>VMBQ01000429.1:108636-215574 GCA_007657795.1 Dreissena rostriformis
TACTACTACTACTACTACTACTACTACTACTACTACTACTACTACTACTACTACTACTACTACTACTACTACTACTACTACTACTACTACTACTGCTACTACTACTACTACTACTACTACTACTACTACTACTACTACTACTACTACTACTACTACTACTACTACTACTACTACTATTACTACTTCTACTACTACTACTGCTGCTGCTGCTGCTGCTTCTGCTGCTGCTGCTGCTGATGATGCTGCTGCTGCTGATGCTGCTGCTCCTCTTTATACAACTATAATTTCTTCTACTTAAGTGTCTATATTAATTGCAGAACTTATTGTTAATGATAGCTTAAACTATTTTTTACCTCTTTTTAACACTATTAACTTAAATATGTTTGTAGGTGGACCGTTTCCATTCACTGGCTATGGTTCTTTTAGAGGACATTTTGGCGGCGGCATCGGAGGTTTTCCGGGACATTATCCGTCATACCCTGCTTTTGGCGCTGGATATCCCTCACCGTACGGAATGATGTACGGTTTCGGAGGTTACGGCTTTCCGTTCGGTGGCTTCCGTGGAGGGTCAGCTTTTTACCCGCCTGGGTTAGTAACAAACATGTTGACGAAATATCGGATACACTGCTTAAAACGAACGCTTATTGATCGGACTGAGTAATAAACCTAATTGTGGTTGTGCATAACTTTGCTTTTGAAACTGTCTTAAGCAATACGCCTTCCACATTAACTACGAATACATGGTTTTGTTCAGCCTGTTTCTTCAAAACAAAAACGTGTTTGTTAAAGTCTGACAATTGCATTTTTCTACGTAAGAAAGGACCTTTAATCGTTTTTACTGTGATAGCACATTCTTATCGTAGCGATGTTTGGTTGAGCTTCAATCTAGGAATATGCTCGATTTGACGAGTCTCAACTTCCATAATGTTTGAGAAAAAAAAAAAGCTTATGTCGTTTCAGATCCCCAAGTCCATATGGCATGTTCGGATATGGAGACAGATTCCCCAGATACGACAACGTCGATGACAGGCGGACCTTTCCTTTTCGAAGTTTCGATGACGGTCGCACGTTTTACCCAGTCCCCTCTTCAGATCGGTACGAACGTTTCCGAGAGATTCGCGGCGATGTTCGAGACGCCGTTACCGACATGCGCGGCGACACTCGGGACTTTTACGACAACCGAATGGATCGTTTAAGGGAGCAGGTTTCCGACATGCGCGGAGGCATCCAAGACGTTTACAAAAATCGAATGGATCGCGTTAGAGAGCGTGTTTCTGATAGTCGGGATATCTATAACGACAGACGAGATACACTCGGAAATCTAGTCGGTAATGTTCGTGATGTTTACGACAAACGCTTTGCTCGTTTGCGAGACACACAGGAAAATTACAGAGATCGTTTTAACGACCGTCTCGGGAACTTTAGAGACGCGCAAGATAATCAACGGGATTTTGTAAGCGATAGAATGGACACAATACGAGACGTTCACGGGACCCGAGGTGATGCTCTCGAAGATTTCTACGGTAGGAGACGAGACGTCTTCAAAGATCGCGTGGATCGATTACGAGACAATCTAGAAAATCGAGTGGATTCAGTTCGTGATCGTGTCGATGATTTCCGAGATAATTTCATTGAAAATAGGAGAGACGATCGAAATCGGTTTTTCAAGAAAGGTTATTATTCTTGAAATAAATGTTAATGCACAGTATGGTTATAATATGAGTGTCCAGTGAACCATTGAAATTGGAAAAAGCAGCAGAAATATAGGGCGACCTTTGTATGGTAACAATTTGATTTGATTTTTTTTGTATTGTTTGATATGCATTTTTAATTGAACCATTTGGCAATGTGGCAGAGGTAAAGGATACTGTATTGATATTTTACTTGATGGGTGGAGGACTAATGCCTCTGACTAAAATGAGTTTGCTACTGTCCGAAAACCGTCGGCGATTATTTATTTTTTGTTAAAATTGTTGTGTAGGTGACCCCTTAAATGTAAATATACGTCTGGGCGGATCTATGTATCATACTTCGAATTGTGTCAACAGTAAAATCTAGTAAACGTGTTATTTGCGTACACCTTTGTTGTTATTAAACGATTTTATGTTTTATTTTAAAGGCGAAACACAGCAAATTAAACACTTAAATGCGCGCTGAATTGTACAAATCACTAAATATCACGTCATTTAAAACCCTTTTCGTTCCCCAACGTATGACATTCGATTCGGAGCTCTACTAACGAAATATACATGTTAGAAATACTAATGAGTATTTAAAGACATTGCAATACTGTATTTACAACAAACTACTGCAAATTATTGAGTTGGATTTAAAACAATGGTCAAAATTTACTAGAATAGACTAACCACGGTTCCCGATCAACGACTTTACAACCACGACCCTGAAAAAGAAACTTGAAAATGAAATGCGAAAAAACACATGTTTTTGTTTTTGTTTCGAACTAAATAGAAGCTGCTTTCACAAACGGATTGCATGAACAAAATAACTGTTCCGAGCAGTTTGAATTTTTGTTTGTATATGGGGTGGGGTATTGAGGAACTGACACAGTCATTGTTTAAGACAATTTAGTTATTGAATAGTGCATACTAATTTTCCATAACAAAACAGTCTCAATTAAGCCAAAACACGCCAGCAAATGAATATTGAACCTAAGTCGATGTATGTGAAATGTTGGGCCATTGGGTTAACTACTCTTTAAAATATCGTTCAAATAGCTCAAATTTGGCAGATTAAGGTACTGCACCAGTATCGGATACTTAAATCGGTATTAAAACATAAATTCGCTTTTTTTTCATTATGACATTATTTGAATATTCGCATTCATGAATTATATTTTATATGTGTGGTCGATGTTACAAAAAACAAATAAACAACAACAACAACAACAACAGTAACATTTATTCATCAATAAAGCTTTAACAAGATCATATCTGATATACATTGTATATAATTAAATAAATACAAACATTTGCAAGATGAGACATTATCATGACTTATATGTACCCATTATTCAATATATAATCAGTTGTTCATATATAATCAATGTTCAGTAACACATAACGCTTTGTAATCAATGAATACATTGAAAATATAATCGCATTGACAATTGTTTACCATGAATATTGAGCACTGTTCTGTGAAAAGTGTTTTTTTTAAATGTGCGTAAAGTGTCGTCCTTGATTAGCCTATTCAGTCCGCACAGGCTAATCAGGGACGACCCTTTACGCTTTTATTGTATTGTTGTTTGAATGAAGAATCTTCTTGACCGAAAATCCAGTTTAGGCGGAAAGTGTCGTCTCTGATTAGCCTGTGCGGACTGCACAGACTAATCTTGAACGATACTTTTACGCAAATGCATTAAACCCCCTTTTCTCGGAGCGCGACCCATATGTTTAAGTTATAAAACAGCATTCTAAACATCGATCTGGCCTGTAAATATGAAAACAGTTAAGCAGTGTGACGGTTTCATCTTTGTGCAATCAAATCTTTTGCAAAATATTGTTTTGCATATTAATTCAAACTGACATTTAAAATATTCAATAAACGTTCGCCATTAATCATTGTAATAACTATTTCAAATTGTATGCATGCCCATCGGTTCTTAAAACGTATATATTGGGAAAAAAATGCTTATTGGCAAACATGAATGGAATTTTCCTCCTCCTTATAAACTTGCACACGTTTATGTTGTACGTTAAAATCGCAGATTAATATACTTGTTACGAATATATTAAGCAAAGTAAGTTTAGTAACACAACTATAACATTTGGAGAAGTTAAATAATTATAATAGCAACGAAAAGAATTAAATTACAAAAAAAAACTTTCGTACGTTTTGAAACTGAGATCTTAACATGCGAACACGCTACGATTGAACCAAGCATTAATTGTAATTAGAGAGTTAAACATTTTGTAACCGCATTTCTAAACAAAATATGAAAGGCGTGACAAACACTTTATTGTTCCTATTTCGTTTGATGAAAGGGCAGCTAATGTCAACAGTTGTCTTATTCAGCGGTGGTATTTGGCTTGTATCAATATATTGAATACATTATTTTTGAATCGATGACATTTTTTAACCTTGTCATTTGCCAAACTGCGAACAGTTCCTTTTTATTGGAACAGTTTAGTTTGACTTAAGCATATAACGTTCATCGTCATTAACATACACATACAATAACAACATCCGTTTGACCTAAATACAAAACATACATCATTTTGAAGAACAATCAATTTAGATAGAGAGGAAATAAACAGGTTTCGTGAGAATGTAAAATGGATGAAGTTAATACATTTACCTCTACAATGTCAAGCTTATAGTTTCATAATTGCAACAATGATTACATTAACCCATTTATGCCTAGTGGACTCTCCCATCCTTCTAAATTGGATCAATTTATTTCCAAAATTAGGGATGTCTAGTATATTTATTTCTATATTTAGAATATTTCTTACAGAAATTCCTTTAAGCAAACAGCGCAGACCCTGATGAGACGCCGCATCATGCGGCGTCTCATCTGGGTCTACGCTGTTTGCCAAGGCCTTTTTTCTAGATGCTAGGCATACATGGGTTAAATTTACTTATTTATTTTGTGAAACTTTTTTATACAATATTGGACCATTGGGAGAGTCACTTTATATTTGACCTCCGGTGTCTTGTTAACCATCCGTACTGTCTAATTAAGAGAATGACGTAGACACAATTTTTCAGGCGCGGTAATAAAAGCAGTACTTTTCATCAATCAAAATTGTTATAGTGAAATCACATGTTGTATAAGATATGAAGTAGCTGCATGTATAGGTGCATATTTCCGTTAAAAAATTCAAGTCATAGATGCCCTTATGCCTTTACGGTATATACTTTGCGATAGTCCTTATACATACATACATACATATTTCATGGAAATGCAATTTCAAAGTATGTATCATTTTAAATCCAGACATTTTTGTAACCCATGAAATATTCAAAGAGCATGGCATTGCAAACAGAACGGTATTATGATTAGTAAATTTATTTAATAATGTATACATTGGGAGTTCTCGAGTTAATCAAAGCGCCGAAGTCACTAAATGTGTTCACTATCGTGGAAGACAAGGCACTGCTTGTTATTGAATCTGAACACGTCAGAACTCTTCGGAATATCTATACAACTTTAGAGCAATGCACGTTTGAAATAAACGTATCACGTGCGAAATGTGTAAGGACAAGGACGGAAAACAACAGTGCACTCTTCAGAAGCATAGCTTGGAAAGCTTGCATGGTATCGATTTGCCACAAAATAACAGGTTCCGCGTGACAATACAAAATGCCTGTGAATATACGATTTGCAGAAAGAACGCTATATAAAAACAAGTAAATAATTAAAAAGGTCAGCGCTGAATACGAAAACCGCACATGCCATGCATCGCGTGATAGCAAAGCCTTTGTGGGATCGACATTGTAGGATGTTGCAATATGATGGTCGATACGGTTTAAACATGTGTGGAACCCTTTCATCTCAATATACACGTTATTAAATACCGCCTTAAAGCCTTATTGCAGCCAATACAACACTAGCATGTATTTGTATGCTTAACTAATATATAATGCACTTGTGCGTGGATCCTAACGTTTCAATCAGTATAAAACTTAACCCAAAGTTAAATATATTGCTAGCTTAATACAATATAACTCACATGTAATGCACTTTTACTGCAATATGATAATTATTTTAACGAGCTCGATGAGATTGTTAGACGTATTCCGTTAAAAGTATACTGTTGACGAGCGTTGACAACTTTAGTTATTTCGTCCTCTTTTTTCTATTTAATATTCAAAATGTGTCAACAGTTAAATGTTGTAATTTAAAAACAATTTTGAGGCTGATCGTTTACCGTGTCTAAGTTGGTATTTAAATGTTGGCAAATATCGTGATGGATCGTAATGTGCACAACATAACAATTGAATCGATTAAAGCAAAGTATATTATAGTAATCCTAAAGCCAACAAAACAAATGTACAGCATTTAGGAAAATAAATAATGATAGGCGATTCATAACATCAGCAAATGTTGTGTTTGTACATTGTACATGTCCAATAAAGCAGTTACATCAATCATCTTTAAATATATAATGTCCGCATAAATTGTCCGCATAAATAACCATTTATTTACATTTAAATAATTAACTGTATACATTCAATAAATAATAATAATACAATCTATTTACAAATAATTATAACGTATTATGATTGCAATTACTATTCAAAGTTGTATATTCAATCAGCATCATGCACGCTCACGAACAATTCTATGAACATTACGATTCACGTACGAGATACAGCTATCTCTTGATCTCTTGTCCTTTACCTTGCTCTTTCTATTAGAAGTTTTCGACTCTATAAATGGAGTGATAAACAACTTGAACGAAATAACATTCTTATTGTTTGTTTGAAGTGTACATCTCAACAGTTGTATTGACTGTTTAGTTAAGACAATTTTCTTTTACCAGCAATATTTGATCGAATCTAAAGAGTATTTTCCCCTAACTTACACAAGACTGTCGAAATATCATCCTCTTTAAAATGTCTCGTGGGGCACAATCTTAAAATCGTCGAAAGTCAAAATTGGTTTTATTATTATTATGATAATCACCCTAAAACGTGCGAGATTCAAAATCAACGTTATTGTTGTTATTGTTATTGTTATTGCTGTTTCTATTTGAGTCTCGATTATGCAAAACTTGATTTTCTATGGAAAACTCACGTATTCCCCTGGTATCTTTCACGTTAGTACTTGCCAAATTTTGGTGCACATTTGCAAAGCGTTCTTGCTGTTGATTTATACCGACGACGGCAGAATCCGGTCTGGGAATGTCAACCGCGGTCGAAACTGGTCTGTTGCTTTGGTCATTATTCACGTTCCTATCGTTGTTCCTGTTGTTGTCATTATTGAAACTGCGCCCTAACATTCCTATCCGGTTTGTATTTCTATTATCATTGTCGTTGAAAGCTGCGAATCTGAAATGTGTGTACACTTATGTAAAGACATTTGTGCATACAAATGATTGTATTTATCTGCAAGGCGTAATATAACATTCATTTGAATACCAACTTATCTGATGTAAATAAGCATGCCAATACTGATATCTTTACATATATATTAAATGAACAGGTTTGCATGTCACGGCATTTTTTATTTGGTAAGCGTGTTTAAGACAAAAAAAATCAAATGGAACTACAATGGTATGCTTACGAAAAAGTTATAACAAGAGTATGATTTAAAATTACCTGCGATTAAAGAAGTCTGTATCAAATATTCTGTATCGATCATCGTTATTATTATTGTTGTCGTCGTTATTGTTATTCCATCTAAAATTATATGTTGTTTTCCTCTGCAATATTCGGGGATTTCGGGGAAGTATTTGTTCTGGCGCTTCTGGAATCATGACGGAGGACTGAGGTTGAACGAGGGCAGGTGCAGGATAATCGACCTGGGGCAAAATTTGCGTGTCCACTGGCACCATTGTGAGTTGTGTCCTCTTTCCATGCGGTAACAAAGGCGTAGAGTGCCTTATCTGCGGCTGAAGGGCTAACGGCGTTTCATCTGGAACCGAGAAAGAGGCCTGATGTTGACCGTGGACCGGTTCAGGTGCAGGGTGCCTTACCTGTTGCTGAACAGGCACAGGGTTGTTAACTGGACTCTGTATATAATGAATTGGCTGAGGCTGAGGGCGCAGATATTGCTGCGGCGTGTAGCGAGATTCTGCGTTCCACTGGATCCGTTGCGGTTGGTATACCGGAAATCGCGATGGAACTTCTTTAAACTTCTTATTGATGGGCGCACTGATTTTGAACAAGGGCTTGGATTTCAGATGCTGTTTTAGTAGATTGTGGCTAATCAAGTGTTTGTCCACCATATGTTGGTGCAGCTTATGTTTTTGCAGCATGTGTTTTTGTAGCATGTGTCCAGCTTGCATCGGCAATGGCAAGAAAGCTATAAGTAAAAAATATACCACTTAAAGAAATACCTAATGATTGCATTGATAACTGTAATGTTTAACATTTATTTCGCAGAAATAAAAGCATATTTTCGAAAACGTTGTATTAGACAATCGTCTTATTGTTGACCTAAATTTACTGTGTGGAAATGTGTTCAAGTATGAGCAACATAAACAGTTATATTAAGAACAAATTTATCATCATTGATTACTTAATCAATGTAAATACGAAAATTAAGACTTGTTAATTGCGTATTGTTTTTAATTAATAACTACTTATATAGACTAACATTATAATGTGAATAAAACAGCAGAGTTAAACAACAAGCAGTACTCACTTGAGCTAACGGCATGGGTTATAACGTATCCAAACAAACATAAAATCATTTGGCAAAACATGGTGAACACGGATGTTCTGCAGTACCAGTACGCTATGCAATTCTGGCATTGTCGCTGTCTCTTATATACCATTGGTAAGAAAGCATGTGAAGTCATAATTTTAACGGGTGACGCCCGTTTGAAGCTGACAGGTAGTGACATTGATTGCTGATTTTGATCATAAATACTCCAGTGGTTATTCGATATGTAATTAAATAGCTGTTCAAATACTCCGGAAACTAAAGTTGTAAATGCTAATAACATCATTAGCATAGTTACGAGACCAGCAATGAAGCTCGTTTAATAAAAAAATAAAAATGGGACATGCATAATGTCGCGCCACATAAATTGTAACCCTTTTGATTGTTTTTACTTGTATAATTAACTATTTTTTTTAATTGACATGATCTTGTTCCCTGTTGTTTCTTTTGCTATCTTAATATTTATTGAGTGTTGTTTAGAAACATGGAGGTAAGGTTTTGTTCATGCATGTTAACATACACGAGCAAAAGTAGAAACGAGTATACAGCGTTTTTCTACGTATACATAAGTTCAACTTGATAAATATTTATTTGTCTGTATTCCTTTATAATAACACATACCGTGAGCTTAGAAGTGTTTTAGTGATAAAACGAACCGATTAAAGAATAATATTTATGCAACGCAAACCACAGAAAATACAACAAAATATATTTTGAACGCACGATATATTTTGATTTTATGATAAACATTATACAAATGTGTGTGCATTAACAATACTCACGTCCGAAGAATTCAAGTAAGGCGGAATACAACGTCAATAACGTCTTTTAAGATAAAAAATAACACATTAATGTGTACGTTTTTGTAGGTGTGTTTTAAATACGCATCAATTTGCAATATATATCAAGTATAATTTAATTGCATTTTTAAGTATCACATGTCTTGTTCGGCGATTGTTAAAGTAAAGCAGGTGGTCATAGTTTAGCATTAAATGTCACATGCTTCCGCCGACTTCATCCATTTACGTGTCTGCGGTTGAGTTTTGTAATAATTTAATAAGATATTTGAATTGTGTGACATTCACAGCAAAAACAATAGAAACATTGACAGTTTTACACTGGTTATAACAATATATACTCGAATGTTTTTCATCTTCTTTCTAATTACGTATGCCGTCGAAAACGTAATACAGTTTTATTGCAATGTTTAACATATTAATGCAACTATGATAATGTATTGAGATGTAAATATATTGGTCAGAATCTTCAAATAAACTATGAAATCAATCATTCGGTGTCGCCCAGTCTCTATATTGTGTTACAGAGAATATTGATATCATTCAGCGTCCTTTCAATTTGCTGTTATAAGAGCAGAATTGCCCAGGTAAAGACTAACTATGCTTATATTACATCATATTATAGTAACAATGCCAACACAGTTTGGTTGGTGAAGGGTTAAAATCCAGTTCGATGTGCTGAATATCCATTGTATATGCGCCATAACACTTGCATTATCGTACTTATAATGTTTAGGTCTTTTACTATTTTTGGTGCATCGTCTACACAAGCGTTTTGGTGTTTTGTATTGTTCAACGTATAACGCTGGCATTTGCAAAACCTAAACGAAAAACGAAGAAGTAATACATCATGTACTTGTATTATTTATTATTGTTTACTGAAGCCTAATGCAAGTATATAAAAGTTCAATGCATCGTTTCTCAGACATCGCTGGTGAAAATTTGAAAATCATACATTTAAATAGATGTTTGTACTAAACAGAAAATACGGCGATTGGAAACCAACATACTTTCGAAAAATATGGCAACAGCATGGCGGAAGAGCGTTTTCGGCGCTGTTTCCACAACAGATTTCGTCGGATGAGTAGGTATCTTTGTTGTAGTAGATGTAGACTTTTAGCTAGACCATTGCCAATACTGCCAACGTTCCCAATAGTTTCAGCTGGTCGAACCTGTAAGAAAAGATGGACTTAATAGCGAAATGATTACACTCGTACTTTCCTTAGATACAATTAACAATATATGATGAGCTGACGTTACATATATCGCTCTTGTACTATGTGTAGTATGTAGTGCATGTATGTGTTCCTTGCATTAACAACAGTTCATTGAAATTATATACCAATTAACTTAACAATTTATCAGTGTATTTTATATGCAAGGCATGCTATGCTGACAGTGTTTATTATACGTTGTACATGTTTATTTTGATGTTATTAATTGTTACTAAGTCGCTGATGGTAAACTGTTATTAGCAATTTGATTGCAACTTTTCAACAGTTTTATTAAATGGACTACTTACAAAGTCTTTTCACGTGGAGGTTCGCAGCAAGTGAATTTCATTTCCACCTCGCAGCAGACCGGAAAGTCAGGATTGTTGCAAAGATAAATGTTGCCTTCTCTGGGCCCTATGTCATCATTGCGCAGACATTTCGTGCCTTCGGACACTGCTTCAAAAGAATGGGAAATATATAACATTGCTTCAGCTCAGTTCAATATTTAACATTTAATGTAAAACCCATATTGTTTCTATGAATGTTATCTGGACGCGACATTTGAGTGGTTTATGCAAACCTTTGGACACTGATATTTTAGCCGCGTTTGTCAAGCTTAAAAGAACAAAAAACATATAATGTTTTCTGTGTTAAAACTTAAGATCCAATATATTCAATAAAGAATAAAAGTATTTATATAGTGTCCAAAATGCAAGCACAACAACCGGTAATGTGCAAAGGTTTTATTTCAAATTTTCATTGGAATAAACAAATGGATCAAGTTAAATAAAACACAACCGTATTTACAAATCAATTATTGATAAATCTTACCGTTCATGCACATTAAGAGGACAGGTAACCATTCTGTAAAATGCACCATTGTAACTGTTGATGTTCACCTCTGTATTCTCTCGTCAAACATATTGCGTGATAGTCGGCCACGTCCTATGTTTATATACAACGCCGTCCGTCAGTAATTATTCTGTTCTTTGTCACTCTTCTTACACATTTCAAAGTATCTACCGTTTCATCTTATATATGTATGGACTGTTCTGCCTATCGCTATTGTCAATGGTATTGCCATTAAGCCGATCTGAATCGTTTTTGTGCGTAGTATTGTTGTATCAAGATGCCATTAAACGATTGTGCATTGACTGATTCTCAAACAGATATTGACTATCAAGGGTTTTATGCTTTAGGAGCTAAACTAAATTGACTTCTTCCTTGACTCTTTATTAAAAAAAAAATACCCACATACTCGTGCGTAAACAGTGAATGGATGCATCATAAAACCTCCTTTCTAAGTTAATTACTCATACACAATGGTGAAATAAGTTCAAGGTAATGTTCCTCCAATAAAATCTTATTTTAATTTCTCTATTATGTGTTATCAAATTAGATAAAAAAAAAGACAAGATATGTACTCAAACTAACATACAAATCAATTGCTGAAAAGTATTTCCATATTTAACCTCATATATTTATTAGCTAGTAATACATACATAACTGGTGTAAACAGCGTCTTTAGCATAACACTTGCATTGACCTTGGTGTTTGAAAAAATTGACCCTGCAATTAAATTATCATTTATGATTGCAAACAAAAACAAGAATGAAATTCTCGTATGTGGACATTTCGAATCGCATAAGCGTGAATGTACATTCCATTAGAGAAATGAAATGTTCGATGAGTTGAAAATTATTTCAATAATGTTGCTAATAAATAGATCACAGTGGATACTGTTAGTTTGTGATTTTACTTTAAAGTTGTTTGTGTCCGGTCTTTACTAGGCTTGTTTTTAGGCTATAAGTCGCGAAAATATATAGATATATATCGTATTTATTCCTGTTTACATAAGTTTACATAATTCCAAAATAAGATGTGAAGACTCAATCAATCTTTCTGCAATCATCTGTTTAATATTTTTATTATTCTCGAATATAAAGGCATTCATTGACAAAGTTAACATTCCATTGTGTCTGTCTCATATATAACAATAAATCAATATATGCATTGGAAATGCGCATGCGCGTCAAACCATTGGTATGAGAACAGGAAACAACTTTTCATTTCATAACCGGATGATGAATGATCTGAATTTCCCCTCAAAAACAAACGATGAATAAATATCATAAGCAATGAAATGGTTTGCATTGCATGCATTTTAAATATGTTTGAATGCAATAAAATGGTAGTTTTAATGTTATATATTATATGAAGCGTATCTTTTGTTACGTGTTGTACTATACCTGTATTGTGAACGTTATTTATAGTACGTCTCTACTTTTCAATTTAAGATATTATATGGACTTGTTGTGAACATCAAACTTTTACATTTGAATAGTATTAAACAAACTTAAAATCTGCGTTGTATTTGACGTAAGGAATGGGAACTTAAGCAAGTCATAAAACCGGCTTAAACCTGACTGCCTTGAAATTACCTTTTCTGTGCGATGTTCCTAACTAGTGTTTTATTTGACGTATTTCATGTATTGTATCATAATAATAGCAAACTGGTGTAAGTATCCTGATAAATGTTCTTGAGTTTCGTAACAACTTTGTTTACTTAGTGTCCCTTAATTCTGTATTGGGCCATATAACATTCAATGGTACAAAATAATTAATTGGATTAAAACCAGTTAAGTCATGCCAGTCATGCGTTTCGGCGGCGAAAACAAAACAGCCCATAAATACTAATGCGACTCGAGTAAATTGAGGTTAGAATTGCGGGTCAAGAAAATGCCCATAATCAACAAATGCAATATACTCGTCGTTGTTGTACGTGTATAAAAAATCGTTTGAAAAATCTAATATATCTAAACATCGGACAAAGCAACAGTGGACGTTTTGCAACGATTTATGTGGCCTTTACTTTCCAAACACTTTGTCACGCAAAAGTAGTCTGTTATTGCACTATTAATGGTACGAATATCAAATTCTAAAAGTGATTAACTAAGATATGTGCATAAATCATAATGCGAGTTGGTTCGTAATTGTTTTTGGAAACTAAATCAATCAAATTCTTTATCATGTCAGGAATACATACATATCCGCAGTAACATTCTTTACAATGGGGCCATTTATAATTCGGTATGCCTTTGGTGATCTTTAACAAGTAAATCGAAATGCCGCAAATGCCATTCAAACGTAATGAAATATTACCGTTATTTTGCATATAAAGGGATGCACATTAATGGTGATCATCGGTCTGTTTTAAGAGTAATTGATGGTGACCGAAGATTTCTTGGTGACAACCGCTTTTATCACATCTTGGCTCTGCGTCACAAAATACTTTTGTACCTGGTTCTTTATTGGAGCCTCGATTATCAGCTTTACTCCGTCACCCATATACGCCATTATGGAGGTCTGATCTACGCTGTCGGGTAATTCGTACTCTTTATTGAATTCCCTGTGAGAGTTGTCCCGGCTGACTTTTTAACATGTTCCGCGTGAACTAAAAGTGACGTGGCCATCGTCTTAACCACGTGTTCCTCTGTGCGGAATTCTCCGGCATCAACGGTTACACATAGTTTCCTTGTGCCATCTGGTTTGATAATGATCGGATTTTTAACAGGGGTCGCCAGCTAAAGGGTTTTGTATGGAGATTGGACGGAATTACTCACCGATTGCTGTATCAGAAACACCTGTTCAGGGACCAGCTGATTGCTGAACACAGGATCATCCACCGTGAGGATTCCGTCCCTACTAAGAACGCACTGCAATCGCTCCTGGTCCACGTTCTGTGGTATGTCGACCTGTCTATTGCATTCGCGGTATACCGTTTGGTTATTGTTTCGCTCTTCGTGCTTTGCATAAACGATTACTCTGTTGTCCTGTACTTGGACTTGTATTTCATCCGGTTTAAATTCACTTACATCGAACATTATTTTAAAGCTCTGGTGTCCTTCAGCATCTGTATCATACAGAGTATCACGTGCCCAGAGTTTGTCGAGGCCGATTGTACTGGCGCGACGGTCGTCAAGACCGGGCTTTAAAGTAAAGAATTCGTCTCTCATCTTATCAAAGTCATCGTTCCATTCTCTCTTCCTTCGATCCATCTTTGTCGCCATGTCTCCTCACACTTTCATCTGCCTGTCGTGGAAGCTCATATCGTCGCGCGTTATGCGAACGCTTAGTTCAGACCGAAACATAATGGCCTCTTGTATGACTGGACTGGTGATTCCCGAAGAAACCTGACAAAATAAATGAACTTACAATTATGAAATTACTGTTTTAGTTTCAATTTAAGATATGTTAAATGATAGGTTATCTGAAAAATATTGAAAATAACTTAATTATGATATTGTATAATCCTAGTATATATATAAAGATAGCATGATATTAATAATGTACTACAATGAAGGATTGGCCATCTGGTTCCAGAAAATTAACATCTGGTTTGCTTGAACTCGGATTTTACTTTAGTCCAGTTAATTTGGACAAGTTAATCGCATTTAAGGCTTATCCTAGCTTTCGATAGCATAGTAACGCATGCTTGTTTGATTGTATACTTTCCCACGCAGTAAGACAACTGCCGTGATCATGGCTTGTCCTAATCTCACAATCTGAAGTTGCTTGATACGCAATCAGATAAGCATGTACCGGATTAAGGTTATGCCATAAAACTGAATGTTCATATAGCAAATGAAACGAAGTTGTTACTTAGAACTTTGAAAGTTATCTAAACGCAAGTTATTCTTACATTTTAAAAATGTTTTCATCAGACTCATTATCCCCACGCTTTTAAAAGCGTGGGGATATTGTATTGATCGCTTTTTGTTTTGATCGGACCATATTTCCTCCTACACTATTAGCACAAGAACCTTGAAACTTACACACATGGTAGCTATGAGCATATGTGCGACGGTGACGGAATTTTGATCTGACCCCTGGGTCAAAAGTTATGGGTAAATAATTGGGTAAAATGGGAAAAAAAAACTCTTTTTACTAACAACATGCGACGCACATGATAATAACTTTTGACCCAGGGGTCAGATCAAAATTCCAAATAGTGCACCGTCGCACATATGCTCATAGCTACCATGTGCGTAAGTTTCAAGGTTCTAGTACTAATAGTGTAGGAGGACATAGAGGAGAATGGGGGTTGGGGAGGGGGCCCAATTTTATTTAAACATAACTTCTTCATTTATTCACAAATTGACGTGACGTCACTTTAATACTGAACATCTCTTATGTCAACTATCTCGACCCAAAATTGCCTTTGAATATAACATCTATGCGGCGTGGGGATACGCGTCGGCATCTGCTGCGCCATTTCTAGTTCAATATGTTGCCAGTCAAAAAACTTCACGCACACGGTTGAAAAGACTTTATATTTTGTACTTTCCTCGGTTTAAAAACATATTTCTACGTTGCAAATATCTTATAAAAATTTGTTTGCCATTGTAAATGATGTGGTTTTGTAGATATAGTTATCATTTGTGGTAAGTGATAGTATGTATACAATTAACATGTGCATGCTAAGTGTGAAACATTTTGTTTGATTGTATCACATATAAATGCAATGTTTATGCGTGTTGTTCTTGCATAGTGCATGCCATCAGCATGTCGTATATCAATAAACAGAGTGTTTTTTTAAATGTGCAATATTAAGAAAGTTATGCCCCGCACAAGAAAATTTACTGAAAAGCACAACGAGAGTTAGCCAATTTCAAAATGAACAAAAGGAATCCGTTTTTTTTTCAAGGACATGCACGATTTTCTCGAACCATTGTTGTTTTAGCAGTTGTGTAATATACTATACTTCAATGTACATGCAATTTGTCAATAGTACTAAACGTGCCTCAGCAGAAAATAAGTGAAACGGTGAAGGGCATTGTTTTAGGCCTTTTGAGATGCAAATGCAGTTACAGAAGCATTCAAAATGAACTGAATAAGATGGGTCATGCTATTTTTGGGGGAAGTAAACATGACGCTACTTTACAGCGCAGTAAAACGCCTGGTGGTGCTTCAAATTCAACTTCAAGTAAACGTCCATATAAGGTCACACCTGACGTCGTATGTAAAATTTGTCGGTGGATCTCTACAATCAATCCGCAGACCCAGAGACAAATGGCATTGGACAGGAATGTCCAAGGGAACAGTATACTTCATCATCAGGAATGTTTTGAAAGCAAAACTACGGAAGAAGTGCAAGGTTCATCAGCTCAACATGGCACAGATTCAGAAGCGCAGGGCCAGGTCTTGGAAGCTATATGTAAAGCTTAAATGTGGCAAGTGGAGAGAGTTTGTTACATCTGACGAGGCGATGTTTTATCTTGGTGGAAGTTTTGGAAGAAGAAGAGTATCTTATGTTAGAATGGGAGAAAAGGTTTGCGATAAACTTAAGTTTGTAAAACGTGATGCGTTTGCCCGTGGCTTCATGACGTGGGCTGTTGTATCGTCCAGAGATAAATCAGAGATCAGAATAATTCCCAAATGGACCAAGGTTAACTCAGAATACCATATCAATACAGTTATGAAACCATTTATACGAACAGATGTCTCGAGACTCTTTTCGGATGGTAAGCACGTCATGACGTTCCATCAGGATAGTGTATCAAGTCACACTTCCAAGCACACAGTGACTTTCTAAAAGATAAAAAAAATAAGTTCATAACACCCGAAGAATGGATGCCAAAGTCTCAAGATGCGGCCCAAATGGATTTTGGTATATGGGGGATACTACAACGACGCTTACAGAAACAAAAGGTCAACTCACTTTCTGGTCTCAAAAGAGCTCTGAAGGACGAATGGCGCAAATTGGAATAAACTACCATCAACAAGACTTTAAAATCGTGGCCAAAGCGTTGCAGGATGATTTACAATTGCCATGGATCTCATATTGAGCAACAAATGTATTTAGATTATGAATTATTTATGTATTTGGTTTGTTCACCATGAACTTGGGCACCTCTTGTAGCTATGCAAATACTTAAGAGAGTGTTATCGTTTGTGTACTCTGCTCTTTTCCATAAAGTCTTCTATCCCAATATTAACTTTCAAGTAAATACTTTCAATACTTCCTGTGTAATGCCTCGAACCAGAAGAGGGGCAGATTGATGGACTGGCGGACGAACGGACGGAAAGTTAAACGATGCGATTACTATATGCCTCCCGTCGGGGACATTAAAATAGGTCCTTACATTAATAAACTTCACACGTACACGTCTTTACTACTTGATTTGATTCAAAGGAATTGACGATACAAAAATCATGAACTATCAATGTATACATCATGAAGTTAGTAGCAAAATATGTTACCGAAGCAATTCAATGTTATCTTAAAAGAAAGGTCAAACATAACTTGACACGATTATGTCTTGACATTTTAATTGTCTGACCACAGCGTAAATGGCATGTTTGCCCATACATACCTGTATTAAAAAAACGGTCTTAACTATAAATCATGTGTACTATAAATCATGTGTTAACGTCGTGTCACTCGAGGTTAATATGTTGGACACATACAAACTTGTAGTCTAGCGACCATACTATGACTTAGACATTGTTAAATGTTTTACAAATGACAATCGACGCTAACATGTGTCAAGTAGCGTTATAGGGAAAAACGTTAAGTTGATACTGAGAATGCGGTCTGGAATGATTGTTTAAAATTTATTTCAATGTTTCAAAGATTTTAAATACAAACAATTTGAAAGAGATCGCGAAAATAATACATTCAATGAAAAACATAACCATGTCAAAACATATATGGTGCTTATGTAACACATTTTAAATAAAATTAAATTATAATAAAATGATAAATAAACAATTAATTCACACATCAATAATACCACGCTTAATTTCACGTGATCACATGAGTTGTTAAGTTAATGACATATGATATATATTTAAATGTCGCTTACTTCACCTTTTTACTTTTGACTATACGACTTTTCTAACTTGACCATTCTAGTTCTTTTATGTTGCTGACAACTTGTATACATGTACGTATAAATAATTAAAAAGTTAGCACATATTTGTTTGTAAAATTTTAATTTTAATCTTGTTTTTTTTTTAATTCTAAGCAGGTTAATATTTCAATACACGCACATTAAACGTTCTTGTATTTGATGCATACAAATGTAATTCTGTAAGCGCGATATTATTCGAAATCAATCACGCTTTTAATTTAAATACATTTATTAAATAATTTACATTTTGTCCATTCACGGCGACCATCGTTACACAGTTAATTTTTCTAGGACAAACTCTCTATATTCACAAATATATGGAAATACTACGCATGAAAGGTTGTCAATTTGTTTAGATGTCTTAAAGTAATACGGACGAGTGTTCAATTTCAAAATATTGATGGTAATGTCACTACCACAAACGTTAACCTTTGACCATATATTATTTTAGAAATGCTATTCATTACCACTTTCTTAGATGTGTATTAATTAAACGGCGTTAAAATTATGGAGGGAAACAAATCGAAATAAGTGTCAAACGTTGATTGTTATTGCTTTGAAACAAGACAAGAAAGAATTCCTTCCCAATATCAGTGTAAATTATATGGAAACAACAAACAATAGTTAGATCCACAACAATTGCAATTTAAAAATTCTATAATGGCGGTCAACAGGGCCAATTGTTTGATCAAATATAAATATTACTACAATACAGACATCAGAGAATTTCTTCTTGCATATATGTTTTCCCTTTACATAAATGGAGTTTTGTTTAAACGTCGCTGCATTAATTATACTAAATGGCAGATATCCATTTATACTGTTATTACACAATCGTAGTATGACACAGTCACGATCAAATGCCAATTATTGGTGTTTGGCCCGTTTTTTGAATAACTTTTAGTATTCGAAGAATGTTAAATATGAACACATTTTGCTTTGAACGCCATCCAATATTTTTGTTGATAACAGCAAACGATGTTGTGTACTCGTTTTCAACCGTGGAACAACGTGACCTACTCAATTGACAACCATCTTGCGATTAATCTTCAAATCAGAAACAATCTAACAAACACGCCAATCAAAGCAGTCATAAACTACCCCGAAATAGTGGTCATAATTACAGGCGATGAACAATTTTCTGATAGTCCCCTGACGCGATGAGTGCTCGTATAATATGTTGCCCGAAAATGAACGCGGTGCTGAGGGATCTGGAGTAACATGTGGTGGGTATATGTGTAATTCCAATCATAACATCATTAGATACTGGGTCAATAAGTGGAAGAGTATGGTGCTTGGGGTAACGAAGCCTGGTAAACTTTGTATACGTAATATGAACGATGCTATTTTTTAACACACGGGGGTTCTTCCCATTTGAAGCCAATAATATTTTACCCCATTTTTTATCTTTACGAACTGATTATTTGCATTTAAATTAATCGAACGAAAAAAAAGGTCACTATTTTCGTATTAAAATATATGTTCTGGAGTGTAAACATTTGGCATGGGTTGGTAACTATTGCTCAAAGAACTAGACTCGCTTAATATCTACTAAAAGTTTTAAACTCGTTAACATTTGAAACACTAATTTAGGCAAAACTGAATATATTGTATCGATATAATGCAAATTATTTTCATGAACATGCCAATTGTGTGTAAAAAATAGAATATAGAATAACGTGATCACTGTATATACCTTTTACTTTGCACATATCTCTTAAAGTTTAATTGATTATTATTGAGCTTCGTAAAAAAGTTACATATATTATATAACATTTGTTCTCAATTGATAATATGTCACCCTTTGAAGGGTAATAAGAATGTAATTTCCTTTGAAATCTTCACAACGGTACATATTATGTAATATGAACCAATGACAACTAAAATGAAGTTGTTCAGCCATTTCGGGTTAATTGTTGTAGCTGTTGTCTTTCAAGAGATGCAGAACACGGAGTTTATTGATGTACTTTCTACCAACATGCCATATATATTTAACACATGTGATTATAATCAAATACCAAAACTCGTCTGAATCATATGTAAAATAATCAAGCACAATATGCAATGTTTGCACTTGGATATCCGGTTGGTTAACATATTGTCCATGAAATTGCATGATACCGCCTGTCAAGAAAGATCAATGAACATGTATCGATTCAAATGGATGCAGAGGAGCGCAAGATACAACTGGGAGTGGGTATTTATAACACGTGTCACTTTTTGTTTGTAAATTAATTGGATGACACATTACTGTATTAAACTATTCAAATGTCTTTTCTGAAACTTATATGTCTCTTTTTATCAGCAAATGTGACCATAAGTATGAAAACATTGTTTGTATCCAATCAACCTACCACTTTGAACACCTGCGTTGTCTAGTGTTATCAGTATAACAGGTCGCAAGGTATCTGGCTTATTAAAGTATGTATTAAACATTAAGTTGCGTCATTAGTAATAATTGCCTGCTGATGATTATTTATTAAGACTTCATGAATGTTTTAATTAAGGTCGTAAATCAAACGATCACGTTTGTTTCGATATCCAGGAAAGTTGATTGAATTCCATCGTTAATCGGGTTGAAATGTTAAGGGTTACACGTACATTCAGTCGGACGAAGTAAGAAAAGTTACACTTAACACTTTCTAATTTACTATATAGTTGATTAATTGTGTTCAATATACATATTGATTAATTACTCCGAATACGCGTATATGGAAAAACGTCTTGAGTATCAATGCGTATTTTCATGCATGCATCTTGAAAATTTGCCGGTCAACTAATCCAATAAGTATTATCACTGTCTGATTAACATTATATGTCTGGCTTAACAATAAGTACGTGTTTTGAAAAATGAATGTTTCAAGAGGGTTCCAGGAATTGCGCACAGTGAGCGTAATTCTTCTTGGGAAATCTTCGTGAGTATCAATGTAAGTTATGTTATGCATGCATCTTGAAAAAAATTCGAAGTATCACCATTGCCTGAATAGCATTGTAGATCTGATTTATCAATAAATAATTGTTTTCAGAAGTGAACTTTTCGAGACGGTTCCAGAAATCGCGCATAGTGAGCACGGTGAGCTTAATGAGATAAGCGGTTTTGCGTCTGGTTTTATTTGCATTCAGCAACAGCCTCTTTATGTGCAGGAACGCTGCGTCTAAAGATCTAATCGACAGGAAGTGAGGGCAGTTGGAAGAAATAACATGAGGGAAGCAGCATTAATGAGATATATGAGTCGCGCTCTGTGAAAAGGAGTCTTAATGCATGTGCGTAAACTGTCGTCCCGGATAAGCCTGTGCAGTGCGCACAGGCTAATCTAGGACGACACTTTCCGATTTTCTTTTATTTTTCGCTAAATGAAAATCCAGTTTAGGCGGAAAGTATCTTCCCTAATAAGCGCATTAAACCCCCTTTTCACAGAGCGAGGCTCATATCGCATAGTCTATGAACAAATTCTCCTCATCCAAAAAATCCACAAGTTTATATAAATTCTGTTTTGAAGGTGACAATTCAATCAATCTTTCTTCAGTCATCTGTTACCATTTTTGTTTTTCGAGAATATAAAAATACTGACAAAGTAAACATTTCATCGCGTCAGTCTGATCTATTAAAATATATCAATATATTCATTTGACATACGCGTGCGAGTCGCAACATTGGTATGAGATCATGAAACAATTTTTCATTTATTACGGATGATGAAAGATCTGAAATTTCAGAAGAAAAACGATGAATATGTCCCGCGCTCTGTGAAAATGGAGGTTTAATGCATGTGCGAAAATATGCGTCTGAGATAAGCCTGTGCAGTCAGCACAGGCTAATCAGGGACGACACTTTTCGCTTATATGATTTTTCGTTTAAAGAAAATCTCTTCTTATTAAAATTCCAGTTAAGAAGGAAAGTGTCGTCCCTGATTAACCTGTGCGGACTGCTAAGGCTTATATGGGACGACACTTTACTCACATGCATTAAACCCCCTTTTCACAGAGCGATGCTAATATGGCTCATATATCATCATCAGCGAATTAGTTTGCTTTGCAGACATTTTAAATATATTTAAACGCAGTAAAATGGTAGTTCTAATGTTAAGATATGTTATGTATTATATTTAAATGTATGTTTCGGTACCTGCTGTACTATACCTGAATATGAAAGTAATATATAGAGTTCACTAAATTAAATTTTAAGTTCATGTTTGTCTTTACTTTTCAAAACAGTTTGTCACACGCAGAAATAGTGTTGCTATTGTACTTTATATGATATAAGAATATAAAATTCTAAAGTGATTAACTCAGATAAAATTATGTGTCTTCCTTTGACGTACATAAATCATAATGCGATTTAGTTGGAAAATAAATCAATCACATTCTTCATCATGTCAGACATGAATTCATATCCGCAGTAACTTTATTAACAATGGGGTCATTAATATTTCGGTATGCTTTTGGCGACCTTTAAACAGATAAACAAAATGCCGAAAATGCCATTAACACGTAATTAAATATTACAGTTATTTTGCATATAAAGATAAGTTATCTAACGTTTATTTTCTGATGATTGATAAACATAGTTTTTTTTTTAAATTCTATGATTTATATTCAGAAGAAACCAGTGGTACACACTGGTACATAACTTTTACCGACAGCGGTAGGTGTCAGTGTTGAGTTTACTCGCAAGCGGCAAATGTATGCGAGCTTATCTGACGTGATCTACGATAGGAACCTTTCGCCACTTATGGCTCACCTGTTCTGGTTTCCATAGTGCTCTCATTTATAATTCAACTTAAGACATGTGACAAGCTCTTCCCCTTAAAATCCCATTAAACGATGCTTTAATGATACGTGCAACAGCGATATAGCTAAGAAAACCGCGGTATTGATAAGAGACGTCTCTCGCTTTCATAGTAGGCCGTATACTACATGTAGTGGATTAATAAAAAAACAGAGCCACTTTCATTTCGGCTAACAGAGCATAATTGGAATTTACAATCCATGAGTATTGCTTTCATGTTGTTCGATATTAGCGCATTTTTATCATCAAGCACACCAGGGGAAAGGAAATGTATTTATAGCGCATAAAGCGCAAATTACGCTCATTCATTAAGATTTATATTTTCTTAATACATAACAACACCCTACTTTGCTTGCAAAATGGTTATCACCGCTCAATTATGCGTTTCAGGTTTTACAGTTTAAAGCTGTTACTGTAACTATTTCTGGACGTTCGGAGTTAATGGCTTTCTGTGAATTGTTTCACGATAATTTGGAATGCTGGCTGCATATCTGACTGTATAATATGTATAATCTTCGCTGTAGAGCATTATACCTGGAATATTAACTTCAACATAATTTACAAATAATTGCCTTACTCAAAGAGCGCCCTTGTGCTCAATTACCACAGTAATTGTTACTTATAAAATTAAAATATTTAAGGTAACTTTTATTGTTTAAACAGGTAATATAAAACAAATTGTCACTATGTTCTTCGGAAGCAAACTTTATTTGGACAACTGTGTTTAGTACAAACACGTGTTGGTCTAAATCAATGTCAAAAAAACAATGGTTTGCGGTCTTAATGACACATATTAGGAATCAAAATAGGTTTCCAGATCGAAAAATAGTTCAGTTCATGCATATCATGTTGAACTTTATAAATATGTAGGGCAATCGATTAAAAATTCTATGGCTTGGTTCATGATAAATTATGTTGTCACCAACACTAATGAGCTGCGGTTAATATGACATTCTTCCTGCCTTATTGTCATGATCAAGTATTCAAAATGTGATCAAAACAATGTCTAAATTCGTTAACGTTTTCTTTACATTTTCCAAAAATGTGCTTCCAAGTATTTCCGACTGGTTTGGGTAACATTAACCAATAGAATGATTCGTTAGTGAGTATATGATAGCTTAATTAGCGCATACAGAGAGAATGCAATGCACAACGGTTTATATTCAGATCCATTTCACTTACTGTCGAAACTGATGGGAAGCTTATTATGTATCCTCTCCGTTAGTTTTAATCAATTATTAACCAACCATCAACGTACATCGTCGTATTTATGATATCTATAGTTCGTCATGGCAATCGCCTTTATAGGCTAATACATTATATGGTGTTGTGTGATTCTTTGATTGTATGCTTCTAAACACTATTTCAATGACGCTGTTGTTTTTATTTATATCAACTTGTTTGTTCAATTCGAGAAATATTTAAACATTTGCTCATCCAACAAACAAATTCCTGTTATTTAAATTTGCATCTAAAAACAAGATTCACACATCTAATATGAATTGTAAAAGACAATAACGAATTAGATATTTTTTTAAAGCGTTTACTAAAACAGTTTCTTAGTTTTCTTCCTTTAAAAGAATGTTGTACTCTGATGGTTTCTAGTCAAATAACCTATGGGAAGGAGTGTTGATGGGTAGGAAGTAAAGAAGGAAGTGTGAAGTACTATTGATTTAATAGCACCGATTTATACGACTAACCGTGGTTCGTCTACGACAATTTATTATGGAATACTATTATTTCGTTTCTAACACGACATACGTATAGTATTATTTAGTGTAAAGCTATCAAATGAGAATGAATGAAAACTATTTTTGTTGCATTCATACCGTCTTTCTAACAAATGCATGTGCACGAGTGTTCCACTGCTGTCAATGTTTTCTTACAAAAAAACATAAAGGCATGTACATTACGAAACCCTGAACCGTAATGACACCATATAATACAAATCTAATCACATAACGCGAAATTTATTTATGCTACATACAATGTAGCAATTACATGATAACAAAGAAAACATAAAATATTATCTCGTGTTAATTTAATTGTAAAATGTATGATTCAATACATGTTTTGTTTCAATGTTTTGTTTCTATATATTATACAAACGAAGTGCGTTTGATATGTTTTTTTGTTTGTTCGTTCGAGTGACGTTTAAGAACGTGTATTTTACATTAATTATACGGAACTTGTTTCAAAACATGAGGCCCGCCCAAAATTATTCCAGAATAATCCATACTAGATTTTTCCCTTTGTTTATAAAAATAAAAGCCGCGTATCGCGTTAACATTGTTTGCATGAACAGATTAACAGTATAACAACAATAAAACTATATAATATTAAATTCATTGGGGATTAAAGTACCCAAATCGAAAAACATAGAATGGTGTCACATAAGTCTTCATGTTTGACTTTAAGCCACTACTCAGGTATTTAAACTGAAATTAACTACACAAAACGTAAACATAAATGGAACTTATTTACATTCAGACATTATAATCTCCAGATCATGTACCAATTGACAATTATTTCTTATGTATCTTTACATCCATATAGCCCATATTATACACAAATAGCACGCGTTCCTCGAGGCTGAACATTCAAAAAGAGGCCTACATTAGTCTAAGTAACCACATGCATATATATCTATAAATAGGTAATCAGTATCAAACAAAGCATGCTCCAAAGCGACTTGTTTAAAACGTGTGAATTGTTTTTGTTTTCTTTTTTTGCTCACATGCTTTTATTGATTAACTGTTTTATTTTAACGTTGTTTTTTTCTTTGGCAGAAAACACCAGCAGTCTCCATTAGTGTGTATTGGTTAATTCCCTTGCTTGAAAGCATATGTTTGATCCGAGTTAAACAATAATCAATGAACCCCGCGAGTTACCTTGGGTGCACATTAATGTGAATCATCGGTCTGTTTTGCGAGTCATGGATGGTGACCGAAGATTCCTTGGTGACAACCACTTTTCTCACATCATGGCCTTGTGTAACATAATAGTTTCGTACCTGGTTCTGTATAGGCGCCTCGATTATCAGCTTTCCTTCGTCATCAATATACGCCGTTATGGCGGTCTGATCTATACGGTGGCATAGAGGTGACATTCACTCCTCTTTTTTAAAATTGCACTCTTCTTTTTTCTATCTCGTGGCCTCGACTTAGTATCTCGAGGCCACGACTTACTATCTCGTAGCCACGAGTTAGCTATGTCGTGGCCACGAGATAGAAAAAAGAGGAGTGCAAAACTAAATAAATGAGGAGTGTAATTAAAAAAAAGCGGTGCAGTAAATAAAGGAAGGGTGCATAAAAAAGAGGAGAGAATTTTAGCTATCTCGAGATCCCGACTTAGCTAACTTGTGGCCATGAGTTTGTCAGCCAATATACATTTTTTGGCACCCCTCTTTTTTTAATTTCAACATCCCTTTTTATTTTTTTTCTCTCCTGTTTTTCTATCTCGTGGCCACGACATAGCTAACTCGTGGCCACGAGTTAGTAAGTCGTGGCCTCGAGATACTAAGTCGAGGCCACGAGATAGAAAAAAGAGGAGTGCAATTTTAAAAAAGAGGAGTGAATGTCACCTCTATGCCAAAACAAATGATAGGCTGACTTACTCGTGGCCACGAGTTAGCTAAGTCGGGATCTCGAGATAGCTACAATTCTCTCCTCTTTTGTTTAATGCACCTTTCCATTTTAACTGCACCGCTCTTTTTTAATTACACTCCTCTTTTATTTAGTTTTGCACTCCTTTTTTTCTATCTCGTGGCCACGACATAGCTTACTCGTGGCCACGAGTTAGTAAGTCTTGGCCTCGAGATACTAAGTCGAGGCCACGAGATAGAAAAAAGAGGAGTGCAATTTAAAAAAACAGGAGTGAATGTCACCTCTATGCCACCGTAGATCTACGCTGTCGGGTAATTCATACTTTTTTTTTAATTGCTTGTGAAGAGTTTTCCCGGCTGAATTTTCAACATGTTCCGCGTGAACTACAAGTTTCGCGTCCATCGTCTTAACCACGAGTTTTTCAGGGCGGAATCAGCCGGCATCAACCCATAGACGTAGTTTCTTTGTGCCATCTGGTTCAGTAATGATCGAATTTTTTACAGGGGTAGCCAGCTGTAGGGTTCTGTCTGGCGATTAGACGGAATTGCTGTATGGGCAATACGTGTGCTGGAATTAGTTGATTGCTAACACAGGACAATCCACCGCGAGGATTCCGTCCCTTCTCAGAACGCACTGCAATCGCTCCTTGTCCACGTTCTGTGGTATGTCGACCTGTCTACTGTATTCGCGGCTTACCGTTTGGTTATTATTTCGCTCTTCGTGCTTTGCATAAACGATTACTCTGTTGTCCTGTACTTTGACTTGTATTTCATCCGGTTTAAATTCACTAACATTTAACCTTGCTTTGAAACTTTTGTGTCCTTCAGCATCTGTGCCATACATAGTAGGAAATGCCCCGAGTTTGTCGGTGCCGATTGTACTGGCGCGAGCGACGGTCGGCAAGACCGGGCTTTAAAGTAAAGAATTCGTATTTCATCTTATCAAAGTCATCGTTCCATTCTCTCTTCCTTCGATCCATCTTTGTCTCCATGTCTCCCCACATTCGCATCTGTCTGTCGTGAAAGCTCATATCGTCGCGCTTTTTGGGAACGCTAAGCTCAGACCAAAACATATTGGCCTTTTGGATGACTGTACTGTTGAC
Source organism: Dreissena rostriformis (assembly GCA_007657795.1). Classification (NCBI taxonomy): domain Eukaryota; kingdom Metazoa; phylum Mollusca; class Bivalvia; order Myida; family Dreissenidae; genus Dreissena; species Dreissena rostriformis. The sequence goes on from VMBQ01000429.1 coordinate 136,416, forward strand.
TTCCGAAGAAACCTGCCAATATAAATTAACATACAATAATGATGAAGTTAGGGTTCTAGTTTCAATTAAAAATATTTTTTATGAAAGGCAGTATGAATAACGGTTAAACAACATAATTATGATAGATTATAACCCTAGTAATATATTTTGTATCCGTTCTAAAATGGAAGCGGACAACTACAACGAGCGAGGCCTGGTGTTGTAATGCGCAAGGGGGGGAGGGTTAGAGGGTTAGGGGAAGGGTAAGGGGTCGGGTTAGCCTTTACCCTAACCCTAACCCTAACCCGACCCCTTACCCTAACCCTTACCCTAACCCTAACCCAGGATTATCTCCCCTATACCAGGCCTCGCTCGTTGTAATTGTCCGCTTCCCGTTCTAAAAAGACAACATGATAATATCAATAATGTACTACAGTGTATGATTAACTCTTTCCAGAATATTAACAACTGGTTTTCTCGAAATCGGATTTCAATTTGGTTCTGTTATTTTGGACAAGTGTATTGCCTTTAAAGGGACTGTAAACCACGAATGACGAAAAAAGAAAAGTGCTAAAATACCGTATTTTTACAATTATTAGTTTATATTGATTAAAATATCACGACTGGTATATTACATTACTTGAAAAAAGTTCATATTTTCAGTATATTCAGTAATAAAATTTCGCGATGTGAAATCGAAAGTACATCGCGAAAATAGGTGACATAACGATATACACACTATAAATATTGCAAGTAGATTGATCATTTTATATATAAAATATATACAATTCACTACGCATGCATAATTTGCATTCCTGGGTTTACCACGTGACGATGATGATCAATCTACTTGCGTTATGTATAGTTAACNATTATTGCTAATATTGCAGTTTTACTTTTGCAACGATTTAGCCTTAAAATGGTATTGTTAGAGTTATTTTGTATTCAATTGTTTTGGTTTCAAACTCATTTTGTTTGAACTCATTAGTAATTGAGAGCAACCACTGTCACATATCTTGTACAGTGTTAGCAAACATTCTAGAGTGCTCGGCATCTTCTTGTTTGCTCTTAAGTTGCATCATTTAATATTAAAGTACTTGCCCTTTTCTTTTATACCTAATGATAAAATATGACATTTCTGCAGTGAAATAACAGCAGTGAAAAGAACAAAATTGTTCTTTTCACCGGTGAAAAGAACAAATTTTCGGAATTTCTTTTTCTATTTTTAGATTATCATATCAAGATGTACTTCCCTTGTTTATATCCTTGTTTATATCCTTTTTTCTATGATCACGAGAAAAATAAAATCGATTATCCACCGAATCCAACATATTTTCTTTTAATTTTATGCTTTTTTTACCGTTTATTTACATTGTTAAAGAGTTTAACTGAAGAATTTCCCGGGAATAATTACTTCATTTCGTCAACAAAATGACGTAAAAAATGACGTCATTTCAATGTATTGAGGAACGCCACGGTAGAGAGGGTCACTTTTCAGCGAAAGGGAAATTATAATTAATTATTTTCTTGAAAAAGGGGCATAAAAGAAACAGAAAATGTGTTCACATGTCAGTGTAAGATCGTTTGTTATTTTACTCGTGATCATAGAAAAATAATATTTTCACTCGTGGCTGCGCCACTCGTGAAAAAATATTTTCTATGATCACTCGTGAAATAACAAACGATCTTACACTGACATGAACAAATATCCTCTATATCACTGCTGTCTAGAATAATTCTAGCAGCTACGGTAGTTTTGCAATGCATATCAAATTAAAGTATATATGGTTAAACCATTGCACACATAAACACGAGCGTTTTAACGGAAGTAACATGTATATGATATATAATTATATATTTTCAGTGGCCGATATCAGATCCACGATAATTAATTGTCAAACAATTACAATTTAACGGTAACGCATCATATTCTATACATAGATATAGGACAACACTGGCTTCCTCTAAGCCTGCCCCTCTGTTTCCTGTACGTGACGGTCGTACGATTGGTCCTGGCCTTGAAGCTTAGAAGGCCTCAGCTCTGCCCACTAAATTGAGTAATGGTAGCATAGCACTTGATTGAGGTTTCCCCGCTGTTGCATTGCTGTATTTACATAACAATAGTTCTCTAATCCGTTTCATCAATGGCGACAGAAGTTAGCTATATAAGTAACACCATAAGTCAAATTGTTAATTTAACTGAAAAACTCATTGCAACGTTTTGCTATTTAATAACAACGTATGTCAAAAAAGCTGAAAATCGCAAATCAACGAATGCCTAAACAATACTGAAAATAACGATGTTATTTTGGATTATCTTTGAACACGCATGTACACTATTGACATTGATTAAATGAGCAAACCATCAATAAATGAATACAAATTAAAATATCCATTTAGTAAAACATTCTAATTAATTTGTTATAAACCTCACAACGCTCATATGCGACGCAAGACGGCAACCTTTATTGAGAGAAGGTACGCTTGGTTCACAACGTGTCCCTTGCTTTGTGCGTTTTATATAAAGCGCAATTTATAAAAGGACGTTTCATTGTCATTTTTAAAATCCTGATTATTGTTTATACCAGATAAATTTGCCTGTGAAGTCTATATCATCACACTACCTTATAGTTTGAAACACGCGAGAAGTTACTAAAGGTGATTTTTTTCCTCTTTGTATTAACAATTATTCCCATTTGTTATTTTTTAAATATACAGCTGCTATGTATGTTTTGTTACAGTTCGTATATTGTAATAATTTGATCATGCACATGTATACATTTAATCATTATAAGAACAGTTACTAATGTAATGATTGATTTTCGTTCTTCCTGTTTGCCCAAGTTTTTGTCAGTTTCATATCGTAGCATTTTGGTTAAATTGTTTTCTTAAGAAATATACACTTCGTGCGTTTTTGTTAAATAATGGTTATATTCCTGGCTACAGTATTGTGATGCGTGTGACAAGCAAGACTCATGGGACGACAAAGATCAAAGATCCAACTGAAAGAATGCCCTAAATGTCTAAACTATTTATACGTCGTTACTGTACCAGTCAAGCGAATTATTGAAGAGAAAGTCAGAAAAGGGTTTCAAAATAAACACCGATGACATTAGTTTGATTATGGAGAATGCATATGGGAGTGCATCTTACTGGTTTGTTTTTGGGGATACTATTCAGTTTTACATATTAACCATTTGACTTATTATTATTATCTTTTCTTTATCTAATCGGCATTTTATCAAATGTAATCAAGGACGACTTAATATGCAATGCGACACATTAAAACACAAATATATATAGTTTGGCACTTATAAAGGGCGCACTAAAAACGACAAGCCTCAGTATATTGATCCTGCCGTTCAGCGTATTCGTTTAAAGTTAAGAAAAATAATACATTATCTTATCATTTATCAAATAACACATACATAAGTAACATAATGAGGATCTTTTTTGGAAAAACACCACTAATACATTTTAAAATAAGGCCACTTGGTATAAGGTATTTCGAATATTAAGCAAGCAAGACACAACCAATAGATTAAAGGGTCCCTCAAAATCCAAGATGGCCACCAAGATGGCCGTTGTTCATAGTTAATTATTTTAGTAAACGTTAGTTTTGTAACGTTAGTTGCAGTTATAAATAACTGCAATTAACAGCAGACTATATTTATGAAAGCAGACTTTAAAATAAAACCAAAACGGTCTAGTCAACGTGAAGTTCAAGGTCATTACCAAGGTGAAATCATCTTTATTTTTCAATTCATATTTAATAAACATCATACACGTGTCAAGATGATATACATAGTTGGTTCACACAATTTATCAACGAACAGCATAATGATATTGACAGTAAATAATGCATAATATATCATTGATTTGTATCGAAGCACATAAATAGGCTTAAAATCCGGTGTAATAGCGCCCCCTAACACTTGGCCCATATTTATTCACACACCATGTACGAACAAATACAATACAATGTCACCTCTTAACATCATAATTAAAATCAAACTCCATCCAAAAATTATACAATGAAATACATTTCAATTGAACACCAGTTTCATAACACAATGTGCGTATGTTAACCACAGCCCCAGAACTGTAAATCTGTGGCAATATGAACTGAAACAAAGGCTAAGTATCAACTACATCTTGCTACGATTTTTATTTCTATAATGTCTACGTGAAATAGAGCTCTTTAACTGCTTGCCAAGTATATAAATAATATCCACCCAAGAAACGAGACAATACTTACATACACACATAGTGTGCATACATTTGATAATGATATATAATTAGAAGTAGGCATGATTACCAACTAAAACACCATTCACATCAAACAATTAAATAATCAGAGTTATGCTCTCACTAGATAAACATCGTATACATTATCATCACATAGATATAACACGTGTTGCGTTCTTACAGTAAACCACCGCCTTTATAATTGGGATCCAATAGTATGACAAGTATTGCGATTTCTTAAATGATTGAGTACAAAACGTTCCTACGTAAGCAGTTAATTTCAATATATCAGACGACTTGTCGTAGTTACAACATATAATGTCGTTCTATCATTAATTGATATCGCATGGATCTGTCTGTGATGGTAATGGAAGTATATGGAGATTAAAAGCAACTAATGAAGAACTGATATCTTTCTCATGCAACATAAGTAAATACGAACCCGTCTAGAGAACCTAGCATGTCCTAGTTTACAGCTTATATTAATTCATTGACCTACATCTTTGTTGTCGGTAATAATTAACTCGTCTACCGAGGTATTTTAATGAATTTTAAATTTTAGCTTTTTTTGCCGTGAGTGCATAACACCGTTACGAATTGCCATGTGTTCTGTTTCTAAGTGGAATAACACAAACTAATCAAAGATAGCCAATATTAATTTGCAGTTTCATCTATAAAAGCGTCTAAAACATCGACCTGTATATGTACACAGTGTAACGACTACACATTACTTCATGTATTAATAAATTACTTTATTATATACATCGGTACCAAATTTGTATTCAGTATCAACCGTTCAAAAAATCAGTATTTTGCCTGTGCTTGTCTTTTTTATTTTTCGATTTTGTATCAATTTTTTTTAACAGGAATCATTGAATGACATTAAAATATATATATATATATAAACTTATTAGTAATATGAGCGTAACTTAAGTGTCACTTGTTATAAATTAAATGCAAACACAAAAATGATCTGATTTATGGTCATGAACCTTTCAAAAGAATCTAGCCAGGCATGTAAGTTAACCAGGTTAGTGCATCTGTTACCATTTTGTTTTGAAATTCAAAATATATATTTATTGCATAACTGATTCATAATAAAAGTAAATTACGTTCATATTATGTTTGTGTTAGGGTTAGTTCGCGGGTGTATTTGTCGAAAGAAAAACAAATACAACACTATAAGCTTCTGGTGTTTTACCTGATAATAGCGAGCGTTCATGCCAGTCTACAATAAAGATACAATTTTAACATACGAGATTGTAAAGAGCAAGAAAACATGTGTTTGAACGTTGACAAACCTATTTTCGAATATATTTACTTATGTAAATTATCCAAAGTTTTGTAAAATAGTTATCTGAAACGCAAGAAAACACGTGATGTGATGATAACAGTGTATTTTCCAACGAAACCTGAATAAGAATGTTTGTTATTTATTGTCAAATGTGAGGCATTTAAAGATCGTCATTATGAATACGACAATTAGCTACCAATGGTCAAATGCAAATACGATGCATACTTTCGAAACAACACATGCCTCGCTCTTTATAAATGTGGAGGAAGTTCCTGTTTTCAATTACTAGGTCGGTAATTAATCCATGCAATACAAGTTTTATTTAATAAAATATTCAGAAGCACACATGTCTTAATTCAACATTCCAACTAAGTTAAGAGTATTTACGTTACACCATCTTAATCATGCATACATCTGCTTGCGTATAACATTGCATTAATTTATTTTACTTTTTGATAATTGATTGTTATTAGCTGGTTGTTTTATGGAATGAAATAATACTGGATATGTGTTTATGTAATGCTATTTAACAAGCTCGTTTATTTCGTGTTACGTTTAAACATGAACTGCAAATATTTAATAGCAACTGTTCGTACAGCCAAACACCATTAACAGTATTGATCAATTCGTAAACATGTTAACAAGCCATCGAATGCATATATCTTTAACAGATCAACAAGCCTTATAAAAATACAGAAGTGTTATGATATTTGGTGCTGACAGATTTAAAATTAATACATCGGCGAGTATTGCAGTGCTAATAATAGATGCAATCTGAAACAATACTCAGTTTCTAGTTACCCTGTAAGTTATACAATTACAGCTTTTTTTCGTGTTGTCGTATCGCATTTACCGCTGCCTTTTACAGAATGGTTTGTGAGGCGTTGTCATAGTAATAGCGGAAATTAATTGTGGTGTCTATAATGGCACGATAAGCACCATGTTTCAGTTATGTGACGCATCTACACACCTTCCATTGAGAAATTCCTGTCTTTATGGATATATTATGAACTTAATTATCTTCATGATATTGATGCACGACCTCAACTTTAAACCCAAGTATGACATAATCACATAACATTTTAATATAGCTCATTTAGCCATAACATCTCATCGGCAGTAGTGCTTTGTAAATACTGATTTATGCATAACGTGTCAACCTTGACTATATAAGAATGTTATAGATATTTAATATGTATAAAGCAAACGATCAATACGACACGGCCGTGCAATTCCTATAACTACATAAGCGGTTTAATAATTGAGTAAAACTTTATATTCGTGTATTAAATATATTAATTAACCAACCCGTTACCTTGCGTAACGTGTCAAATACATATTAAAATAAAGCTCACAATATAATAATGTGGAAAATGCGTGCAAAACATCGATAACCTGCAATGTAAAAAGTGAAACGATGACAAACTCGCTTAGTTCAACGCTTTTACGATTTACGATATAGTCGGCAGTTAAAGGCTGTTGAATCGATTCGCAATTATACCATGCCGTCCGCAGCGCGTATTGCTTTCCAGGATGACGTTCGTATAAGGCAAAAGCTCTCTCAGTAACATCATTGGCAGCATCGATCGGTGTTAGATTGTGAGATTGTCGCGTGGTCTACCTATATGTGCTAGCGAATGACGATCTCTGTCCGTAGGTAGACAATCGGCTGTGAACGTAGTGTTGGAAACAAGTGTATAGTTTAGTCGTTGTTTCATAGAGCCGAAACATAAATGAACAATGGTTTATTCAGAAAGGTGGTATAATTATTAGTTTTAATATGACAAGTAATTGTTTCAGATGTTGAATACAGTAATGACATATCATAACATTATTGGATTATTTGTTTTGGAAATGTTCATAAAGTGTTCTGGAATCTAAAGAGAACTACACTCTGTTGTAAACGTCAAAATGCCACACATGTTAACAGGTAAGTTTAATGAATATGTATCATTATTTCACACCATTCGTTTGATTGGAATTTTTACATCGTAAAAAAATTAATTAAAAAAAAATAAACAATATTATTTATTACAAAAAATTAAGTTATACCTTCATATCATGGATATAAATGTTTAATGCAATATGAATGTATATTGTATTGCAATGTTTGTAAGAACTTGTTATTTAATGTGAATTTGTTGTCTAAACATTATTTCGCATTATAATCGCACCTCATGTTTCTGGTACAATCTCATTTACCATTCGAAATTTGTGTAAATGTTTGATCGTAAGCAATAGTGTATAAAAAGATAACTAAGGAACACGTTGAATCGTAAAACTTACGTTAAATTATTTTAATAAAATATATTGGTAAAATATTAAATATAGACCACATTGATTTCTACAATACTGTTTGAATAATTGATTATCACAATATATGGAACGGAAATTGTTTTATCTTTGATTATACCAAACACCCATATGCCTTAAAGAGTATATACAAGTAAATATACGCTTGCCTTTCTATCAGCATTTAATTACCATGCCCACAGTTCTATAGCAGGACGCTTGTCAGTGCACAATTGTGTCATTGCTCGCGTTGTCGTATCGCATTTATCACTGCCTTTTAAAGAAATGCCTTGAGAAGCGTTGTCATAGTAATGGCTAAAATAAATGGAGGTATCTTCATAATTGCAATATAAGCACAACGTATCAAAGTATGTGACGAAACTACTCAGCGTACATTGAGAAATTTATTAAAATGCGCTTCAGATTTAATATCTACAACGTTGTTTAATACCAGATCAATTCTCCTGTGACGTTGATAAAGCTGTGTTTTGCGTTACAAAGCTGACAACATGTATCTGTTCATGTGGCGTTTGATATTAAGTTCTGTCTTCATTTACATACTGATATTAAGTAATAATAATAACCTGTGTTCGTTTAACTGTCATATAACAGTAAAAGGTGTGTTGGTCATGACTTAATTTGAACAAAGAAAATTGACAATATTTAAGCATAGTAACAACTAAATAAACACTAAATATGTTAATTGTTCATTGCCATTTTTTTGTATCGCAGTAAAAATATGGTTAAATATGGGTAAGATAAACTATTTCTCGCTTGGCTTCAGTATTATGGCATATATGATATTAAAAATATGGTTAAATATGAGTAAGATAAACTATTTCTCTTATTTTTCTATTAAATATGTGTAAGATAAACTATTTATCGCTTGGCTTCAGTATTATGGCATATATGATCACGACATGAAAACTATTTGAAGCAAACGATTAACATAACAGAATAACCTTATTTTTTACCTATTTTACGGTCTAGAAAAGTTGTCCTTAAACAAAAAGATGATATAATGGCATTCATAAATAATTATGAAAATCATTATGTACTCGTTGTATTGTTATATTTTTCCTACAATGACAGCCATAGTAGATAGTGAACATAACTAGTGTCATCTGACTACACTAGGACATAAATTTGGCAACAATTAATTGCTCTGAAAGACATAACAATATAAATGCCATTATAACTGATTGGAAAGAAAGATAAGAATAATATAAATGCCATACAACGAAAAATGGCAGTTTGTGGTTGATTACTCGACGGTATTAGCGTGCGTGAGATTAAGACATCGTTTTATTGTTTGCCAAATGCTTTATAACGGATATTCATACGTGTGCATCTACGATGTCTGTTTAACAATAAGGACATACATTTACACCTTATTAGAAATTGCGCGTATGTGAGGGAACGTTTTCAATAAGACCATATTGGTTGCTGTAGTTCCAATGACAGAAATTATCTACATTAATATATGGTATTGACATAAACAAATTATAATCTCATCTATGTTTTATTATGTTTTATATTCAATGTAAATGCACATATGCAACTTGATTAAATGAGTTGGGATTCTACCAATGATGTAAATACTTTATATAAGAGAAATGCATTTACATTTACATTACCTTATATGTACATACAACAATAAAAATATTGTACACATTAAATAAATTACTTACGCAATTCCATGCGCTATAAATGTGTGATCAAAATCATTATCGGAAGAGTGGATCTAAAATAGTCTGCGTTAATTTCAGAGTGGTAATATCCATACTAATTCTGTACGTTCGTCGCGTAACAAATTCCCAGTAGATTTCTGTAATAAAACAATATTAGTTCAGAACATTTAATAGTATCCCAGCGGCATAATGCAAATTCCAAAAACCTTTTTTGATTTAATATGACATACCATAATATTCACCATGCGTTCGAAGCAAAAGTGTTTGACCTTTGGTTACTTCTACTTATATTCACTACAAACACTAAGATACGAAAATGAAGGTCAAGTATTTGTTTTAATCAGATGCGATTGTAGATAATATTATTATATAGTTTATGTTGAAATGGCCTAAACATGCAATCTAAAACGTAGTTAATCGATGGAGAAATTTGAAAGTAGAACTATGACTTTTCTGCACAAAATATGTGAATTGATTGAGTATATTTAAATTAAAAATATAGGCCTATATTCATAACGGATATTGATACGATTGGCATTAACATGCGTATTATACGGCAAAGCTGGATTAAGTGTGTGGAGGGAATTGTCTGCTTGCTTTATGTTAACACTGGCAGGAAGACAGGCTGATTGAGCCGGAAATCAAGTGCAGACATGTGGATGTAAAGTTCACTTCACTCAGACTATACATATAGAGCAATAATTCCTATTTAATTAATACGCAACATGTGTGCATGTCGATAATTGTTTTGTGTGTATCATTTGTTAATAAACAATGAAAGAGAAAAATATCAACATATACACGTTGTACACATAACCAATGTTTAGTTAATAAGAATATCGATATTATTTCCATCAATTTTCAGAATGTTTTTTAGAACAAAGTTGCGAATCTGTATAGGTAATACTAAATCCACTGGGATACAGTGTATTCCAATCCTCGTAAAATAATCAGTATTTGATGTGGTATCACAGCTAGTACATCTCTCTTCAATGGTGTCATTGCCTCTGTCGTATTTTACGGACCCGAAAAGGTCATACATACATATATAGATCAACAAATTTATTGGAGGTACACAATTATAATGTATGCAATGCAAAGCTTGGTCCCTCTTGTTAACAGTCATTTCCTCATCCTTTCACATGTTTTTCTATTTTTTCAATTTAAGCATGAATTAATTTAAATCGACATTCATGCATTATGTTTAGGATGCGCTCATATCCGTTAAATTTTGTATCACGCATTGAGTTGTAACAAACGCGGTTGCGCTGTCTAATGGGTGATGTTCATAAACACAAGCATTTTTATGAATACGCAAAGTTATGTTTATTAAATGTTATCTGCATACGTTACCAAACTAACTTTCACTCCTCTTCAAGCAATATTTAACACAACTATCTTAAAATATTATATGTAATTCAATGCACTCATGCAAAAATTTCAAAAAAACTATAATAAATAAATCGTATATTCGTTCATTGTCTTGAAAGATTGAATTGTAATTTCAAGATTGGTCATATAAACAAATGTCAAATGATCCAGTTCATACAATACACTACATCAATAGCACACTCATTCACAACTTAATCTTTCTATTCCATGTTTTAGAAGATAATTCAAACCCGCAATACTTGTTTGAATAGCATCATATTACGTGTATGTTAGGTCATAACAATGATTTCACAAGATCTTTCTCACTGCTGTAGAACTGTTGTTTATTCATCGCTGTATCGCTGTCACATCGTTCATATCTGTTTATTATATGTTGTATTGCTGCAAACGAAGCGTGGTTAATTAGCACCCAAAAAGATAATAACACTTACACATTAAACATAATTGAGATGAATTGATAAAGGTAGTAAGCCTATTGTTTATTAACAACACATTAACGCCAATAATACAATTTAGAGGGATCGATACAAGTATCACTAAAACAAATGCAATTATTACGACTGTTTATTTCCAGGCATTCCCGTGATGTACATTGTACTCGCGACGGGCGTAACTCTCACGTTAGTAAGCTCGATTGTTGGATTTGTCGCATGGATGACCTGCAGACGACAACGTGTGAAGCGCCAAGTCATTTGGAAAAAGACGTTCAAGGGTGACAGCTCGCCAGACTCAACTTTAGACCTTAACCTTAAAATTAGCAAAAGCACACCCGATCTTGTGAAACCTGATTGTGACGCCGATGATCCCACGTCAGAGCGATACTCGAAGGCAAAATCTTTCTTTAAAGCCTTACGGCAATCAACAATGCCTACCGTTTCGCAGCGTCATCAGCTTTTTCACCGGCACATGTCGCATCAGATCGATCTGTCTAAAATAGAATTCACTGTTCAAAGCGCAAAGCACACCGAACAACCAAATCTGGGAGAAATCAAACCAGAGTTGTACAAACAGACTTCTATCGACTCTGTGAAATCTGAGCATTCCATTTGCGGACAGCTACATTATAGTTTGAAATATGACTACGAACAGGAACTTCTAAATATATGCATTGTGAAAGCATGCAATCTCCCGCCGAAAGACTTTTCAGGGACGTCAGATCCGTATATAAAAACTTATCTTCTACCAGATCGCAGGCATAAATTTCAAACAAAGGTGCACCGAAAAACCCTTAACCCGGAATTCCACGAGACATACTCATTTAACGTAGAGTTTAAAGAACTCCAGGGACGAATCTTGCAGTTTAGTGTCTACGACTTTGATCGTTTTTCCCGCCACGATCTTATCGGAACAGTCATTGTAACTGATATTGTACCGGTAGGTAACAGACTGGTCGCCGAAACGTACTTCACCAAGGACATTCTATCAACAAATCAGGTAAACCTCGCACAATTGGACCATACTGCTTCAGTACTTATTGGTAAACATTAGAAATAAAAAGAAAAAGAAAAAAATGCAACCCTTTTAAGAAAATTATGGGAACAAGTTCATATTCTTAAAATGACAATATTGACTTCATAAGTAAAAATAATATTTTGAAACAATGAAACGTGGTTACCCTTAGTTTATTTAATATTATGTTACTAAACAAATTAAATCTCATAAGTATTTATAATTTAAATTTATAACTAAAATATAAGCTTTGATCTATCTATATCATATCCGTATAAAAGAATGCATAGGCTTTTCATAAAGGTTGTATTATATGGTTTGAATTATTTAATTTATAATTATAGTACATACCTTTCTAGTTAAACGTTATTAAACGCTTTAAATGCGATGAACAAAGTTAGAAAGGAATAGTGTTGCTTAATGAAAATCTCTAAAATGTGAAGCGTGAGTCTGAATACAGTTCACCGATATTTCGCTATCGTTTTCAGGAGAAATTTGACCTCGGGGAGTTGATGATTACATTATGCTATCTACCAACCGCTGGTCGCCTGACATTAACAGCGGTAAAGGCTCGAAACCTGAAAGCAATGGACATTACGGGCGCCTCTGGTATACTGGGCATTGACCTTTTCCGAAAATTAGGCTGTATATGGCATTTTCATTAAATACTTCACTGACTTAACTAGTATCTGTGCGCCAGAAAAAAAAAATATATAGTGCTCAGAAGTCTACGGTGCAGTTTAGACAATTAATTAAACCGATAATAATGCTTAACCTATCGTTTAAAGAAATTGAATATTTAAACACCAGACACATTTTAATTAGGGTAAATAATTGTTTTCTGTCTCAGGTCTTATTTAAGACTGTATACCCAATACTGGAAAATACGTATAATTGCTTTTGTTTTAACATCAATTTTGCATTTCTGATCTACAGAGGTAATTTAAATAATGCGTATACACACGTGGAATATAAAACACCTTTGCGAATAATTCTCGGACGTCGTTTGGAATTTCTCCACACACATTCGCCAATCCGGTCTTATTGTATGTAGGCGTTAACCTAAATGTCATGGAAAACACACAATACGTATAAACGGAACTAACATCGACAACGAAACGTGATAGCATAAGATTAACTTTCTTTTATTTTTCAGACCCATTTGTGAAGGCATCGTTAATCTGTCAAGGCAAGCGGATCAAGAAGAAGAAGACGACCGTTAAAAGAAGCACACTTAACCCGATCTACAACGAGGCGATGGTCTTTGATGTTCCTCAAGAAAACGTTGAGGATGTTGATCTGATAATTAAAATGGTTGACTATGACAGGTACCTTCTTCGCTATGAGAAGAAAATTGTATCTCTTCATCATTATTAGGCAATAAAGTTTAAATATGCACATGCATATACCAGCATACACATGCCAAAAATTGTACCAGTTCGAAAACAACATCAAAGGAAATAATATGCAATACTGGATTTAGGATAACCCATTGCTTGTCTGTAGTACCATTACGTACTTCTATATTGAATTGTTTTCTATTGGAATGTTTCTGTTCTTCAGAATCGGTAGGAATGAGATAATGGGCTGTTGTGGCGTAGGACCCCGCTTCACTGGCATCGGTCGCGATCATTGGTATGAAATGCTCGAAAACACGCGAAAACCAGTTGCACAATGGTACACATTACATGAACACATTCATTGCGTGGATTATAAAGAAGGGGCGAAAAATTGTTTTCGCCATCGACTAACAACCACAGATTCCACATGCAGTGATGGTAGTGTTTAGTCATCATTTCGATAGAGTTTGAATTTGATATGTATGCTTCATGTACATATATATGCCTTTAACACAATTTTAATATTAACTCATAACAAGATTGTCGTCACATGTACATTACCTTTTAACATTTTCATGTAAAATATATATTTCAGTGTTTTAAACCATACCCATTTGATTCGTACCCCAATAATTGTTTTTTTCTTCAACCATGTTGTTAATTCATTAAAAATAAAAATATATATTATTTGTTCCATCTCTGTTTTGCTTAAGTCTGAAATACCGATTCCAAATCATATAAATGAACATCATTAGCTAACTAAATAGTGTTATTTTCTTTACGTGTTAGTACCTTAATGCATTAATATACGAACACGCAGACCAAAACGTGTGTATGTCTCGCCTTAGGAGGAAAGATCAATATAAATGGTCAGCGTATCAATGTGGTTTAGTTTTGTATAAACCATTATATTATAGACCTTATGCTTTAATATTTACATTCAATCTTAAATTTATGTAGAAAAATGAACGAGTTCATTTTGCATAACCTGTAAGCCGGCGATACCGCCTTCGAAGGCGGAGCTTCTAAAATCTGACCAATCGTTTAAAGGCGCTGACGCGTAGTTATACAGTGCCCATTACCGTGACCGCACTACTTTTGTAAATATGGTAACAAACATGAATAAAGATAACCCGTTCGTTTACTTTTGTTGCTGTGATGATTCATTTGCATGACAAAATATTTCATTTTCTTTATTATGTATTGGTATTTATAAAGTAACTGCCTTTACAACACCGCAGCAACTATTTACAGGCATGCGTTTTCGTAGGCACGAAACGACCTCGCACTAAATATATTTAATACAGAGTCCAATACCCCACAGGTTTCCTAGTAGTATAATATCAATTTGGAAAATATCCATAGCATCTGCATACTGACATAGCAAAATAAGTAAAAGCAAAGAATCCATAAACATGCAAATATGGAGTTTGACCTTTGATGTTGGAAACGCCTCAAGACATTTACTTAGTCTCAAAAAAACATATATAACAATATCAATAAAAGTTAGCGCTTTCAAATCATCAAATTTTCCAATGAGTCGGCATGTACAAAAATGGCAATATTGGAATCGTTATTATGAATGATAATGCATTATGGACGGTTGATTAAATGGTGAAGTATATCATAGTCCGATCCATAACACCAGAACAAAACATGCTTTTTTGTCTTCAACGTCTATCTTAAGTTGTCCCAGAAATTTCCATTGATCTGGCGTTGCTGTGGTTTCGTTCATGGATAGGTCATGACAAATCCTCTGGGATTGATAGTTTCCATTTTCTCGTCAAATATGCAGTAGTTAATGGCATTTCGAATTTGGAATTGCATTAGTAATTAAGTCCCGCAAGTGTTATAAACTCTTTAACTGCTCACTTTAAAAAGCTTAAATGCAAAACATGTTAGCCGGTACGTTCCAATCAACAGATAACATTAAAAGTAATTATCTAGTAAATGTTATTATTTCTTCTCATTATGCCAACAATCCGCGTGCATATTAAATTGATGCAGTTATTCATTTTACAAACGAATGTGTCAAACAGCGTACGTTCAAGGTTATTATATTGTTAATGTTAATTGTGTCTGAACATTCGTATGAACTTGACTATGGACGAAATTATTTAAATAAGTCAATAATACGTATTCAAATACCCCGGCCTTAAAAAGACTTTTGTGATACAAAAATTGTATGAATGAGCTAAACATACAATTTGCGTCTGAAAGTGAACTTTATAATTCGATTCCGGTGAAACATACGGTTGCTTATACTCTACCAACGTTGTAAGTAAATATTGCCTATTTTTTGTTTGCAATGTTTACTTCACATCGCATTTGCATGTACCACATTTCATGTCTTTCATTATTTCAATTATAAACAAAATAAAGCAGCAGAGAAACCAGTAATAGCACAAGGTTCATCTATAGCGAGTGATTAATTGAAAGTCCGACATAAGACAACATACCTTATATATCAAAGCAAAAAAAATAAAAAATACATACACATAATCATAATTCGACAAACATTCGCGTTCATGATACGAATGACAAACTCAAGTACAGTACATCTTGGTCCGGAATTTGATAAGAAACTAGATGTGCATCGGTGGTGAAACAATTATGTTTAAATTAAGAAAATGCTAGTTATATCTGTTTTCAACAATAAACTACAGGAACCGTGTCTTTTCGATGTGAAAACTCTTCTTCATTGAAAGAAACTTAAAGGACAGATTTCGTGGATGTCGTTTATAAAGCTTAAAACAATTGCTTATGTCAATAGATAATGCGACCTCTTTTCTATCTTTGCTATGTGCCTAGCATATTGGTAACAAAATATAAACTTCTTGCGTTCGTGACAATTTGATATGTTTCGTATTCAGTATAACGGCCATTGTAATCACGCAAGGAAATCTCTCAGGACGGTACTGGTCAACGGTCATATTCAAAGAATGGCTCTCTATCTCTGACCTAATTGAACGTTCTCAGAATCATAAAAGAGAGCGGAGAGAATTAGGTTTAGATATGGATATCATAAGGTGCATATTGCCCAAATGACAGTCATAATAGAGAGTTATAGTAACCATGTTGCTTTCATTAATCTAAGCTGTACTATTAGATAGTCAATTCATCATTGATCCGAACTTCACAACTATAAGCTTTGCTGAAGCACAATACGTTTGTCGAGCGTTGGATTATTCATACATATATTAAACAATGCGAATAACGATGCATCTGTTTGAACTTGCCCTTTAAAACATTGTTTTGCGAAATGTCATATAACTATTTTAATATGTGTAGTATAATAAGACTAAAATTAAAATGGTGTAAGAAAATACTTTGGTTTGATCGTTATCCATTGCTTCATGTAGAGACCTTGCAGTTTGTCAAAATGACGGCACACCATTTAAATATATATTATTGCCTTGATTCAGTATGTATTCCCATCAAGGTTATGAAACTTGGTCGTTTAACTTTACTGTTATACAATTTAGTTGTTTTTCTCTAAACGAACAACATTTAAGGGATGTTGCGGCAGTTTATTAAACCGAGGATATATTTATAGCAACACCGATGCTATTATCACAACCCAATAGTTTTGTTATCGGAATCATCACAAAATAATGACCGAGTAGGTTCATACTAGGTACTCAGTGGTTCGATCCCAGGTGCGGTTAACTTTTTTTAATTCTTTAATTCTTTCTTTTATTTCATTCTTGTTTTTAGTCCTGTTGTTTACATTTATCAATTTAAAGCATTTAATCACAAACATGCCGAAATCTGTCAACAGGTCCCTGTTATTGATGATTAATGTCGAGTTTGATACTGTATGGTCTTATGTTTGTGATTAAAGTGTTGTGTTTTTTAGTAAGCCTTTGTGATCCCAATTAAGATTGTAAACAATATATAATGTTTATGCATATCTTTGACAGTCTATGTACCGGTACATGGGTTTCTCCTAATTGCTGTATTGTAGGAAATTCGACATAGACGGTAGGGATAGCTAAACAAACAAATCTCTGTTAAAAGTGCGGTGACTTCCTTTTTTTATTTTTGTTTTATGATAACAATACGTAGATGAACATATTTGAGCAGTTTCGCAAAAAGTTATTAAATAGAACTTTTTTAAATTCCATTTTTGTGGTTAAAATAGTAAAAAAAATAAAAAAAAATTTGGGTGACATAAAAATTATAAAAATTAAATTTCTTAAAATTTTACTTGTGTTCTCCATTTTTTTGGTAGTCTGTGGTTTAATTAAATGGTATATGATATATATATAATATCTACATGTTGCCAGTGTCATAGGTTATTAATCATTTTTATGCAATTAGAGATTTTTCAGTTTTTATGAAAAAGTACATGTTATATAATGGCGAATAAAATTAAAACAAGGCCGGTGACCCTATGTTTTTATTTCATTTGTCATATAGTATTTGTATGTAGTACTTGAATATAAATTTTGAGCAAAAGTTATAAGATGGAAAAAAAATCAGCAAAACTGCAGCAACACCCCTTAAGTTGATACATTTTAATATCAAATACCTTCCTTATTCATAACGTGAGGAAATGAAATACAAGTACGTGATATTTATTCATACACATAGTGAACAAGCAGACGAGAAACCTTATTATACTAAGAAGTCATCTAATTATGACAATTTTAAGTCAAATACGGTTTAACTGAAGATTGGCTATGTGTTTTATGTGACTATTTACATTATGAGATGATGGTTATGCCTTATAGCATTCGCAAAACAATGGATGCACTAGAAAATACGAATTACACACTATCGTTCTTAATTAGTTATTAAAAATATTGAGTTGGTAATTTCATTTCTTATTACAAACAATTTAACAATAAAATGATTCCCAGACCTATTAATAGTAGGCAACCGTTTCTGTACGTAAACATATGTGAACCGCCGCAATTGCACTATTTACTATTACAGCTTATAAGCACATGTCAAATTATAAACGCACAACATTTAAAAGACTTGTTTAAGCAAAACACAATCCTGCAATGTCGCTGTCCTCTGAATAATGAAATAAAAAGTATAGATTTACACAGCCTAATCCAAGCCTGTAACGCTCATGTTAAGTCCACTGGGAATTGGTGTATTATATTGCTCATTGAATTTGCAGAAGCTAATGCGGTGTCATATTATAAACCTTTTTCTGCGTATTATCATAGCAGTTTGTTTCGTAAAGTTCTAATGTTTTATCGAACAAATTACGATTTGACTGTTGTATCAAACAATTGATTCAACGATAGAGAAAATGAAATCAATCAGTTTGATTCCAAATCATAATATAAATATAGTCAGGCTAAGGTAAAAAAATGAATTTAAAGCGACGAATGTTCGAAAGTGCAAGAATAATATTGTATTCTCGTTTTATTTTGCTATGATTTATAGCCCAAGGAAAATTGCTTCAAATTTCAAATTTTCCCTAGCAATCAACGCAATAGCGTACTGTCAAACTAGTTTTATTATTTATGTGTATTAAACATAGATACGAACTTACATTCTATGCTCGTAATGTAAGTTCTATATATTGTTAAAGTATATGCAGTTCCTATACGGTGAACGCAGTTTGAATCGTACAGTTGTTTGATTTGCGATTTGGACTTTGCTGGGTTGTATGTAACGATGTGCCCAAGTGTAGCAATTAGGTTGATCGATGCTCACATGCAGCATTGTCTCTGAACTTGCATTAATGTCTTACCGTGTTTGCAGAAAATCCAGTAAATCTAACATGGGAATAAACAACTGTACAATGATTTATTCTTATAATAAACATTGTGCTGATAATGTGTAATTTTGGATCGGTATAGAGAATTTGTTTGCATGATGCGAAATGTGGATATATTTTATTCATGCACGAATACCCATTTATGTAATGGGACGTTTGCTAGGTTCGCAGATTGCAAATGTGATGCTTTACAGCGCGGTCGCGGCATAGTTAAAAACCGCGTATACATACTCATTAATGTTGTATAGATTTATTTCGGTATATAAAATACATATGGCATGGTACACAACATAATTAAAAAATTACTGCATTACACGAAATACAAATATCACAGATCAGCTAAAAGACAAGAGCTTAAAAGCAATTAAAAAGCTATCATTTGGTAAAAAATACATAAATATTGCTTCTTGTTATATCATTTAGAACAAAAAAAATAAAATAGTTGCAACACATATTAAATACTAACATAGTGTACCAGGGCAAGTACTCATATACCCAGGATAGCACAAAAAAGGAAATGTGAATTTCCTTATTTCCATTGTGGTCCTGGATGAATGATGACATGTCCTAGCANGCAGCTTTAAAATCATCAGGTACAACACCTTGTATTATAGATAAATTAATGACATGTGTAAGTGGACAACAAATTATAGGAGCTCCATTACTTACAAAACGTGATGAAATACCGTCTAGACCTGTTGCTTCACTGGCACTAAGTTTATTCAGGTACTTAAGAACATTGTTTTATGTAACAATAGATAAAGAGCAACTGTATTTTATATACCGAAATAAGTCTATCTATCTATCTATGTATCATGACAGGTCTGGATGTACCCTACTCGCGAGGAGTGACACTATGCTTAGCACTAGGCTACAATAATCTATTAATGTAGAAATACCATTGACATCATTAAGAATTTCAGAAACAAATAAAAATACTATTATAGCTAAACACAACTATTTATACGACTGGTTAATTTTAAAAAGAGTAATACACATACGTCAATAGTTATGTTTTTAAAACTGATGCTTCTAAGCAATGGGAATATGATCGCTATTATGGTCATGTTAAACGTTTGTTTATAATAATATCTAATAAAGGTGTTGCTTTCGTTGATAAGAACTGAACATATCGTGTTGTGATGACTGAAATACGCTTTTATCATTATTTGACTGTTTTAGCGTCTGTCTTTCGAGACACTGTACATTAATAATGAATTCGATTACAGCGTGGGGTATTCACAACGGTAGTACTTCAATACTACGAAGGTTACACATATTTTCTTAACATGCACTTATATACTTACTTATCCATGTGTAGTATAATTTACATAAATATTAGCTGCAGCATTGAATAGCTTCGTTCAATATGTCAGCTGTTATTGGCGGCGTACCAGTTTACATGTTGCATGTTATTTTCCATTTCAGAACAAATGTTCGATTTAATTTTAATTCCAATCGACATTCATGTATGTTTTACGAGGTGTTGTAATGACAGTTAATTTTTGTTTCACGCAAATATTGCAACCAGCTCTGATGAGTTGTCAGATGTTTGAACACGTAATTTGTTTGTCAGCATGCGTTGTTGTGACAGCACGAACCGAATACTGCATGCATATGTTGTCAAGTTAATATCAAATTAATCATACAATATCATCAATTGTTTTTTTTTATGTTGGGTCATATTGCAACTAAAACAAGCGACATTCGATTTAACGATATATTTCTGGTATATTTCTCCATACACGTGGCGTCATAATAATAACATATTTTACCTTTCAAACATAGTATTTATCTAACTGATTACTCATATATTGTATTGAATGTTATACTGTTCGTTTGTTCTTGTTGACCATGTCGATATTTGAAAAGACGCACACGGCATTCACATACACTGTATTTTTTAAAGTAGGTCACTGTAACACAAAGTTTAATGTTTAAGCATAAGCATATTTATAACATTATGTGAATGATCAGACAGTATTCACTGGGATTGTCCTCCACTCTCCACCCAGTCGCTGCAAAGTACGACATTAAACAAAACCAAGGTATATATTCTCTGTGATTAATAACACAATCACATAATACATTTATCAGAAAAATCCATTAAGTAGCATGTTTAATGTTTTATATTTTACCATGTGTTTCATTGATGTATATTGTACTCGCATGGGCAATCCACTTAATGATAATCATGTCATATGGAAACATGACTACTCGCCAGACTCGACCTTGGATCTGAATTTTAGAATAAACCAAAGCACGCCCTATCTTGTGACAATCCGACTATCCAACGTCAGAACGATACTCGAAGGCAAAATAGTTACTACAGTCAACAATTCCACCGAGTCGCAGAGTCATTAAATTATCTGACGCATCATATTGATCTTTCTGAAATGGAAAAATCTGCAAACGTAAAATGAAATTAATAACCCATAATTGGGGCTATTAAACCCGAGCTGTACAAACAGGCTTCTATCGACTCTGTGAAATATGAGATTCCATTTGCGGACAGCTTTCTTATAGTTTGAAATATGACTACAAGTGAAGTAATATTTATTTATAAAGTCGGGTATTTCAAACATGATAATATTTGCTCTGAAAAGCTTTTAAAGTCGACTTACACATTACATTACATGATAACAACATGATATATAGCACATACAATGAAAACATAGTTATATACAAAAACAATCCTGTAGTTGAGAACAACAGAGAATATGAGTATGAATAGAATATTGCTTAAAAAGACTAGAGGTAACTTAATACATGTATAACTTTAAAAGACTAGCGTTTACCTGTACTTAAAATATCAGACAAATTTAGTTCTACAGAGCTTGGTAGTGAATAAATGAATATTGTACATTAAATCTGTGTAAATATGTAATATTAAATCTTGAAAGGACAAACAATAAAATGAAAAGCAGTACAAATAGGCAAACCAAGGAACATAAAACACAATTAACACAACAAGACATCCCAGTACATATGTGAACATATATTAAGCAAGCTAAAACATAAGATAGCAGCTAAAAAAAGCAAAAAAAACAAACAACATAGAACATAAAATTCAAAAGCTTTATAATATCATTAAGGAAAATCACAGGTTAAAAGATGTGAAACAGGAACGAACAGAAACTTATAAATATGTGTATTGTTAACGCATGTAATATCCCACCGAAAGTTATTTTAGGGACGTCAGTTCCGTATATGAAAACTTTTCTTCTACCAGACCGCAGACATAAAGTTCAAATTAAAGGTGCACTCAAAAAAAACTTAACCCGGAATTTGACTAGACATTCTCATTCAACGTTTGTTTTAAGAACCCCATGGACGGTTCTTGCAATTAAGTGTCTACGACTTTGATCAAGTTTCCAGCCACGACCTTATCGGAAAAATCATTGTTACTGACATTTTACCGGAAGGTAGCAGGCTGATCGAATAAACGTATTTCACAATGGACATTGTGTCCACAAATCAAGTAGACCTCAGAAAATGGGCCCTACTGCTTAGGTACTTAATGGTCAATACTAAATACAAAAAATAAAAACAGAAAAACGGACGACTCTTTGAAAGGCAATTATGTGAACAAATCAGGTGCTTTTCTTAAAATGTCAATATTAGCCTTATAAGTTAAAATAATATTTTTAAACAATTAAAAGTGTTAACCCTTATTTTATTAAAAAGCATGTACCAAAGTAAATTAAATCTAGTTAGTATTTACCATAAAATTTTCAATCTTAAACATAAAATGTGATATATGTATATCATATCCGCATTAAATAATGCATGGGTTGTTCGTATATGGTAGATGGTTATTTCAATCCAATAAACCATATGAGGCACATTAGGACAACATATTTTCACGAGAAATAAACAAAACGAAAACAAACGAGAAAATGCAAACACAAAACATACACACACGCCCGCATGCACTCACGCACGCACATACACACAACACGCATGCACTCGCATACACACACGCACACACTCACAAGTAAACAAAAAATACATAAATATACATAAAGAAAACTTTTTAAAATCATGAAAAAAGAGGAGAACCTCATTATGAGTGAGTAGTAATAATAATTGAACAATTCCTTAAATAATACTACTAATCGAATAATTCATTACATTAACATAAACAAAAAACAGAAGAACAAATAGTTATCGACCCGTAAGCCCTATCGATACAAAATATAGAACTTATTCGGTAATTGGAACAAAGTTTATGTAAGTAAATTACAAAGCAAAAGAGACATAACGATACACATAGTATACACATTATACAAATCATAATTTGCTTTGTAAGATAAATGCAGTTAAACTTCACAATCCACGATATAATCACATCTGCAGAACATATGAGCATAACGATTGTCCGAGGAACAAACACTAATTTGAATAGTTCTTGACAGTAACGAAATTTTAGATAAAATCAGAATATAGATCAAGTAATCTAACATTGAAAACAGAGTATAAATAAAATACCTTCTATAAATGATTTCATTTTCTGTATTATACAAGTACACTTGGAGTATTACAGTTACACAATGAAGAAAGAGGGTGAGTAAGTTTAGTTAAATTATTTATACAGAACTGAGTCACGATATATAGGAGATATATAAAAATAGGAAATGTATAAAACTACTCATATAACTAATTAGCGTGTTAATTTTTCACTTTTAAACCAAGCATTGTTAAAGACGATAGTTTTCTTAGTGGTAGTGCATTTTGTGTCTTAATAAAAAAACAAAATGTTTGCATTTTAAGTCGAAGCCAATACTTTGTATTGATATATTTTTTTCTAAGTCAGTTATACAAGAACATCTTAAAATAAAATGATATTCGTCATCAATGTGTTGACAACTTGAGCATTTTCATTCAGAATATGGAATAGCAATATTTTTACGCAATCTACCAGATTCAACCATTAATCTATGAGATAATACTCCGAGTTTAGAAATAGCAATACGGTGGTTTTCATTGGAGATACTTGGAAGGAACATTTTAAAATCGTCGTTATTTAAGATGTCTATGCAACAAATTTCTACTCGATGCCGTTAATCGTGAATTCATATTTCGATAAAACCAATCCTTCGTCTTTGTTTGAATAATGAAAGAATACATTCCTTGGTGTATCCATACCTCTAAAATCCCTGAACTTAACAACATAAGATGCAACGAACTTACCCAGCTGTTTCATCATATTAAATGTAAATTTAATACACTTATTTTCGTTGCTTTCTATTATTTTAAACCAGTATTGATTTTTTTTAAATATCTACTTTCAATAAGTGAATATCGTTCTAACTCACAGTAAACAAAATAAATTTCGGTTGCCCTTTTAAAATCTACAATACTTTTACAAAATTGAGTATAAAGACGTTCTACAAGTCATGCTATATGGTTTTCATTCTTTATTTTTCGCACATAGCTGTGTATGTAAACTTTCTTTAAACTTTAATTGTGGTATACAGTGTTTAAAAAAGGAAAAGTGTCGCTTAATCAAAATCGCGAGAATCTGGAACGTGAGTCTGAATACAGTTTATCGATATTTTACATCGTGTATCGTTTCAGGGGAAATATGACCTCGGGGAGTGGATGATTACATTATGCTATCTACCAACCGCTGGTCGCTTGACATTAACGGCGGTAAAGGATCGAAACCTGATAGCTATGGACATTACGAGCGCCTCTAGTATACTGGATATTGACCCTTTCAGGACAAACAGATGTAGATTACATTTTCATTAATTATTTCACTGACTTGACGTGTGCCTGGGCTTTATATATACACATTGACATTTTAGCATTCTGCGATGCAGTTAAACACAGATATTTCAACTGATAATAATGGTAAACCTATCATGTAGATAAAACCTTTAGAGAAATTAAATAATCAAACACCAGAAAAATTATCATGAACGAAATACTTGTTTCCATCCGCTAGTTTTTTATTTACAAATGTATACCAAATATTGTACATACACTACAAGAAGGCGTACACACACTATTTTGTACCTTATTGTTGCATCTCTGATCTACAGAGGGACTTCAAATATAACGTATAAATAGCCTTAATCAATAACATTTACGCTTTCTTAAAACTTGTTTGGAATTCCACCTCACGCACTCGCCAAGTCGTATTGCATGTAGGCTTAAATTTAAATGTCTTGGAAACCCACACAATCATTATAAACAGAACTTACATTGACGATAAAACGTAATTTCATAAGCTTACTATTTGTTTTACATGCAGATGCCATTCGTCGTATTATTAACTCCATACGGTCGGCGTTTATCTTTTAGAAACCATTTGTGAAGGCATCGCTAATATGTCAAGGCAAGCGGATCAAGAATAAGAAGACAACCGTGAAACGATGCACGCTTAACTCGATCAATAACAAGGCGATGGCTGTTGATGTTCCACAAGAAAACGTTGATGATGTTGATCTGATAATTAAAATTGTTGACTATGACAGGTAATTTCTTTGCTATGAGAACAAACTGTATCTGTAATGCATTCATAAGGCAATTGTGTTTGAATATAAAAACATACACAGGTTTAAAATTTCACCCGTTCTTATATCGAAACGCAACATGAACGAAAATAATATTCAATGCTCGATCTAGGATCATCCATTGTGTTTTGTAGCTGAATGTCCATTTAACAATATATGTGCTTCAGGATCGGTTTGAATGGGAAAATGGGCTGTTGTGGCGTTGGACCCCGCTTCACTGGCATTGGTCGCGATCATTGGTATGAAATGCTCGAGAACACGCGGAAACCAGTTGCACAATGGTACACATTACACGAACACGTGCATAGCGTGAATTATAAAGAAGGGGCGAAAAGTTGTTTTCGTCATCGACTAACAAACACATTTTCATGTAAAATATATATGTCAATGTTTTAAACCATACCCGTTTAAATCTTACCCCAATAAATTTGTTACTTCTACCATGTTGTTAAATTGTATAAACAAAAACATATATTATTTGTGTCGCCGTTTTTTTTTCCTTTGCTTACGCATGCATCGGTAATGCAGAATCATATGAGGGAATCATATGAATGAACATCATTTGCTAACTTAATTGTGTTATACCACAGCTAAAAACAAAAGCCAAAACAAAACATAATACTTATACATAATCATATATTTGACTCACATTCGAATGGTAACATGGTCGCGTGCATGATACGATTGGCAAACTCAGAAACAGTGCAACTTTGCACGGACCCTGTAAAAAACTAGATGTACATCGGTGGTAATATAAATTTGTTTGATTTCAGTCAAACACTAAGTATATTTCCTGTAAGCAATAATATGTAAATTAGGAATCGTATCTTTTTGATTGGAAAAAAGCGTTCGCCATTAAATAAAAAAACAGCAGATATGGGAAATGTCGTTTATCAAGCTTGAGAATATTGCTAATTTCAATAGATGTTTCATATGTACTATGAAGTTGAACTTAAAGTATCTGTCTAGTCGTCATTGATGAATTTAAATTTTTCTTTGATAACAATGTACAGTAAAACGATGTCATTGTAATTTCGGAAATAATAATCGATGTCTATATTCTGGTATGATATATGAGGATAAGCTCGATATTGATACAAAAGGCGGCGCCGTAACACACTTTCCATTGAGACTTTGCTCTATATACTCACCTAGCCGTAACATACTTTCCATTGTGACTTTGCTCTATATACTCAACTATTAGCCGTAACACACTTTCCATTCAGACTTTGCTCTATATGCTCACCTAGCCGTAACACACTTTCCATTGAGACTTTGCTCTATATACTCACCTAGCCGTAACACACTTTCCATTGAGACTTTGCTCTATATACTCACCTATTAGCCGTAACACACTTTCCATTGAGACTTTGCTCTATATACTCACCTATTAATGTTTGCGTGTCAAACAGGAATAATCGTGTATTACCCACTTTTCAAACATGGAACGGTATTGTACATGTATTTATTATCGTTGTGTGAATGAATAAACTGATTATACAGGTTTTTGAAGGTGATACATGTCCATTGGTGCGGGAATCAAGATTTCCTCGTGCACATATTTGTAGGTTTGGTCATTCGACAGCCAAGAAGGGTAGAGCGAATGCGTGATCTAAATCGTTTTATTTATTTATGCTCTGATTGTTTTGAGGTTAATATTATGTTTTATGTGTTTCAGTGAGTTTTATGAGAACAGACGGATGACTTGCGATAGTAAGGGGCATTGGTTCCGGACATTTTACCGTGAGATTTTCATGGTTGAACAAAAAGAATACTTAACGTTTACGATATAGTAACAGCTGATTATTTGTAGATTTCTCTAAAATTAGAGGTTTCAGGAGGCGATGAAGGCACCTAGACACCGATCTTAAGCTATGGGTCCTCCTACGTTCCCCTGCCATTAATAGAAAAATGAAAAAATGAGCAGTAGGGTTGCGTATCCCGCTCTAGGTTAAACCTGAATCGTTCGTTACTACCGATTATTGTTGGGGGTGTACGTGAAGTCATGTTCACTTCTCTTAATTGGTGGTAATGGATGAATCTTCCAATTATCGCAACTGCTTTTACCAAAAATAATGCTTCATTTTGTGCACTTTTCGCAAATTTGCGTGGTGAATGAGCATAGGGGTTGTTCTGTGTGCGCTTTGGGCATCGGCGGCGGAGGGGCGGTTGTTCGGGCCGTGGCGTTCTTGGGCTTGTGCTTTTGAATTGTGTAGTTGAAATTTGCAATTGTATGATTTTGAGTTTAGGCTTGATCTCTTATGGGTATTGATATTTTACTATTCGCATGCAACGCATGTGCATGTTTAATGATACGTATAACGCCATGTTATACAGAATGGATTTAGTATCGTTTCAGTTCTTAGATATATGAGAAGGATGTCGCAACGTTTACTGACGTCTCTAGACTCTTCAACTGAACGGTGCCATTTGGGTCGATCTCTGTTGCGCATTGAACACATACGATCGTCAGAAGAATTGTTTTTGCATTTATGTGTAGAAAGCCCTGTCAAATACAAACACACACTCCGTGCGTGTTTCAATAAATAAAATACCCTGCTTGTCATGACAGCTAAACAAAAGTGTTTGTTTTTATTCTAAATGGTTAGGGGATAAATGATTTATGTTTGTCATGAAATGTAATGGAATATAAAACATAAATCCGCCTATGACGTTGGTTCATTATGTTGCCCTCTCAAACAGCCTTGAAGTGTTTTCTGGTCAGGGTATTTATGTTATTATTTATCGTTACATTTGTCTTCATTACATACTAGTCAAAAGTAGAATATATGAGCTGGTTTATCGTACACAACTAAGATTGAACTAGTTTATAATAGTTGCCAATATAAACGTTTATTTCATGCCTTTGTCGTCCCAAATGGTCCTCTATAGATATGCTGTGACATGTGCTTAGTACATTGGTAATAAAATATACTCTTCGTGCGTTCGTGTCAATTTGATATGTTTTGTCTTCAGAATTACGGCAATTGTTATCACGCAATGAAATATCTCAGGACGGCAAAGGTTAACGATCATATTCAAAGAATGGATTTCTATCTCTGACCTAATTATACGTTCTCAGAAGAATACAACAGAGCGGTGAGAATTGGGTTTATATATGGATGCCATTACGTGGATACTTACGTTATTGCCCAAATGACAGTCAAAATAGAGAGAAATAGTAACCATGTGGATTTCATAAATGTAAGCTGTTCTATAAGATAAACACTGCATCATTTGATCCGAACTACACAAAAAGAAGCTTTGTTTAAACACAATACGTTTGTCGAGCGTTGGATTATTTATATAAATATTATAAACAATGCGAATAACTGTATATCTTTTTGAACGATCCCTATAAAACATGTTATTTTTTTTCGAAATGCAATGCAATTATTTTAATATATGTATAAGAATACAGACTTAAATTAATATACTGTAAGAAATAATGTGTTATGGGTTTGACGTTATCCATTGGACCATGTAGAGATCGTGCAGTTTGTCAAATGGCCGCACAAGATTAAATTAGAAATTATTGACTTGATTCAGTAAGTCAATTCGTAAGTCAATTCGGTAGTGTTACATTATGCAAACGCGCTTATTCTAGCCCGTTTACAGCTATTATTGCGAGTTATTTTTGTTTCATTTCATCTTGCTTCGAACAGTTGCAATTATTTTGCTCTGGTTTGCATCATACTATTTTAATGGTAATTTAATTACAAATTAAATTTATTGCTATTGCTAATACATGTATGCCTGATCAAATGAGGGCAATGTTTATATTTATTTTAACATTTGTGTGAATTACTCAGGGCATGGTTGAGGTTTGGAACTCCTTAAATACGGTTTAGCTCCCGATGCTTGTTTGTTCAAAGAATATGAACAGTTCTATTCATTTGTGTGTGGTTGTTTATTTCGATTGCCATGTCTTTTGAATGTTGTGTTGTCACAAAAAAATGACCAATTGCTACTTTAAGGTTTCTCTCCTGCTGGTGCAACTACAGTTTCACTGTGTATGAATTGTCAAATTTAACTTTTAATGAAACTTTAACACTATAACTAGTTTACAGAATTATATTTTTATCATATATATATATATATATATATTTGTACTGGTAGATACCAAATTCAAATACTATCTTGTCTTTTCACTAACGGTAAATCTGATTTTGGATTTCAGGCGACTACATAATGTTTACAAATTATATTTTGATTATGCATATAATGTTGAGGAATTAATCTCAGTTTTTAGATGTGATCATAGATTGTTGATCGGTGCAATAAAAAAAAAATCCGCGCGTATTATAATTTGCGAAAATGATCCAATGTTTGCTTTGGCATCCGAAATATATTCCCGACGCGTTCCAAGTGAAAGATGTGTGAACTATCTATTGGTGCTTCCAAGAACCATACGCAACGTAAGTGTTTTTGTTAATCGACAATTATAGATACCATGGTTTGAACGTTGTTTTTTGCAGAAAACGTTTTTGCAAACACAATACAATTTATATTCGATATACAGGATTTACTTGTTAAAAAATGTTTAATTGTTTCCTGTTTAACCAAACAATACTTAAGTTTATATACTTAAATACAAAATACCTTCCTTATTTATTACATGAGGACATGAAATAATAGGACATGATATTCATTAACACACATAGTGGACAAGTAGAAGAGAAACCTTATTATACTGAGCGGTCCTTTATTTATGACAATTATAAGTCAAAGGCGGTTTAACTGGATAAGTTATTGGTGGCTAGTATTACAATTGACATTATTAGATGCTGATTATGCCTGAAAACATTCCCAGAAAGGTGGATGCACTAGAAAAAAGTGCGCACTTTGTTCGTTATACGAAATGAGTTTTCCAACTCGTTATTTCAAAAAACTAATTAAATGCGATATTAACGCAATATCGTTCTTAATAAGTTCTTGGAAAAACCGAGTTGGCGAACACGTTTCTTATTACAAACTGAGTAACAATAATATGACTTCCATATCGGAGATGTATTAACAATATTTAAATACCGTTACAAACATAACATGTTATAGGAAACCGCATATTTTCTTCGGTTAATTTGCCTGATTAGAAATATATAGATAAAGTGATGTTGCAATGACATACATCTCATATC
Source organism: Dreissena rostriformis (assembly GCA_007657795.1). Classification (NCBI taxonomy): domain Eukaryota; kingdom Metazoa; phylum Mollusca; class Bivalvia; order Myida; family Dreissenidae; genus Dreissena; species Dreissena rostriformis. The sequence goes on from VMBQ01000429.1 coordinate 167,506, forward strand.
ACAGGCAACCGTTTATGTCAGTAAAAATATGTGAACGGGCGCAATAACACGATGTTTCACTAGTATAGTTTATGTGTACATGTCCAGTATGCATGCCCAACTACGAGACTTGTGTATGCGTAACACAAGTCTTTCGATGTCGCTGTCCCTTAAAACAAATGTAATCACAATTATAGATTTTCACAGTCAAAACCAATATTGTCATAATAATAAAACAAATACGCATGCATAATCAACGTGTTGTGGAACTTGGTTTTAAGTCGGTACACATCATGATCAATCCAATAGGAATTAGTGCATTATATTCCTCATTAAAATTTCATAAGCTCTGGCGGTGTCATATCACAAACTGTTTCTGTTTAGTGTCGTGGCAGTATATAACGTAGAGTGCTTTTATTTGATGGACATAAGCATGATTTAAACGATCATTTTAACAAATTAATTCAACAACAGAGCACACAAAAAATCATCAGTATAATTACAAACCCTTATGCGGATTCATCGTCACGTATCGATGTCAATTTTGCATCTAATCATTCATACTATTATTTGTATATGTATTATTATCATAACCTGCTTTTGTTTACTTTTCATACATATTTTTATTCAGGTTAAGTTCAAAGATGACTTGTTGAATAAATACATTCGAAAGTTCAAGTATGCTTAAATATTGGATGTTCGTTTTTGCTCTGGTTTATTTTGCTTGGAAAATTACTTCCAATTCTAATTTACTCTAGCAAAAATGAAATAATGTTATGCCCAACGCATTTGATTTAAGGTTTTAAGCATAAATACAAACTTACATAATACGCTCGTAATGTTCGTTATATATATTTGTGTATTTTATGAGATTTCACGCATCTGGTAGCAGTTACTATTCGGTTAGCCGAGTTCTAATCATATATGTGTTTGGTTTGTAATTTACTTTGCTAGGACGAGCTCAAGTGTGCTCATTAAGCCGATCGAATACCCCATGCAGCTTTGTCTCCGAGCCTTCATATATGTCAAAAATGTGTTTGCAGATAATCCGGTTAGGTATTGCAATGTAGTCAATCTAACGTGGGAATATATCGAAAGGTAAAACAATTATTTATTCTGATATCAAACTCTGTGCTGACAAAGCGTGAATGTTTTATCGGTATTGACATTTTATTTGAGAAATGTTGGAATTGGATATATTTTTTTCATGCACGAACACCCATTAATCTACACAATGGGCGGTTTGTTAATTTTGCAGATTGCAAATGTGTTGCTACACACGGTTGTCATGGCATAGTTGAACACTGTGAAGATACATGCATATATTGACAAGCTGTTATGACATACACAATTTAAAATGGTCATAACGTGCCACACATACATATATATATTATTAGGCAAGTACAATTATTTACATCCTTATAAAACATGGTATTGAATGTTATTATTTAATTCTTTATATAAATTTGTCGCAATATATTCTCTCTTTTTTTCAAGTAGTTCACAGTAACACAGCGTAGACTAATTAAACTTAAGCATATTTATTAAAGACAGTAAAATGATCAGACATAATTCACTTGGATTCTCCACACAGTCGCCGGTTAGCATAAACTCAAAAAAAGAAGTCACGCAAATAAGACCAAACCATGCTCTATATTCTCTGTAACCAATAGCACAAAAACAATTTATGCAGTACTCAGAATAATCCATTTCGTAGCATTCAAAATGTTTTATCTTGTCCCAGGTGTTAAAGGGATGTAAATTGTATTCGCATTGACATAACCTTAATCCTAGAATAACGGATATGAGATATGTGGTCAGGATTTTCTGACGTCTTATGAAGCGTCTAGTCATCTTGAGTAAGACGTACAAAGGGAGCGTATAGTCATCTGGAGTGAAACGTACACAGGGAGCGTCTAGTCATCTGTAGTAAGACGTAAAAAAGGAGCGTCTAGTCATCTGGAGTAGGACGTACACAGGGAATATCTAGTCACCTGGAGTAAGACGTACACAGGGAGCGTCTAGTCATCTTGAGTAAGACGTACAAAGGTGACGACTCCCTGGAATCGACAATAAATCAGAATACTAGAACACGGGCAAGCAACCCCAAGTTTGTGACACCAGACTTAGATTCAGAGTATCCGACGTCAAAACGATACTCGGGGACAACATCTTTCTTCAAACCTTAAGACAGTCACCAATGCGTACCGTGTCACAACGTCATCAAATTAACTGCCGCATCAAATTGATCTGTCTAAAATATAATTCTCTGTTCAAAGTGCAAAACACACCGAACAACTATGTTGTATTATTATATGTAATTCAGTGCACTCATGCAACACGTTAAACATGTTGTACTAAATGTATATTCGTTTATTATCCTTTAAGATTGCATTGTCATTTCATGAGTGGTAAATTAAAAGCATGTTCATGATCTATTTTATACAATAACATTTAATTTCAATATAGTTTATTTCAAAAACGTACTCCATCTTTTAGAACAAAATTCAAACACGCAATACTTGTTTGAAAGGCAGCGTATTTTTATCATAAACATGATTTCACAAAATCGTCTATCACTGCTGTAGAACTGTTGTTTATTCCTCGCTGCGTCGCTGTCATATCGTTCATATCTTTGTATTATATGTTTTATTGCTTAACATGAAATGTAGTGTATTAGCATCAAATAAAGATTATAACAATAGCACATTACAACTTATTGAGATTAATTGATACAAGTAGTAAGCGTATTGTTTATTAACAACATATTTACGACAATAATAATACCCCATTATAATTAAGAGTAATTGAAAAATATACCACTTAACAAAATGCACTTTATCATTGTTTATTTCCAGGTCTCCGGTGATGTATATTGTACTTGCGACACGAGCCACTCTCACGTTTGTGACCACTGTTGTGGGATTTGTCGCCTGGATGATCTGCGTGTGAAGCGCCAAGTCAATTGGGAAAAGACGTACAAATGTGACAGCTCGCCAGACTGAATCTTGGATCTGAACCTAAACATCAGCAAAAGCACACCCGTTCTTGTAAAACCAGACTTTTACACTGACGATCCGACGTCAGAACGTAACTCCAAGACAAAATCGGTCTTCAAATCCTAACGATAATTAGCAATGCCGACCATGTCGCAGCCTCATCAGTTTTTTCACCGACACATGTCGCATCAAACCGATCTGTCTAAAACAGAATTCTCTGTTCAAAGCGCAAAACACACCGAACAACACTGTCTGTAAGAAATCAAACCAGAGTTGTACAAACAGGCTTCTATCGACTCTTTGAAATCTGAGCATTCTCTTTGCGGGCAGCTGCATTATAGTTTGAAATATGAATACAACCAGGAACTACTAAATAAATGCATTGTGAAACCATGTAATCCCCCACCGAAAACATTTCAGGACTTCAGATCCGTATATCAAAACTTATCTTCTACCGGATCGCAGGCATAAATATCAAACAAAGGTGCACCGAAAAACCCTTATTCCGGAATTCCACGAGACATACTCATTCAACGTAGGTTTTAAAGAACTCCAAGGACGAATCTTGTAGTTTAGTGCCTACGACTTTGATCGTTTTTCCCTCCACGATCTTATCGGAACAGTCATTGTTTCTGATATTGTACCGGTAGAAAACAGGCTGGTCGCCGAGACGTACTTCACCAAGGAAATTATATCAACAAATCAGGTAAACCTCGCAAAATTGGACCATACTGCTAAAGTACTTATTGGTAAACATTAGAAATAAAAAAAAGTGCAAGCCTTTTAAGAAAAGTATGTGAACAAATTAGGTGATATTCTTAAAAATAACAATATTGACTTTATAAGTAAACATAATATTTTGAAATAATGAAATGTGGTTACCCTTACTTTATTCAATATTATGTTAATTTACAAATTAAATCTCATAAGTTTTTATAATTTTGATTTATAACTAAAACAATAGCTTTGATTTACCTATATCATATCCGTATTAAATAATGCATGGGCTTTTCATAAAGGTTGTGTTGTACGGTTTCAATTATTTAATTAAATATTATAGAACATACATTTCTAGTTTAACGTTCTTAAACGCTTTAAATGCGCCGTTCACCGTTCAAAAGGAATATTGTCGTTTAATGAAAATCTCTAAAATTTAAGGCGTGAGTCTGAATACAGTTCAGCGATATTTCTGTATCGTGTTCAGGAGAAATTTGACCTCGGGGAGTTGATGATTACATTATGCTATCTACCAACCGCTGGTCGCCTGACATTAACGGCGGTAAAGTCTCGGAACCTGAAAGCAATGGACATTACGGGAGCCTCTGGTAAACTGGGCATTGACCCTTTCGGAAAATTAGGCTGTAGATGGCATTTTCATTTATAAATACTTCACTGACTTAACTAGTATCTGTGCTTCAGAAAAAATAAAAATATAGAGCTCAGAAGTCTACGATGCAATTTAGACAATTCATTAAACCGATAATAATGCTAAACATATCGATAAGAGTAAATCAATATTAAAACACCAGACACATTATCATTCGGGAAATTAATTGTTTTCTTCCACAGGTCTTTTTAAGACTGTATACCGAATACTGGAAAATAAGTACAATTACTATTGTGTACACCAATTTTGAATTTCTGATATACAGAGGTAGTTTAAATGATGTGTATTCACACATGAAATATAAACTAAAACTTTGCGAATTCTTGGACGTCGTTTCAAATTCCTCCACATGCACTCGCCAATCCGGTCTTATTGTATGTAGGCGTTAACTTAAATGTCATGGAAAACACACAATACTTAAACGGAACTAAGATCGACAAAGGAACTTGATTGCATAAGCTTAATCGTATATTATTTTTCAGACCCATTTGTGAAGGCATCGCTAATCTGTCAAGGCAAGCGAATCAAGAAGAAGAAGACGACCGTTAAAAGAAGCACACTGAACCCGATCTACAACGAGGCGATGGTCTTTGATGTTCCACAAGAAAACGTTGAGGATGTTGATCTGATAGTTAAAATGGTTGACTATGACAGGTAACTTCTTTGCTATGAGAAGAACATTGTATCTCTTCTTCATTCCGTAGGCAATTACGTGTAAATATACAAATGCATATACCAGCATACACATGTTAAACATTTTACCAACTCGAAACGCAACATCAAAGGAAATAGTATGCAATTATTGATATAAGTTAACCCATTGTGTTGTTTTGTAATACCAGTATATATTTTTATATGGAATTGTTTTCTATTGAAAAGTTTATGTGCTTCAAAATCGGTAGGAATGAGATAATGGGCTGTTGTGGCGTTCGACCCCGTTTCACTGGCCTTGGTCGCGATCATTGGTATGAAATGCTCGAAAACACGCGGACACCAGTTGCACAATGGTATACATTACATTAACACGTGCATTGCGTGGATTAAAAAGAAGGGGCGAAAAATTGTTTTCGCCATCGACTAACAACCAAAAATTCCACATGCAGTGATGGTAGTGTTTAGTCATCATTTCCTTAGAGTTTGAATTTGATATATATGCTTCATGTACATATATATGCCTTAAACATAATTTAAGTATTAACTCATAACAAGACTGTCGTCCCATGTACATAACATATTTCAATTTGCATGTCAAATATATATATTTCAATGTTTTGAACCATTCCCATGTAATTCTTTCCCCAATAAATGTTTTTCTCCAACCATTTTGTTCATACATTAAAAATAAAAACATATATTATTTGTACCTACTCTTTTTTGCTTTCGTCGGTCATACCCATTCTAAATCATACAAATGAACATCATTAGCTAACTAAATAGTGTTTTTTTTCTTTACGTGTTAGTACCTTAATGCAATAGTATACAAACACGCTGACTGAAACGTGTGTATGTCTCGCCTTAGGAGAAAAGAGCAATATAGGGTCAGCGTATCAATGTGGTTTAGTTATAGTTTAGTTATAGAACATTCCATTAATGTCCTTATTCTTTATTATCTACAATCAATTATCACTGGATGCAGTTGTTGTATGATGATGTTTGTTACCAAACCAACACCTTGTATTACAAATATGCATTTAGATGATTCTTGCAACATTAATCAAGGACTATTTTTGATCGATATGATATAACCTTAAACACCAGTTGCCGCAGTTGATGTGCTCAGGTAGTCAATTAAATACTTGCACTATTTTTATATTAAAACAAAAAATGATGTTATCAACACAATATCATTAATTTGTATAGACTTACAACAGATAATCAGATTGTCAAGGTGACATCACCATGGTAACAACAATATAGTTTCATCTAATATTGATTAAGCCTACGATGCGCTTGTACTTCAAAGCCATGCGAACCGACAAATTAATTGGACCCTTCAATACGTACCATAATCATACTTATATATCATTAATATGCTTATTGTACACAAATAAGAAGCCGTAAACGACACAGTTGTTTGCAGACAATGTGTCCAAACGACGAAAGAATACAATACTGTACAACAATCCGAAGATAAATGCAACATTTTGGACATGGCGCGTACCTTGTTTCGAACATATATAGATGTTTCAGGGATTTATGACGAGTTCATATGTTTTCGTACAGATCTAGATTCGTTCGGTCACATGAACGTATTTGCACAACAAAATGCCATTTGTGCGATACTGAATCTGTGTATGCAACTTGTCACAAAGAGTCATAGGACTGCTTATAGCATATAGAACCCTACTGGACTTATACAAACATAAGTAGTTTTCTGGATAATGTAAACAGATTTTAACGTTAAGGTCATGTTATAATAAGCGTCGGTCAGATTCCTTACAACTTTATTGCATGACAATATAGTTAATTTTCGTTATTATGTATTGATATTTATTAAGTAACTGCCTTTACAATACCACAACAACTATTTACAGGCGTGCGTGTTCTTAGGCACGGAACGACCTCGCACTATATATATATATTTAATAACTAGTCCAATACCCCAATGTTTTTCTAGACGTATAATATCATTTTGGAAAAGGTTCATAGCATATGCATACTTACATAGCGAAATAAGTAAAAGCCAAGAATCCATGAACATGCAAATATGGAATTTGACCTTTGATGTTGGAAACGCCTCAAGACATTTATTTAGTCAAAAAAACAACATACATAACAATATCATTAAAAGTTGGCGCTTTCAAATCATCAAATTTTCCAATGAGTCGACATGTACAAAAATAGCTATATAGGTATCGTAAATATGAATGATAATGCATGATGGACGGTTGCTTAAAAGTTGAAGTATATAATAGTCCGGTCAATAACACCAGAAAAAAAACATGCGTTTTTTGTCTCCAACGTCTATCTTGAGTTTTCCCAGTAGTTTCCATTGATCTGGCGGTGCTTTGGTTTCGTTCATGGATAGGTCATGACAAATCTTCTGGGATGAATAGTTTCCATTTCCTCGTCAAATATGCAGTAGCTAATGGCATTTCCAATTTGGAATTGCATTAGTAATTAAGTCCCGCAAGTGTTATAAACTTAACTGTTCACTTAAAAAAGCTAAAATGCAAAACATGTTAGCCGGTACGTTCCAAATAATATGTAACATTAAAAGTAATTAATTATTAAATGTAATTATTTTTTCTCTTTATGCCAACAATCCGCGTGCAAAGCATTCGCTTAAATAAAATAAATTCATGCCGATATACATATTAATCACGAATGTGTCAAACAGCGTACGTACAAAGTAATTATATTGTTTATGTTAAGTGTGTGTGAGTATTCGTATGAACTTTACTTTGGACATAATTATTTGATTAAGTAAATAATACGTATTACATACCCCGGCCTTCTATAGGCTTATGTTGTGTGCGTAGAAAATTGTTTAAATGAACTAAACCTACAACTTGCGTCTGAAAATGAACTTTATAAATCAATTCCGGTGAAACATACGGTTGCGTATACTCTACCTAAGTTGTAAGTTAATATTGCCTCCTTTTTGTGTGCACTATTTACTACACATCGCATGTGCATATACCATTTTTATAACATGTTTTTCATTATGTCAATTAGAAACACAGTAAAGCAGCAGAGAAACTATGCCTAATATATCAAAGCACAACAAAACAAAATACATACACATAATCATATATTTGACTAATATACGCGTTCATGATACGAATGGCAAACTCAAGGACAGTACACCTTGGTCCGGAATTCGATAAGAAACTAGAAGTGCATCGGTGGTGATACAGTTATGCTTTATTTATGTCAAACGCTAGTTATATCTCTTTTAAACAATAATATATAAATAAGAAACCGTGTCTTTTCGATGTGAAACATCTTCGTCATTTAATAAAACTTAAAGGACAGATTTGGGGGATGTCGTTTATAAAACTTAAAACAATTGCTAATACCAATAAATACTGCGACCTCTTTTTATAGCTTTGTTTTGTTTTTACCGAATACCAGCAGGAAGTAAATGGCATTAACATGTATAATAACGTTCAACTACATGCATAGTAATTATTGGTGAATTTACCGTTTCCTTTTATATCAATGTATTGTAATTCAGTATCAGGGTAAAGGCGGAAATAAAAATCGGAGTCTTTATTTTGGTATGATACGACAGTATTAGCACGGCATTGATACGAAATGCGGCGCCATGACACTTTTTCATTGAGACGTTGCTCAATATACTCACGTTTTCATGTATGTGTGTCAAAGATATATAATCCTGTATGACACAGTTTACAATTATGCAACGTTATTATTTACATAGTAAAGCCTATGACTGTGGTACATTATTTTCTGCGCTCAAACATTCTTGCAATGTCGTTTGGTCTGGGTGTTTATGTTGATATTTATCTCCACATTTGTCTTCATTACCTACTGGTCAATATTAAAAACAATATGGCCAAGATGGCCCTAGATCGCTAACCTGTGAAATGAGCTTACACAGTGGCATGATTTGAACAATCTTTGTCACATATCAAATATCAAAGCTGCGTGCTTTGTGGTTTAAAATAAACAAGGATTTTGTATAATAATTATAATGAACATTTTGACAATCTAAGGGCAATAATTCTGGCACGTATTATGCAATTTTTCTCACTATCAAACTTGACTGAGATCATGTGGCCATATAGCTTCTCAGCAACTTTGATAAAGAATGCTTGAGAAATTTGAATGCTAGTGTTTACAAACCAAATATGGACGGACGGACGGACGGCGGACAAAGACCGATCCTTAAACCTCACCTGAGCAATCAGGTGAGCTAAAAAGTGTGTTTTTTTCATCGATATGAGCCATTTTTCAACTTGTCCTAGATACCAATAAAACCAATGTCTTGACTAAGTTTCACGATGAGCAGGCAACAAATGTGACTTCTAGAGTGTTAACAAGGTTTCTCTATAGTCATATAAGGAAAACTGCCCCCCCCCCCTTGCGGCCACGTTTTTTAACCGATCGGAACCATTTTCGAACTCATCTGAGATATAAATAAAACCAATGTTTTCATGATGATTGGACAAATAATGTGACTTCTAGAGTGTTTTAAGCTTTCTTTTACTATATAATTATAAGGAAAATGCGCCCCACCCCCTGGCAGCCATGTTTTTTCAACGGACCGAAACCATTTTCGAAGTCAATTCTTGTATCTAGGAAACAAATGTTCTGACCAAATTTCATGAATATTGGGCCTAAAATGTGACTTTTAGAGTGTTCACATGTTTTTACTATATACATATAGAAAAAACTGCACCGCCCACTGGCGGCAATGTTTTTTTTCACCGATGTGGACCATTTTCGAACTCGTCCGAGATATCAATTAAAACCAATGTTTTGACCAAGTTTAATGCAAACAATGCAAACAATGTGACTTCTTGACTGTTCACAAGCCTTTTTTACTATATAAACATAAGGAAAACTGCCCCGTCCCCCTGGCAGCCATGTTTTTCAACGGACCGGAACCATTTTCGAACATAACTTATATATCTAGGAAACATATGTTTTGACCAAATTTCATGAAGATTGGACCTAAAATGTGACTTCTAAGAGTGTTCACATGTTTTCACTATAAAAATATAGAGAAAACTGCCCCCCCCCTGGTGGCCATGTTTTTTCACCGATCTCAACCATTTTCAAACTCGTCCGAGATATCAATAAAACCAATGTTTTGACCAAGTTTCATGATGATTGGGCAAGAATTGTGACTTTTAGAGTGTTTACAAGGTTTCTCAATAGCCAAATAAGGAAAACTGCCCCGCCCACTGGCGGCCAGGTTGTTCAACGGACCGGAACCACTTTTGAACTCAACTAACATATCATTAAGACAAACATTTTGACAAAGTTACATGAAGATTAGCCATGAAATGTGACGTCTACAGTGTTTACAAGTTTTTTTTTATGACCTAGTGACCTAGTTTTTGATCCAGCATGACCCTGTTTCGAACATGATCGAGGTATTATTGAGACAAATCTTCTGACTAATTTTCATGAAGATCAGACAAGAAATGTGGCCTCTAGAGTGTTTACAAAACAATGTTGACGGACGGACGGACGGACGGACGGACAGACGACGGACAAAGACCGATCCTAAAAGCTCACCTGTGCAATCAGGTGAGCTAAAAAAAGAATGATCTAGTGTATCGTAAAAAATTACATGAAATAGTTTTAAATTGTTACCAATGTAAACATTTATTTCATGCCTTCTTCGTCCCAAATGGTTCTTTACAGATATGGTGTGCTATAAGTTTAGCATATTGGTAATACAATATACAAATCGTGCGTTCGTGATAAATTGATATGTTTCGTCTTCAGTATAACGGCTATTGTTATCACGCCATAGAATCTCTCAGGACGGTACAGGTCAGGGATCATATTCAAAGAATGGCTCGCTATCTCTGACCTAATTGCACGTTCTCAAAATCATAAAACAGAGCGGTGAGAATTCGGTGTAGACATATATATGGAATTCATAAGGCTTACGATGGATACTTTTGCTATTGTCCATATGACAGTTATTATAATAAAGAGTGAAAGTAACAATGTTTATGTCATAAATGTAACCTGTACTATATGATAGTCAATGCATCATTGATCCAAACTACACAACAATAAACTTTGTTTCAACAAAAATACGTTTGGCGAGCGTTGGATTATTCATAAATATCTCAAACAATGCGAATTAATATGTATCTGTTTGAACGCGACATATAAAACATTGTTTTTATAAGTGTCATGAAGCTTTTGAATATTTGTAGTATAATAAGATTAAAATTAAACTTGTAAAACAACATACTTTGAGTTGGTCGTTATCGATTGCACCATGTAGAGACCTTGCAGTTTGTCAAAATGACGGTACATATTTCATTATAATTAGATATTATTGACTTGATTCAGTATGTATTCCCATCAAAGTTACACAACTTGGCCCTTTACAATTACAATTACAATTACACAATTTAATTGTTTTTCTGTTAACAAACAACAGTTAAGTTGCTATATTTTAATACCTAATACCTTCCTTATTCATAACGTGACGACATGAAATGCTAGTACATGATGATTATTCATACACATAGTGAACAAGCAGACGAAAAACCTTATTATACTAAGCGGTCCTCTATTTATGACCATTGTAATTCAATGAGGTTTAATTGAATATTGTCTAGGTGTTGTATGTGACCATTTTCATTATGAACTGCTGATTATGCTTGACAGCATTCGAAGAAAAGTGGATGTACTAGGAAATACGAATTACCCAATATCGTTCTTAATACAAACAATATAACAATAATATGATTACCAGACCTATTAATAATAGGCAACCGTTCCTGTACGTAAAACTATGTGAACCGCCGCAATTGCACTATTTACTATTACAGTTTATTAGCAAATGTCAAATTATAAACGCACACTAGTCAAAAGACTTGCTTGAGCAAAACACAATCTAACAATGTCGCTGTCCTCTGACTAATTAAATAAACAGTATAGATTTAACCAGCCTAAACCAATCCTGTAACGCTCATGTTAAATCAACTGGGAATTGGTGTATTATATTGCTCATTAAATTTGCAGAAGCTAGTGAGGTGTCATATTATACAAAAAGTTATGTGTATTGTCATTGGCAAGCCTCGTTTTTAACTTCATTTAGATGACTCGTTTAATAAATTCAATACAAAACGACCACTCATGCAAGATCCTATATATCTTCGTTTGTTATTTCTATTGTTTATAGCCCTATGAAAATTGCATCAAATTTCGTTTTTCCCTAGGGATCAAGGTAATAGCGTACTGTCAAACTAGTTTTATTATAAGTATGTGTATTAAGCATAGCTATGAACTTACATTCTATGCTCGTAATGTACGTTTTATATATTTTTTAAGTATATGCAGTTTTAATACGGTGAACGCAGTTTTAATCATAATTTGTTGGTAACAATCCAGTTATATATACAATTAAGTAAATCTAACATGGGAATAAAAAAAATTGTACAATTATTTAATCTTATATTAAACATTGTGCTGATAAAGTGTATATGTTTGATCGATATAGAGAGTTTGTTTGCATAAGGTGAAATGTGGATATATTTTATTCATGCACGGATACCCATTTATGGGACGTTTGTTAGGTTCGCAGATTGCAAATGTGATGCTGTACAGCGCGGGACGGCATAGTTTAAAACCGCGTATAGATACTCATTAATGTTGTATCAAGACAGCGCTGGATTGTCCCTTATCGCGAGGGATGACACTTTGATAAACACTTGGCTACAATAATCTTTTTAGGTAGAAATACCATGCTCATCATTTAGAATTTCAGAAATCGATAAAAAATATTAGTATACCTAGACAAAACTATTTATACGACTGGTTAATTTTAAAAAGAGTAATACCCATACATAAATAGTTTTTTATACAACTGATGCTTCTAAGAAATGGGAATATGATCGCTATATGTTCATGTTAAACTTGTGATTTAAATAATATCTAATAAAGGTGTTGCTTTCGTTGATAAGAACTGAAAACATCGTGCTGTGATGACTGAAATACTCTTTTATCATTATTTGACTGTTTTAGCGTCTGGCTTTCAAAACACTTTACATTAATAATGAATTCAAATGCAGCGTGGGGTATTCACAACGGTAGTACTTCAATACTACGAAGGTTACACATATTAACGTTGCATACACGTATATACTTACTTATACATGTGTAGTAATATTTACATAAATATTAGCTGCAGCATTGAACAGCTTCGTCCAACATGTCAGCTGTTATTGGCGGCGCACCAGTTTACATGTTGCATTTTATTTTCCATTTCAGAACAAATGTGCGATTTAAAATCAATTCCAATCGACATTCATGTATGTTTTACGAGGTGTTGAAATGACAGTTAATCTTTGTTTCACGCAGAGTATTGCAGCCAGCTCTGATGAGTTGTCAGATGTTTGAACAAGTAATTTGTTTGTCAGCATGCGTTGTTGCGACAGCACGAACCGAATACTGAATGTATATGTTGTCAAGTTAATATCAATTTAATCATACAAAATCATCAACACATATTATACATACACATACACAATATATATTTAAATCAAAATTGTATTTTCATTATTGGTTTTACGACTTTTTTGTACGAGTTTGATCCATCACTGAACTGAAAGCAAGGTATCGCATTGAGATAAACAAATTTGCTTTATTGTATGTTGGAGTGATAATTGCAACAACAACAAGCGACATTTGATTTAAGGATATATTACTGGTATATTTCTCCATAAACCTGGAATCATTATGATAACATAATTTACCTTCAAACTTCAAATGTTAAAATGTTCGTACATGTATGCTCTTGTTGAACATGTCGATATTCAAAAAGACGCACACTGCATTAACATACACTGTATGTTTTGAAGTAGGTCACTGTTACACAAAGTTAAATGATTAAGCATAAGCATATGTATGACATTATGTGAAATGATCAGACAGTATTAACTTGGGACCTCCTCCACTCTCCACTCAGTCGCTGCTAAGTACTACATTTAATAAAACTAAGGTAAATATTCTCTGCGATAAATTACACAATCACATAATACATAAATCAGAACAATCCATTAAGTAGCAATGTGAAATATGAGCATTCCATTTGCGGACAGCTTCATTATAGTTTGAAATATGACTACAAAGAGGAACTTCTAAATATATGTGTTGTGAAAGCATGTAATGTCCCACTGAGAGTAATTTAAGGGACGTCAGTTCCATGTATATAGAAAATAATAGGTTGGTGACGGGGATGGAGAATGGTTATCTGGCAAGGCGGAGGAATTTATCGGGTGAGCCGGAGTAGAACCCGATAAGATCCTTCGCCGAGCCAGATAACCATTCTCCATCCACGTCAACAACCTATTATTCTATTTATCATGTCACATTTACACATTCACCGTTAACACATTTTATCAAACACAAATGATTAATTGACATAAGCAATTCTGATCGGGCCTCCTACATGTACGCAACATGCCTTACGACCAAATAACAACCGATTGTGTCACGTATAAATTATAGTTCCACATTACACCTTTTCTTTTAATACTTGCCTATTACAAAAATGAGAAGAAATAAAACAAAAACGAATCGAGAATGGGATATTTTTATTGTTGGAAATTGAAAACAAATGCAATAGCAACACAAAAACTCAATTTTATTCGAACATTCAATTAAACAAAATGGCGTGCACATTAAGTCTAAGTCAACCGTTATAAATAAAATTAAGCCACACATCAAACAAATAATCGAAAATAATTATACTAAAACGTAGCACATTACTAGGATAATTAAAATATTGATTGCAGCTGAAACTGTGCTGTAGATTAGATTGATGGCATTATTTAAGCTTTGACAGGAGTCCTAAAAAAATTAAATTTAGCATAAGCGACACGTTTACCTGAATCATCAATGACAACTTTAATCCAACGCTATTAACAATAAAGTAACAACTTAATGCACTTCCATTGTCTGTTCTTCGTGTTATGCATGACAAACACATTACACACAATCCGTAATACGTTTTGGATTCGTTCTATGTTTTAAACAAAAAGTTTACTGTTAAAAAACTACCACCTTCGTATTGTTGTCCCAAAATATTTCGTCACCGAAATGACGTCACACGGGATACGTCATACATTGCGTAATCAATTGAATGAAAATAAAAATACGCAAAGTTGGATCGGTAATATATTTTAAAGAAGACACAAAAAGGATTATATGTAATATACACGATAACATTAAAAATAAACGGTTTAGTATTTAAAGGATAAAAAGTAGTCCGTCACCGGACAGCGACTGGCGGATATTCGAGGTCACGTGGTCAACTAGCCTAATAACTTTTGGGTTTTAAAGTTACCTGGTTATCAGGCTGAATTAACGGCATGTGACAGGATAAATAACCTTATCTTATACCAGACCGCAGACATAAATTGCAAACAAAGGTGCACCAAAAAACCCTTTACCTGGAATTCGACGAGACTTACTCGTTCAACGTTTGTTTTAAGAACTCCATGGACGGTTCTTGCAATTTAGTGTCTACGTCTTTGATAACGTTTCCCAACACGATCTTATCGGAAAAATCACTTTGACCGAATTTTACCGAATCGTACTTCACATTGTGTACACAAATCAGTAAAACCTCAGAAAATTGACCATACTGCTTAAGTAATTATTGGTCAATACAAGATATAAAACCAGAAAAAAGGACGACCCTTTCAAAGGAAATTATATGAACAAATCCGGCGCTTTTATTAAAATGTCAATATAAGCCTTATACGTAAAGATAATAATTTGAAACAATTAAACGTGTTAACTCTTATTTTAATAAAAAGTATGTAACAAAACAAATTAAATCTAGTTAGTATTTTTTCACATTAGCATTATAACTTAAACATAAAATGTAATATCTGTATATCATATCCGTATAAAATAATGCATGGGCTTTTCGTATATGGTAGGTGTTTATTTTAAATCCAATACATCATATGAGGCACATGAGGACAACTTTTTTTCACAAGAAATAAAGAAAAACGATAACAAACGAGAAGATGCAACCAAAAAACACAACACACACTCGCACGCCCGCAAGCACTCATGCACGCACATATACACAACACACATGCACTCCCAAACACACACGCACTTACTCAAAAGTAAACAGTATAAAAAAGTGAAACTCCAGAAGCTGCAGCAGTATTGCAATTAAAACATACATAAACGTACATAAATAAAAAATTAAATCATGAAAAAGCGGAGATGCTCATTATGAGTGAGTAGTATTAATAATTGAACAATCTCTTAAAAAATGATACTAATCGAATAATTCATTATACGTACATAATCAAAAAAACAGAAGCGATCAACATAAAGTTATCGACAAGTAAGCCCTATCAGAACGAAATATAGAACTTATCCGGTAATTGAACAAAGATTATGTAAGCAAATTATAAAGCAAAAGAGATATAACGATACACATATATACAAATCATAATTTTCTTTGTAAGTTAAATACAGTTAAACGTAAGAATCCACATTATTATGAACGTCTGCAGAACAAATGAGCATAACGATTGTCACAGGAACACACACTAATTTGAATATTTTAGGACAGATTATAGATCAAGTAATCTAACATTGAAAACAGAGTATAGATAAAATACGTCCTATAAATGTTCATTATGTTCTTAATTATACAAGTACATAAGTAGCTAAAATATATAGGAGCTTAAATCTAACGAATAACATTACTCATATAACTATTTAGCTTGTAAATCCTTTACCTTAAAGCCAACAACTGTAATAGACGATAGTTTTCTTAGTGGAAGTTAATTTGGTGTATTAATGAAACAATAAATGTGTGCATATACGGTCGCAGCCAATACTTTGTATTGATATATTTCTTTTTAAATCATTTAATAAATAACATTCTAAAATTAAATGATCTTCGGCATCAATTTGTTGACAATTTGTACATTTTCTTTCATTATATGGAATAGCAATAGGTTTACGCCATCGACCATATTCAACAAGTAATCGATGAGATAATACTCTGAGTTTAGAAAGAGCAATACGGTGGTTTTCATTGGAGATGCTTGAAAGAAACATTTAAAATCGTTGTTTAAGTAAGATGTCTATACACTAAATCTCTACTAGATGCCGTTAATCGTGATTTCATATTTTGATAAAAACAATCATTATTCTTTGTTTGAATAATGAAAAGAATACATTCCTTGGTGTATCCATACCTCTAAAACCCCTGAAATTTACAACATCAGATGCAACGAACCAACCCAGCTGTTTAAGACGGTGTCAATTCAAAGTCATGTTTCATTATATAATATGTAAGTTTAATACACTTATTTTCGTTGCTTTCTATTGTTTTAAACCAGTATTGAATTATTTTAAAATGTCTACTTACAATAAGCGAATATAGCTCTAACTCACTGGAAACGAATTAAGATTGGGTTTCTCTTTTAGCACCTACACTATTTTTACAAAATTGAGTATGAAGAAGTTCATACAAGTTATGTTATATGGTTTTCATTCTTTATTTTCCGCACATTCATTTGTATGTAAACTTTCTTAAAAGCGTTAATGGTGGTAAACAATTTTAAAAAAAGGAAAAGTGTCGTTTAATCAAAATCGCGATAATCTGGAACGTGAGTTTCAATGCAGTTCACCGATATTTCTGTATCGTTTTCAGGAAAAACTTGACCTCAGGGAGTTGATTATTACATTATGCCATCTACCAACCGCTGGTCGCTTGACGTTAACAGCAGTTAAGGCTCGGAACCTGAAAGCTATGGACATTACGGGCGCCTCTAGTATACTGGGCATTGACCCTTTCAGGACAAAAAGCTGAAGATGACATTTTCATTAATTATTTCACTGACTTGACGTGTGCCTGGGCTTTATAAATAAATATATATATATATATATATATATATCTANAAGAGATGAATGTTCAAAAGTGCAAGAATGCTTTAATAGTGTATGTTCGTTTTTTTTTTGTTATGGTTTATAGCCCTATGAAAATTGCTTCAAATTGGTTTTTTTCTCAGTGAAACTAGTTTTATTATTCGTGTATAAAGCATAGATACGAACTTACATTCTAGGCTCTTAATGTACGTTTTATATATTGTTAAAGTATAAACAGCTCTTATACGGTGAACGCAGTTTGAATCATACAGTTGCTTAATTTGTAATGTTGAGTTTGCTGGATTGTGTGTAACGATATGCTCAAGAGTGGCAACGTTTGTTAGGTTCGCAAATTGCAAATGTGATGCTTTACAGCGCGGTCACGGCATAGTTTAAAACCGCGTATAGATACTCATTAATGTTGTATCAAGACAGCGCTGGATTTTCCCTAATCGCGAGGGATGACACTATGATAAGCACTTTGCTACAATAATCTATTTAGGTAGAAATACCATGCACATCATTTAGAATTTTAGAAATCAATACAAATATTATTATTCCTAGATAAAACTATTTATACGACTGTTTAATTTAAAAAGAGTTAGACGCATACATGTATGTCAATAGTTTTGTTTGAAAACTGATGCTTCTTAGAAATGGGAATATGATCGCTATATGTTCATGTTAAACTTTTGTTTTTAATACTATCTAATTAAGGTGTTGCTTTCGATGATTATAACAGAAACCATCGTGCTGTGATGACTGAAATACGCTTTTATCATTATTTGACTGTTTAAGCGTCTGGTTTTTCAAGACACTATATATTAATAATAATTTCGAATAATGCCTTGGGTATTCACAACGGTAGTACTTCAATACTACGAAGGTTACACATATTAACGTTACATACACTTATATACCTACTTATACAAGTGTTGTATAATTTAAATATATATTAGCTGAAGTATTGAATAGCTTCGTTCATCATGTCAGCTGTTATTGGCGCACCAGTTTACATGTTGCATGTTATTTTCCATTTCAGAACAGATGTTTGATTTAAACTTAACTCTCGTCGACATTTATGCATGTTTTACGAGGTGTTATAATGACAGTTAATCTTTGTTTCACGCATAATAATTGCAACCAGCTCTGATGTTTTGTCATATGTTTGAAAAAGTAATTTGTTTGTCAGCATGCGTTGTTGCGACTACACAACCGAATGCTGAACGCATATTTGTTTTACTGATAACAAATATATAGTATTGAATGTTATAATGTTCGTATGCTCTTGTTGAACATGTCGATATTTGAAAAGACGCACACTGCATAAACGTATTTATTTATTTTGAAGTAGTGACACAAAAATTAATGATTAAGCATAAGCATATTTATAACATTATGCGAAATGATCAGACAGTATTCACTTAGATTCTCCTCCACTCTTCACTCAGTCGCTGCTAAGTACGACATTAATCAAAACCAAGGTATATATTCTCTGTGATTAATAACACAATCAAATAATACATTAATCATAAAAATCCATTAAAGAGCATGTTTAATGTGCTTCATTTATGTATATTATACTCCCTTGGACAATCACTTTTATGATAGTCAGCATGGTTGTGGGATTTGTTGCGTGTGAAGCGTCATGTTGTATGGAAGCATGACTACAAGCCAGACTCGACATTGGATCTAAATGCTAGAATAAACCAAAGCACGCCCGATCTTGTGACAATCCGACTATCCAACGTCAGAACGATGCTCGAAGGCATAGTAGTTACTACAGTCAACAAGCCTACCGAGTCGCATTGTCATCAAGTTATTTGTCATATCATATTGATCTCTCTAAAATAGAATAATCTTCAAACGTTAAATGAAATTAATAACCCAGAATGGTAGCAATAAATCCAGAGCTGTACAAACAGGCTTCTATCGACTCTGTGATATCTGAGCATTCCATTTGCGGACAGCTGCATTATAGTTTGAAATTTGACTACGAAAAAGAAACTTCTAAATAAATGCATTTTGAAAGCATGTAATCATTCACCGAAAGACTTGTCAGGGACGTCAGATCCGTATATCAAAACGTATCTTCTACCGGATCGCAGGCATAAATTTCAAACAAAGGTGCACCAAAAAACCCTTAACCCGAAATTCCACGAGACATACTCATTTAACGTAGGTCTTAAAGAACTCCAGGGACGAATCTTTCAGTTAAGTGTCTACTTTGATCGTTTTTCACGCCACGATCTTATCGGAACAGTCATTGTTACTGATATTGTACCGGTAAGTAACAGGCTGGTCGCCGAAACGTACTTCACCAAGGACGTTCTGTCAACAAATCAGGTAAACCTCGCAAAATTGGCCCATACTGCTAAAGCATTTATTGGTCAACATTAGAAATAAACAAAAGTGCAACTCTTTTAAGAAAATTATATGAACATAAAAGGTCATATTCTTAAAATGACAATATTGACGTCATAAGTAAAAATACTATTTTGAAACAATGAAAAGTGGTTACCCTTAGTTTATTCAATATTATCATACTAAACAAATTAAATCTGTTATGTATGTATAATTTAGATTTATAACTAAAACATAAGCGATGATTTATCTTTATAATATCCGTATTACATAATGCATGGGCTTTTCATAAAGGTTGTGTTATATGGTTTAAATTATTTAATAAATAATTATAGTAAAAACCTTTAACGTTCTTAAACGCTTTAAATGTGCTGTACACAGTTAAAAAGGAATAGTGTCGCTTAATGAAAATCTCTTAAATGTAAATCGTGAGTCTGAATACAGTTTACCGATATTTCTGTATCGTTTTCAGGAGAAATTTGACCTCGGGGAGTTGATGATTACATTATTCTATCTACCAACCGCTGGTCGCTTGACGTTAACGGCGGTAAAGGCTCAAAACCTGAAAGCATTACGGGCGCCTCTGGTATACTGGCATTGACCCTTTCGGAACATTAGGCTGTAGATGGAATTTTCTTTAAACACTTCAGTGACTGAAATAGTATTTGTACTTCAGAAAAAAAAATAGAACTCAGAAGTCTACAATCCAGTTTAGACAAGTCATCAAACATATAATAATGCTAAAACTATCGTTTAGAGAAATTCATTATTAAACACCAGTAACATAATAATTAGGGTAAATAATTGTTTTCTTCCGCAGGTCTTTTTAAGACTGTATACCAAATACTGGAAAATAAGTACAATTACAATTGTGTGCATCGATTTTGCATGTGTGATATACATAGGTAATTTAAATGATATGTATTAACACGTTGAACATAAAAAACCTTTGCGAATTCTTGGACGTCGTTTAGAATTCCTCCACACACACTCGCCAATCGGTCTAATTGTATGTAGGAGTTAACTTAAATGTCATGGAAAACACACAATACTCATAAACGGAACTTAGATCGCCAAAGGAACGTGATTGCATAAGCTTTATCGTATATTATTGTTCAGACCCATTTGTGAAAGCATCGCTAATCTGTCACGGCAAGCGGATCAAGAAGAAGAAGACGACCGTTAAAAGAAACACACTTAACCCGATCTACAACGAGGCGATGGTCTTTGATGTTCCACAAGAAAACGTTGAGGATGTTGATCTGATAATTAAAATAGTTGACTATGACAGGTAACTTCTTTGCTATGAGAAGAAAATTGTATCTCTTCTTCACTCCGTAAGCAATTACGTGTACATATGCAAATTCATTTTCCAGCATACACATGTTAAACATTCTACCAACTCGAAACGCAACATCAAAGGCAATAGTATTCAATAATTGATATAGGATAACCCATTGTGTTGTTTTGTAGAACTAGTTTATATTTTTATTTGGAATTGTTTTCTATTGAAACGTTCATGTTCTTCAGAATCGGTAGGAATGAGATAATGGGCTGTTGTGGCGTTGGACCCCGCTTCACTGGCATTAGTCGCGATCATTGATATGAAATGCTTGAAAACACGCGGAAACCAGTTGCACAATGGTACACATTACATTAAAACGTGCATTGCGTGGATTATAAAGAAGGGGCGAAAAATTGATCGATGACGAGTTCAAATGTTTTCGTACAGGTCTAGGTTCGTTCGGTCACATGCACGTATTTGCAGACCAAAATGCCATTTGTGCGATACTGAATCTGTGTATGCAACTTGTCACAAAGAGTCATAAGACTGCTTATAGCATATAGAACATTACTGGACTTATAAAAACATAAGTAGTTTTCTGGATAATGTAAACAGATGTTAACGTTAAGGTCATGATATTATAAGCGTCGGTCAGATTCCTTACAACTTTATTGTATGACAAAATAGTTAATTTTCGTTATTATGTATTGGTATTTATTAAGTAACTGCCTTAACAATACCACAACAACTATTTACAGGCATGCGTTTTCTAAGGCACGGAACGACCTCGCACTAAATATATTTAATACAGAGTCCAATACCCCACAGTTTTCCTAGTAGTATAATATCATTTTGGAAAAGGTCCATAGCATCTGCATACTGACATAGTGAAATAAGTAAAAGCCAAGAATTCATAAACATGCAAATATGGAATTTGATCTTTGATGTTGGAAACGCCTAAAGACATTGACATAGTCTAAAAATAAACATGTATACAAAATATCAATATAAGTTGGCGCTTTCAAATCATCAAATTTTCAAATGAGTCGGCATGTACAAAACTTGCTATATTGTTATCTTTATTATGAATGATAATGCATTATGGACGGTTGGTTAAATGTGGAAGTATATAATAGTCCGATCAAAAACACCAGAAAATAACATGCGTTTTTTCTCTCCAACGTCTATCTTAAGTTTTCCCAGTAAATTCCATTGATCTGGAGGTGCTTTGGTTTCGTTCAGGTCATGGCAAATCCTCTGGGATTTATAGTTTCCATTTCCTCGTAAAATATGAAGTAGTTAATGGCATTTCCAATTTGGGATTGCATTAGTAATAAAGTCCCGCAAGTGTTATTAACTTTAACTTTTCACTTTAAAAAGCTTAAATGCAAATAATGTTAGCCGGTACGTTCAAATTAATATGTAACAATTAAAGAAATCATTAATTAAATGTTATTATTTCTTATCGTTATGCCAACAATCCGCCTGCAAAGCAGTTGCTTGTATAATATAAATCGATGCAGATATATAGTTTACATACTAATGTTTCAAATAGCGTACTAGGTTATTATATTGTAAATGTTAATTAATTGTGTGTGAACATTTGTATGAACTTGACTCTGGACTTAAGTATTTGATTTAGTGAATTAAACGTATTAAAATACCCCGGCCTTCAATATGCTAATGTGTTACGAAAATTGTATAAATGAGCTAAACATACAATTTTCGTCTGAAAATGAACTTTATAAATCAATTCCGGGTAAACAAACGATTGCTTATACTTAACCTACGTTGTAAGTAAATATTGCCTCCTTTGAGTGTGAAATATTTACTGCACATCCCATTTGCATGTACCATGTTTATAACATGTTTTTTATTATGTCAACTTTAAACAAAGTAAAGTAGCAGAGAAACCAGACACTTTGTGCATTGAGACGTTGCTCAATATACTTACGTTTTCATGTATGCGTGTAAACGATATATAAATCAATTATACCACAATTTACAAATATGCAACGTCATTATTTACATACCTTAGCCTGCGACGTTTGTACATTATTTACTGCGCTCAAACATTCTTGAAACGTCTTTTGGTCTTGGCGTTTATTTTGCTATTTATCGTTACATTTGTGTTCATTACATACTAGTCAAAAGTAAAAAATATATGAGCTGGTTTATCGTTAACAAATAAGATTGAAATAGTATAGCATTTGAATAGTTACTAATATAAACGTTGAGTTCATGCCTTTATAGTCTCAAATGGTCCTCTGAAGATATACTGTGCTATGTGCTTAGCTTATTGGTAATGTGATTTGATATGTTTTGTCTTCAGTATAACGGCGATTGGTATATTCAAAGAATGACTCTCTATCTCTGACCTAAGTGCACGTTCTCAGAATCATAAAACAGAGCGGTGAGAATTGGGTTTACATATGGGTGTCATAAGGTGATACACACAGGTGAGTCACAGTTATAGTAACCATGTTAATTTCATAAATGTTAGCTGTACTATTAGATATCCACTGCATCATTGATCCGAATTACACATCAAGAAGCTTTGCTAAAACACAATAAGTTTGGCGAGCGTTGGATTATTCATACATATCTTAAACAATACGAATAACTATGTATCTTTTTGAACGGGCCCTATACAATCTTGTGTTTTGAAATATCATGTTACTATTTGATATTTGTAGTAAAATACGATTCAAATAAAATGGTGTAAGACAAAACTTTGTGTTGGTCGTTATCCATTATTGCACCATGTAGAAACCTTGCAGTTTGTAAAATGATGGCACAGCATTTTAATTAGATAATATTGACTAGATTCAGTATGTATTCCCATCAAAGTTATTCAACTTGGCCTTTCACTTTTAATATTTCACTATTTGATTGGGTTTTTTAAACAAACACCAAATACCTTCCTAATTCATAACGTGAGGAAATGAAATACAAGTACATGATATTTATTGATACACATAGTGAACAAACAGACGAGGAACCGTATTATCTTAATCGTTCCTATATTTATGACAATTTTAATTCAAAGGTGGTTTTACTGAATATTGTCTGTCATAATGTAACGATTTACATTATGAGATGATGATAATGACGGAGATCATTCGCAGACAAGTGGATGCACTAGAAAATACGAATGACACAATAACGTTCTTAATTTCTTATAACAAATAATGTAACAATTATATGATTACCAAAACTTTGAACAATAGGCAACCGTTCATATACGTAAAAATATGTGAACCGCCGAAATTGCACTATTTACCATTACTGTTTATAAGCACATGTAAAATTATAAACGCACATCAGTAACACGACGTGTTTAAGCAAAACACAATTTTGCAATGTCGCTGTCATCTGACAATGAAATAAAAGGTATAGATTTAACCAGCCTAAACCAAGCCTGTAACGCTCATGTTAAATCCACTGGAAATTGGTGTATTATATTGCTTATAAAATTTGCAGGAGCTAATGCGGTGGAATATAATGAACTTTTTTTCTGTGTATTATCATATCAGTTTGGTTCGAAGAGTTCTAATGTTTTATCGACCAAATCACGATTTGACTGTTGTATGAAACGATAGAGAAAATAAAATCAATCAGTATAATTCCAAATCATACTAACTAAAAATTCTAAATGCAGGTTTATATATCAATCTATCGATCTAACAATCCAGTTATGTATTGCAATGCAGTAAACATGGGAATGAAAAACTGTAAAATTATTTATTCTTATAGTTAACATTGTGCTCATTGATGACTGAAATACCTTTTATCATTATTTGACTGCTTTAGCGTCTGACTTTCAAGACACTATGCATTAATTATGAATTCGAATAAAGAGTGGGGTATTCACAGCGGTAATACTTCCATACTACGAAGGTTACACATATGTAGGTTACATACACTTATATACTTACTTATACATGTGTAGTAATATTAACATATATATTATATGAAGCATTGAATAGGTTCGTTCATCATGTCAGCTGTTATTGGCGCACCAGTTTACATGTTGCATGTTATTTTCCATTTCAGACCAAATGTTCGATTTAAGCTTAATTCCAATCGACATTCATGCATGTTTTACGAGGTGTTGTAATGGCAGTTAATCTTTGTCTCACGCAAAATATCGTAGCCAGCTCTAATGAGTAGTCAGATGTTTGAAAAAGTGATTTGTTTGTCAGCAAGCGTTGTAGCGACTACACGACCCGAATGCTGCACGCATTGGTTGTCAAACTAATATCACTTACATCATACAAAATCATCAACATATAGTATACATACACATACCCAAATTTGGCAATTAGATTTTCAAATCAACATTTGATGTCAAAAACCGTATTGTACATTCGCGATTTATTATACGAATTATTAGTTCGAGTTTTGATCCACCACTGAACGGAANAAATACTGTTGGCCCATCTGTCTGCTGTAGTGTGGTATACTTACACTCTGACTAAAATCAAACGTGAAGTGGCGATACCGCACAGGGTCAGAAACGACTTTTTGTGCACAGCGTAAGTACACATTTCACTATCATTGTCAACACTGTCATCAATAATTTCCCTCACCATTGACCGCACACGACCCTGACATATGTCGGCGTAGCTGCTGGTATCTATGTCTAAAAAATATAAATACGCGTTAATCATTTGATAACGTTTATTTTCATCAACAATGAAGTGCCGAATTAAAAATAATTGTATTATATAAAATGCACATACAAACACAACAAAATAGGAACTTCCGCGATTCGAACCAATGCATTAATAGATCAATAACAAAAGTTCTGCGTCTACTACTCTACCCATTGTGTTATTCACTTTGCGATTTAGTTTGCAATGTAATTTTATTACGGCCGCATTTACGGTTTGTTAAAAATAATATCCTTTTGAATATCCACACGCTAACAAAATTATCACAACATAACAGTTTGTAAGTCTTCCAGTATTGCTCCTTTAAATATTTTAATTTAGATAATTATAACTTAATTATGACTATTCATAGGCTATTTTTAACATTCTTTTAATCACACATTTAAGAGGCTTTAAATATGACCTAAACAATCATAAAATATAGCAACAATAAAACATATATTTCACAATAAATTATGGTTTAAAATATTGAAATAGTCTTCCAAATGTCTAACAATAGTCTGCGGGAAAAACCAAAGTTTCTTTCATTCATTGATCCAGTGCAAAACAATACGCGACGTGTTTCAAAAGCAGGCTTAAATAAATAAATTTTAACAGTATCTTTTCAGATATATTCAGTGACAATTGTGCAAAAACATATTATAAAATAAATTAAAATAGTATCAGAAATCTTACCTCAAGTTCTGCATCCATTCCATAAGTTGTGAACTTGCGAACGAAATCAAACACATGTTTACACAACTATTACTCACTATAAATGTATCTCACGCACAAAAGTAAATCAATTTGTTCGCAGAAAATTATGACGTAATTAAAAATGACGATTTACCGATGACGTCGTCGATGTCATTTGTGCTGGTTTTCTCATGGCGCGATACATATATATATACATTGACTTTTCAGCATTCTGTGATGCAGAAAAACACGTATATTTCAACTGATAATACTCGTTAACCTATCCTGTAGATAAATACTTTAGAGAAATTAAATAACCAAACACCCAGAAATATTATCATGAATGTAATACTTGTTTCCATCCGCTAGTTATGTGTTTTAAGGTGTACCGAATATTGTCAAATACATACACTACAAGATGGCGTACACACCCTATTGTGTACATCATTTTTGCATCTCTGATCTACAGAGGGACTTCAAATTAGACGTATAAATAGGCTTAATCAAATAAAATTTACGCATTCTTAGACATCGTTTGGAATTCCACCTCACGCACTCGCCAATGCGGTCTTATTGCATGTAGGCGTAAGCTTAAATGTTTTTGGAAATACACAATCATTATAATCTTACATTGACGATAAAACGTAATTTCATAAGCTTACTGTTTGTTTTACATGCGGATTCCATTCGTCATATTAAAACATCTAAACGGTGGGAGTTTATTTTTCAGACCCATTTGTGAAGACTTCGATAATATGTCAGGGCAAGCGGATCAAGAAGGCGAAGACGACCGTGAAACGATGAACGCTTAACCCGATCTACAACGAGGAGATGGTCTTTGATGTTCGCCAATAAAACGTTGATAATGTTGATCTGATCATTAAAATGGTTGACTATGACATGTTATTTCTTTGCTATGAGAACAAATTTCATTTGCAATTCATTCATAAAGCAATTGTGTTTGAATACAAAAACATACACAAGTTTAAAATTTCACCCGTTCTATTATCGAAACGCAACATCAACGCAAATAATATGCAATGCTCGATTTAGAATCATCCATTGTGTTTTGTAATATAAGTATGTATTTTATTAAAGCATTTTTCCTTTAGTACTATTAAGCATTTTTTTCCGTCAAACAATATCTGTGCTGCAGAATCGGCAGAAATGAGATAATGGGCTCTTGTGTTATTTGAACCCGCCTCACTGGCATTGGTCGCGATCATTGGTACGACATGCTCGAGGATACGCGGAAACCAGTTGCACAATGGTACACATTACATGAACACGTGCATTGCGTGGATTATAAAGAAGGGGCAAAAAGTTGTTTTCGTCATCGACTAACAACTACAGATTCCACATACAATGATGTTAGTGTTGAGTTCTCACTTCCTTAGAGTTTAAACTTGATATATATGCTTCGTGTTTATATATATATGCCATGAACATTATTTATATATTAACTCAAACCGAGACTGTCGTCATATGTACATCACGTATTAACATTTGCATGTAACACGTATATGTAAATGTTTTAAACCATACCCATTTAAATCTTACCCCAATAAATATTTTACCTTTACCATGTTGTTAACATTTATAAACAAAAAAAATATATTATTTGTTTCGACGTTTTGTCCTTTGTTCACGTATGCATCGGTATTTCATAATCATATGAGTGAATCATATGAATGAACATCATTTGGTGTTATTTTCTAAGGTGTCTCGCCTAAGGATGTTATAGCAATAAAGGGTGACGTATCAATTTGATTTATTTGTATATGGAATATTCAATTTTTGGCATTATACGTTACTACACTATTATATTATCAGTGGAAACATTCTTGTTTATGTATCGTGTCTACCGTAACACACAGTTCTTTCAACAAACACTGTTGTTTGTTACCAAACAAACAGCTCGTATAACGAAAATAAATGTAAATGCCTCGTGCAACATTTTACAAGAACAATTTGTTATCAATATGCCATTACGTTAACACCAGTTACAACTAACGATGTGTCTATGTCGTCAATGTAATACTTGTTCTATGTGCATACAAAAAAATAATATGTTCTATAAACAAAATATAGTAAATAGGCAGATACTCACACCAGAGTATCGTATTGTAAGGCAACACTGCCATAGCACCAATACAATTGGTCTGAATATATTTAATTCATTTGCTCTTAAGTTTTCACATTTAGGCCATGCGATCCGACACATTTATCTGACTCTTAATGATTTATCTAAATCAGAGTTAAATAATGAAAATTCTTATTTGTTCTCAAATGAAAAACGGTTAATAGCACAGTTGTATGCATACAATGTATCCGAAACGTAGGAGAAAATAAAGTATTTTGAGAAGGTCTAAAGACAAATGCAACACTATCGTCATGTTGCGCACCGTGTTAAGCCGCGTCAGCTGCTTCATCAGACGATTGAGGACGGGTTCGAAATATTGTGTAGAGGCCTAGATTCTTGTTGTCGAGTAAACTTGTGTGCACAACAAATAGCCATGTGTGCAATACATAATTAATAATACAAGTGCATAGACTGTCCAAAAATAATCGAATTGTCAAGGCAACCTCTCCAAACATAGATATACGTGTGCAGCACATTTTGATTATGTCACTTCTCACACATAATCATATTATTTATTTTAGCATATTAAATACCACGGGATGTAATAAAGCGTTGTTGTTTTTGGATAGTTTTAAGCTAGGGTAAGGTTTTGATCATGATATTATAAGCGCCGGTCAAATGTATTACAACTTGATTATATGACCAAATAGTTCATTTTTTATTATAAAATTTAAGAAAGTGCCATTCTAAGACCACAGGAGTTATTTTCGTGCACTTGCTACGGTATGTTACGACCTTGCAGTGAATCTCTTAAATGACGACTCAAATACTTCCAACTTTTCCTAGAAGTATAATACCATTTCCGCAAAAGGTCATAGCATCTGCAAAATAACAGCGAAGAAAGTGAAAGCCAATGAGTCGAGAACATAAAAAAAGGAATGTTTTCTTTGATGTTGTAAACGCCTTAATAAATAAACTTCCTCTACAAATAAATATAGAACTTTATCAATGTGAGTCCTCGCTTTTAAATCACCACATTTCTCAATCAGTCGCAATATGGCTATATGTTTATCGTAATTATAAATGATACTGCATTATGGTAGGTCGGTTGAACAATAGAGTATATACTAGTTCGGTCACATACACTAGAAACCGCATGCGTTACTTTTAACTCCAACGTCTATCGTGTGTGCTTATTTTCCCCCAGTAATCTCCATTGATCTGGTGTTGCTATGGTTTCGTTCATGAAAAGTCATGACCAATATTCTGGGATGTAGAGTATCATATAGCTCGTCAAATATGCTGCTGTAAATGGCGTTCCGCATTTTGAATTGCATTAGAAATAAAGTGCCGCACTAGTTCTAGCCTTAAACTGTTCACTTAAAAAAACAGATGCAAACATACAATAGGCGGTATGTTCCAATCAATACAACATTAAATGTAATTATTTATTCACGTTATTCAGACAATCCATGTGCATATCATTTGATTATCTAATCTAAATTGATGCAGAGCGTTTGTTTGAAAAGAATGTGTTCCACCCCGTATGTACATATTCAATACATTGTTAATGTTAACTGTTTGTATGAATTCGATCTATGAACTTCACTATGGGCATGCATGTATGGCTTAGTCAATACGACGTATGAATATACAAGAGCCTAAAAAAGGTTTCAGAGTTCCCGAAATGTCATACTTTAGCTAAACATAAAATGTGCGTATGTAAATGAATTTTACAACTCAATTCCGATAAGGTTTTGCGCTTTTCCAGAAGCATACGGTTGCGTTTAATATACCTACGTTGTACGAAAATATTGCATCCCCATTTGTGAAATATGCATTGCACATCACATCAGCATTTACATTTTGTAAAAAAGTATATTTCATGAAGTTAAATATAAACCAAGTACAAACTTGAACTACTGTAATAGTAATAGAGAAACCGTTTTAATCACAAGGTCCATTTATGGCGATTGATTAATAAAAAAATAGACACAATACAATATGCATAATGTTCTACAGCTAAAAACAAAAGCCAAAACAAAAAACTTATACATTATCATATACTTGACTAAATTTCGAATGATAACATGGTCGCGTGCAGGATACGATTGGCAAACTCAAGTAAAGTGCAACTTTGCACGGACCCTGTATTAAACTAGATATACATCGGTGGTAATATAATTTTGTTTGATTTAAGTCAAACACTGGGTAAATCTCTTGTTAGCAACGATATATCAAAAAGCAAACGTATCTTTTTGATGTAAAAAAGCGTTCGCCATTTAAATTAAAAAAAAAGAACAGACATGGGAAATGTCGTTTATGAAGCTTGAATATATTGCTTATTCCAATAGATGTTTCATATATACTATAACGTTGAACTAAGAGTATCTGTATAGTAATCATTGTTGAATTTAAAGTTTCCTTTGAAATCAGTGCACAGTAATACGATGTTATTGGAATTCCGGAAATAGAAATCTATATTCAGACATGATATATGAGGAATAGCACGATTTGATACGAAATGCGGCGCCATGACACACTTTCCATTGAAATGTTGTTCTATATACTCACAGTTCAATGTGTTCGTGTCAAAAACAAATAGTCGTGTCTTACTTGCTTTACAAATATGGAACGGTATTATTTACATATAAATCCGTCCATGACGTTGGTTCGTTATGTTCTGCTCACAAACAGTCTTGAAACGTCGTTTGGTCTGGGTGTTTATGTTACTTTGTATCTTTACATTTGTCTTCATCACCTACTAGTGAATATTATAAAACAGATGATCTTGTGTATCGTAAAACAATTACATTGAACTAGTTTAGAATAGTTACCAATTTAAACATGCCTTCGTCGTCCCAAATGGTTCTCTGTAGATATGCTGTGCTATGTGCTCAGCATATTGGTAATAAAATAAACTCTTCGTGCGTTCGTGACAATTTGATATTGTTTGTTTTCAGAATTATGGCAGTTGTAATCACGTAATGAAATCTCTCAGGACGGCACAGGTCAACGATCATATTCAAAGAACGGCTCTCTATCTCTAACCTAGTTGCAAGTTCTAAGAATTATAAAACAGAGCGGTGATAATTGAGTCAAGATATGGATGTCATAACGTGGATACTTACGTTATTTTCCAAGTCATAATAGAGAGTTAAAGTAACCATGGTGATTTCATAAATGTTAGCTGTATTATCAGATAGCCAATGCATAATTGATTCGAACTACACAAAAAGAAGCTTTGTTTAAGTATAATACGTTTGTCGAGCGTTGGATAATGTATTTAAATATTATAAAAACGCGAATAACTATGTATCTGTTTGACCGTCCCCTATAAAACAGGATTTTTCAAATGCAATGTAATTATTGTTATACGTGTATTAGAATACAGACTAACATTAATATATTGTAAGACATAACGTGTTAGGGGTTTAACGTTATACATTGGACCATGTAGAGATCGTGCAGTTTGTCAAATGGCCGCAGAACATTAAATTAGAAATTATTGGATTCAGTATGTAACCACATGAACGTTAACCTATTTCGTAGTGTTACCGTATGCAAGCGCGCTTATTCTTGCACGTTTACAGCAATCATTCCGACTTCTTTTAGTTTCATTTCATCGTGCTTCGAACAGTTGCAATTATTTTTCCCTCGTTTGCATCTTACTATTGAGTATTTTAATGGTAATTAAATTAAAAAAATAAATTTATTGTTATTGCTATTACATTTTATGCCTGATGAAATGAGGGTAATGTTTACATTCATTTCAACCTTTTTTTGAATAACTCTGAGCAAGGTCTGAAGATTGGAGCTCCTTAAGCACGGTTTAACTCCCGATGTTTTGTCTTTCAAAGAATAGGAACAGAGTTCCATTAATTTGTGTGTGGTTGTATATTTCGGTCGCAATGTCTTTTGCATTTGTGTTGCCACAAATAAATGACCACGTTCTACGCCAAGGTTTCTCTCCTGCTGGTGCAACTAAAGTTCTACTCTGTATGAATTTGTCAAATTTAACTTTAAATGAACCTTTGGCAATATAACTAGCTTAGAGAACGACTACATATTGTATACAAATTATATTTTGATTATGCATATAATTTTGCGGAATGAATTCGAAGTTTTTAGATGTGATCATAGATTGTTGATCGTTGCAATTAAAAAACATGCGCTCTTATAATAATTTGCGAAAATGATCCAAGCTTTTCTTTGGCATCCCAAATATATTCCCCATGCGTTCCGAGTGAAAGATTTGTGACCTATTTATGGCTGCTTCAAACAACCATACGCAACGTAAGTGTATTTGTTAATCAACAATTATAGATGCAATGTTTTTTTTTGCATAATACGTTTGTTGCAAACACAATACAATTTATATTCGATTTTAAACGGATTTCCCCGTTAACATGTTTACTTTATTTTTCTTAAATCAAACACTTCTTCATTTGATATATTTAAAAAAATAAAACCTTTCTTATCCATAACATGAGGACATAAAATCCAAGGACATGAAATTCATTTATACACATAGGGAACAAGCAGAAGAGAAATCTTATTATACTGAGATATCCTTTATTAATGACGATTTAAAGTCAAAGGCTGTTTAACTGGATATGTTATGGGTGGCTAGTATTACCATTGACATTATGAGATGCTGATTATGCCTGAAAACATTCTCGGAAAAGTGGATGCACTAGAAAAGAGTGTTTGTAATAAGAAACAAATTATCCAACTCGTTAATTTAAAAATAACTAATGAAGAACGATATGTAAGCAATATGGTTCTTCATTAGTTCTTGGAAATAACGAGTTGGCGAACACGTTTCGTATTACAAACTAAGTAACAGTAATATGATTACCATACCGGAGATATATTAATAATGTTTTACATACCGTTTAAAACATAACATATTACAGGAAACCGCTCATCTTCTTCGGTTTATTTGCCTGAACAGAAATCTATAAATGAACTTTTGTTGCAATGACATACATCTCATAATATAGGCAACCGTTTATGTCAGTAAAACTATGTGAACGGGCGCAATTACACAATTTACTAGTCAAGTGTATGTGAAAATGTCCATTGTGAATGCCTAACTATGAGACGTGTGTCGGCATAACACAAGTCGTGTGATGTCGCCGTCCCTTAAAACAAATAAAATCAAAATTATAGATGTTCACAGTCAAAACCGATATTGTCATAATAAAAAAACTAAACAAATACGCATGCATAATCAACGTGTTATGGAACTTGGTTTTAAGTCGGTACACTTCATGATGAATCCACTGGGAATTGAGGCATTATACTCCTCATTTAATATTTATAAGCTCTAGCGGTGTCATATAACAAACTGTTTCTACCGTAGTTATGATCCGGTGTATCGTAAAAAAATACATTAAAATAGTTTAGAATAGTTATCAATTTAAACATTTATTTCCTGCCTTTGTCATCCCAAATGGTTCTCTATATATATGCTGTGCTATGTACTTAGCATATTGGTAATAAAATATACACTTCGTGCGTTCGTGACAATTTGATATGTTTCGTCTCCAGTATATCGGCACTCGTTATCACGCAATAAAATCTATCAGGACGGCAAAGGTCAACGATCATATTCAAAGAATGGCTCTTTATCTCTGACTTAAAGTCATGTTCTCAGAATCCTAAAACAGAACGGTGAGAATTCGATTAAGACATGGTTGTGTATGTCATTAGGCTTACGATGGATACTTTGGTTATCGTCTATATGACAGTTTGAATAAAGAGTCATAGTAACCGTGTTGATTTCATTAATGTAAGCTGTACTTTTAGATAGCCAATGCATCATGGATCCAAACTTCACGACAAGAAGCTTTGTTTAAACACAATAAGTTTGGCGAGCGTTGGATTATCTATTACTAGTATAAACACTGCAAATAACTATATATCTGTTTGAACGCGCCTT
Source organism: Dreissena rostriformis (assembly GCA_007657795.1). Taxonomy (NCBI): domain Eukaryota; kingdom Metazoa; phylum Mollusca; class Bivalvia; order Myida; family Dreissenidae; genus Dreissena; species Dreissena rostriformis. The sequence continues at coordinate 202,473 of VMBQ01000429.1, forward strand.
ATAAAACATTGGTTTTTGAAATGTCATTTAACTTTTTTAATATTTGTAGTATAATGAGACTTAAATAAAAATGGTGTAAGAAAATACTTTGAATTGATCGTTATCCATTGCACCATGTAGAACCTTGCATTTCGTCAAAATGACGGCACATCATTTACAATATATAATATTGAATTGATTCAGTATGTATTTTTATCAAAGTAAGTAACTTGGCCCTTTACATTTACTTATACACAATTTAATATATTTTCTTTAAACAAAAAACAATTAGGTTGACCTATTGTTATACCAAATACCCTGCTTATACAAAACGTGAGGACATGAAATACAAATACATAGTGGGAGCAGTGGTCTAATGGTAGGACGCTGGCTTAGAGATCGGGAGGTCCCTGGCTCGAATCCCGCCCTGACCACTGGAATTTTATTGAGCAAGAAATTTATCCCACATCTGTTCCACTCCACCCAGGTGTATAAATTGCTACCTGTGAGTGAAATAAGCCAATGTGCCGTGGCTGCATACTGCGCCAAGATGTTAACTGACGATTTATGACCCATTGATCAGGGGAAAAATGTGAAGCGCCTCTGAACGCACAGACTGTATGAAAAGGGCGCTATATTAATGTGGTAAACTAGATAAATAATAAATAAATAAATGCATGATATTTATTCATACACATAGTGAACATGCAGACGAGGAACCTAAATATATTAAGCGGTTCTCTATTTACGATAAGTTTAAGTCAAAGGCGATTAAACTGAATATTGTCTGGGTGTTGTATGTGACCATTAACATTTTTAGATGATTAGTATGTCTGACAGCATTGGCAGAAAAGTGGATGCACTAGAAAATACGAATTACACTATCGTTCTTAATAAGTTATGAGAAATATTAAGTTGGTGACGTCGTTTATTATTGCGAACAATGTACCAATAATATGATTACCAGACCTATTAATAATAGTCAACCGTTCCTGTACGTAACCATATGTGAACCGCCGCATTTGCACTATTTACTATTACAGTGTATAAGCACATGTCAACTTATAAACGCACAATAGTTAAAAGTAATGCTCAAGCAAAACACAATCTTGCAATTTCGCTGTCCTCTGAAAAATGAAATAAAAGCATAGATTTACACAGCCTACACAGCCTAAACCAAGCCTGTAACACTCATGTTAAATCCACTGGGAAATGGTGTATTATATTGCTCACTAAATTTGCAGAAGCTTATGCGGTGTCATAGCATAAACTTGTTTCTGTGTATTATCATAGCAGTTTGTTTCGAAGAGTTCTAATGTTTTATCAACCAAATCACGTTTTGACTGTTGTATCAAACAATTAATGCAACGAAAGAAAAAAATAAATCTATCAATATAATTCAAAGTCATAATTATAAATAATTCTAAATGCAGGTTCATCTAGACGTGTTTATGTCCATTGCGCATAGATTTGTAGTAAGGATAAGGTTATAAAAATGACTTTACAGCGATGAATGTTTGAAAGTGCAAGAATGCTTTAATATTGTATGTTCTTTTTTTTTGCTGTGGTTTATAGCCCTAGGACAATAGTTTTCAATTTCGTTTTTCCCTAGCAATCAAGGCAATAGCGTAATGTAAAAATAGTTTTATTAGTTATGTGTATTAAGCATGGATACGAACTTAAATTATATGCACGTAATGTACGTTTTATATATTTATTAAGCATAATTATGCAGTTTCTATACGGTGAAAGCAGTTGAATCATACAGCTGTTTGATTTGCAATGTTGAGTGTGCTGGGTTGTATGTAACGATGCGCTCAAGTGTGGCAGTTAAGTTGATCAATGCTCACATGCAGCATTGCCTCTGAACTTTTATTAATGTCATAACCGTGTTTGCAGACAATCCAATTTGGTTATGTTCACAGATTTCCAATGTGATGCTTTACAGCGCGTTCATGGCATAGTTTAAAACCGCGTATAGATACTATATTAATGTTGTCAAGACAGCACTGGATTTTTCCTTATCGCGAGGGGTTAAACTATGATAAACACTTGGCTACACCATCATTTAGAATTTCAGAAATCAAAACAAATATTAAAACATCGTGCTGTGATGACCGAAACACGCTTTAAGCATTACTTGACTGTTTTAGCGTCAAGCTTTCAAGACACTATACATAAATAATGTATTCGAATAAAGCGTGGGGTATTCACAGCGGTAATACTTTAATACTTCGAAGGTTACACATATGTACATTACATACACGTATATACTTACTAATACATGTGTATAATAATTTACATATATATTATATGAAACATTGAATAGGTTCGTTCATCATGTCAGCTGTTATTGGTGCACCAGTTTACATGTGGCATGTTATTTTCCATTTCAGAAAAAATCTTCTATTTAAACTCAATTAGAATCGACATTCATGCATTTTTTACGAGGTGTTGTAATGACAGTTAATCTGTGTTTCACGCATAATATTGCAACCAGCTCTGATGCACTGTCTGATGTTTGAAAAAGTAATTCGTTTGTCAGCATGCGTTGTTGTGACTACACGAACCGAATTCTGCATGCATATGTTGTCAAACTAATATCACTTTAATCATACCAACTCATCAACCCATGGCATACATCCACATACACAAATTAGGAAATTATATATTCAAATCAATATTTGATGTCAAAGACCGTATTGTAATTTTAAGATTTGTTATACGACCTTTTTGTACGAGTTTTGAGCCACCACTGAACTCAAAACACTGTCTTATATTGAAATAAACGAATTGGATTTATTTCATGTTGGGTGATAATTGCAACAAAAACAAGCGACATTTGATAAACGATATATTTCTAGTATATTTCTCCATAAACTTGGCGTCATAATGATAACATAAATTACCTTTCAAACATAGTATTTATATAACTGAATAAAACTATATTGTATTGAATGTTATAATGTTCGTATGCTCTTGTTGAACATTTCGATATTTAAAAAGACGCACACTGTATTATCATACACTGTATATTTTTTGAAGTAGGTCACTGTAACACAAAGTTCAATGATTAAGCCTAAGCATATATAATACATTATGTGAAATGATCAGACAGTATTAACTTGGATTCTTCCCCACTCTCCACTCAGTCGCTGCTAAGTACGACATTAAACAAAATCAAGGAACATATTCTCTGTGATTAAGAACACATTCACAAAATACATTAATCAGAAAAGTCAATTCAGTAGCGAGTTTATTTTGTTTAGCTTGTTCCATGTGTTTTATTTATGTAAATTGTACTCGCATGTGCAACCACCTTACTGATAGTCCGCATAGTTGTGAGATGTGTGGCGTGTGACTCGTCATGACGTATGGAAGAATGACTACTCGCGAGACTCAACCTTGGATCTGAATGCTTGAATAAACCAAAGCACGTCCAATCTTGTGAAAATCCGACTATCCGACGTCAGAACGATACTCGAAGGCAAAATAGTTACTACAGTCAATAATGCCTATCGAGTCGCAGTGTCATCAAATTTTGTGTCGCATCATATTGATCTCTCTGAAATGGAATAATCTTCAAAGGTAAAATAAAATGAATAACCCAGAATGGGGGCAATAAAATCAGAGCTGTACAAACAGGCTTGTATCGACTCTGTGAAATATGAGCATTCTCTTTGTCGACAGTTTCATTATAGTTTGAAATATGACTACGAACCGGAGCTTCTTATTATATGTATTGTAAAAGCATGTTATCTTCCACCGAAAGTTATTTTAGAGACGTCATATCCGTATATAAAAACGTATCTTCTACCAGACCGCAGAAATCAATTTCAAACAAAGGTGCACCCAAAAACCCTTAACTGGCATGGTGCGAACAGAATTCAGCCCTTTCAGAGGCTTCTTCAGTCGTTTTAGGACGAATTTGCAAGATTTCATAGAGGCCTAGATTATTGAGGTCGAATGAACTTTTGTGCATAACATAAGGCCATGTGTGCGATTCATAATTGATCATAAAAGTGCATAGACAACCAACGGATAATCGAATTGTCAGGGCAACCTCTCCAAACATATAAATACGTGTGCAGCACAATTCGATACAAAATCAAATAGTTTCTTTAACATATTGAATACAACGGGATGTAATAAGGCGTTGTCGTTTTTGATTAGTGTAAAAATAGGGTATGGTTTTGATCATGATATTCAAAGCGCCGGTCATGTATTACAACTTAATTATATGACACAAAAGTTCATTGTTTATTATGACATTTAACTAACTGCCATTCTAAAACCACATGAATTATTTTCATACATGCACTTGCTACGGCATGTTACGACCTGGCAGTACATCTCTGTAATAACGACTCCAATATTTCTAAGTTTTCCTAGAAGTTTAATACCATTTCCGCAAAAGTCCATAGCATCTGCATAATAACAACGAAGCAAGTGAAAGCCAATGAGTCACGAACGTAAAACAGGAATTCTATCTTTGATGGTGTAAACGCCTTAAAACATTTACTTCCTCGCCAAAAACATATAGAACTGTATCAATGAGTCGTCTCTTTTGAATAAATACATTTCCTAATGAGTCGCAATATACAAACATGGATATATGTTGATCTTAATTATGATAATGCATTATGGTTGTTCGGTTGAACTATAGAGTTTATACTAGTCCGGTCGATAACACCAGAAACAGCATGCGTAACTTATATCTCCATTGTTTATCTTTTGTGCTTATTTTCCCCCAGTAATCCCCATTGATCTGGTGCTTCTTTGGTTTCGTTCATGGAAAGTCATGATCAATCCTCTGGGATATAGAATATCATATAGTTCGTCAAATATGCTGCTGTTAATAGCTTTTCGCATTTTGAATTGTATTAGTAATGAAGTCCCGCAATTGTTCTATAATTCAACTGTTCACTTAGAAAAAGCAGATGCAAACATATAATAGCCGGTATGTTCCAATTAATACAAAATTAAATGTAATTATTTGCACACGTAATTCAGACAATCCATGTGCATATCATTCGATTATCTCATCTAAATTGATGCAGAGCGTTCGCTTGAAAATAATGTGGCACACCCCGTATGTACATATTCAACACATTTTAATTGTTAACTTTTTGTATGAATTCATCGTATGAACTTCCCTCTGGGCATGCATCTTTGGCTTAGTCAATACGACGTATGAATATACATGAGCCTTAAAAGGTTTCAGAGTTCCGAAAATATCATAATTTAGCTAAACATAAAATTTGCGTATGTAAATGAATTTTACAACTCAATACCGATGAGGTTTTGCGCTTTTCATAGGCAACGGCTGCGTAAAACAGAACAGAATACTTATACATAATCATTTGACTTACATTCAAATGAGATCATGGGCGTTGGCAAACTCAAGTACAGTGCAACTTTGCAAGGACCCTGTAATAAACTCGATGTACATCGGTGGTAATATAATTGTGTTTGATTTCAGTCAAACACTGGGTATATATCTTATTAGCAATAATAGATAAATAAGGAATCGTATCTCTTGGATGTGAAAAAAACGTTCGTCATTAAATAAAAATTAAACAACAGACATGGGCAATGTCGTTTATCAAGCTTGGCAATATTACTTATTTTAATACATGTTTCATATGTACTATAAAGTTGAACCAAAAGTATCTGTCTACTCATCATTGTTAAATTTAAAATTTCCTTTGATATCAATGTACAGTACTACGATGTCATTGCACTTGCGGAAATAAAAATCAATGTCTTAATTCAGGCATGATATATAAGGAATAGAACGGTTGATACGAAATGCGGCGCCGTGACACACTTTCCATTGCGACTTTGCTCTGTATACAAATTTTTCATGTGTGCTTGTTAAAAAACATATAGTCGTGTATTTCCCACTTTACAAATATTAAACGGTATTATTTACATATAAATCCGCCTATGACGTTGGTTCATTATGTTTTGCTAGCAAACAGTCTGTAAGCGTTTTCTTGTCTAGGTGTGTATGTTACTATTGATCGTCACATGTTTATAAATGAAATAGTTTAGAATAATTACCAATATAAACGTTGATGTCATGCCTTAATCGTCCCAAATGGTCCTCTATAGATATGCTAGGCTATGCTTAGTATATTGGTAATAAAATATACTCTTCGTGCGTTCGTGACAATTTGATATGTTACGACAATATAAGCACGTCATTGATACGAAATGCGGCGCCATGACACTTTTTCCATTGAGACGTTGCTCAATATGCGCCCGTTTTCATTTATGCGTTTCAAAGATATATAATCCTGTCTGACACAGTTTACAAATATGCAACGTTATTATGTACATACTTGAGCCTATGACTTTGGTACATAGTTTACTGTGCTCAAACAATTTCGAGACATAGTTTGGTCTGGGTGTGTATGTTGCTATTTATCTTTACATTTGTCACCATAACTGGTCACTATTAAAATGATAAAGATGATTTGGTGTATCGTAAAAAAAATGAAATAGTTTAGAATATTGTCATGCCCTATATCATCATTTAAACATGTACATTGTTCGTTTTTATTGTTAGAATTTTGAACCTAAACGACTATGTCACTGTTATTTAATGCTGTTATTATATGCTGTGTGGTATTTATATTTGATAACAACCGATGCCTACCTTTTGCACTTCTTTATTATTTGTAATATCCTTTTAAAGTGCATCAATGTATAAGCATCTGTTGATATGGCAGCCATTTTGGATAAACAGGAAGTTGATTTACTGAGGCTGACATGTAAGTGCATTCTGGGTAGTTTACACTGACTACAATATTTTGACAGATTAGTCATATGAAATAATTTCATTTAAACTCATAATCCACCTTTATTATCTAATAAAAAGGTAATAGTTGTCTTTATAAATGATTTATTTATTTAATTGATAAGTATTTGACTATTGTTTAATTCTAAAATTGTCAGAAATATCATTTGAAGACGAGTGACATTTACTGTGTCAAGAACGCTCAAATTCTATTGTGCGCTTCTTCGCGCTTTACTGAGCGTTTCATGTGCGCTTTTTGTGCACATTTCATATGTGCGCTTTTAGGTTAATATTGCACAATGTTATGTGTGCGCTTCTTGAGGGTATAAAAGGCACTGACAANATTCTTAGGGATTGACAAGTTACAAAGTAACAAGGCTTGTCACCGTAGGATGACATAAGCCCCCTTTTTCCACATTTGTCGAAACCTAAACGCAAAACCTAAACGCAAAGTGTGACGGAATTTCAGACGGACAGTGCATTCACTATATGCCACCCTACGGGAAGCATAAAAACAATAAATTCAGACCTGTGACCTTGAATTGTGACATTGACCTTTCACCAAGGAGAATGAGAGTTGTAAGAGAGTGAATTTGTCTGATCATGGAGCTAATAACCAAATGAAATATTGAAAAAACATCAGACATTTAAAAGTTAGAGAGCTGAAACAAAATCTATCATACAGATTAAAGAGAGATGGACAGTGTGACCTCTAAATGCCCCTCTTCGAGGTCATATGAGCCAACAATAATTATAATTTATGAAATATAAAATTTTAACAAGAAACCTGGCAATGCCACTTAAAAGATTTCAATGCTAATACATTTTTATATAATTGTTCTATCCCAAATTAGGTTAATTCAAGTCAGCTTACTACACACACAAGTTTCATATTTAATCATAGTTAACTTAATGAAGTGTAAACAGGTTATTTTTCAGTAAGAGTTACTTTGACCCGACTGGAACTTGAAGCTTATTAGATCTGCAAGAAAGAATCAACTCAAACTCGAGTTATTTGACAAAAACCTTTTTTAAATATATATAACTAACAAAAACTTTGCATGACCCGACTGGCCCCAAATGCAATCCCATGCTAGGTCTGCATGTATTCTAGCTACAAATATAATGTTAGTGCAACCGCTCCATGAAAACACAAGTTACTGAGCTGAAACATTTTTTTTATTGAAAAAAAAACACACAACATATTTCAGTTAAAATATATATTAAAGCTAGAAATTTTAGCTAGAATAAATGCAGCTCTAATTAAAAATGTATAACCACCTCTGGACATGTGACCCCTGAGGCGTGGCCATTTTTTATCTCATGATATGAACAATGTGTGTAGAGGATTCACAACATTAACACCCTGACACTCATGGTTTTATGGAAGAGTTTTAAAAGGTTCACTGCATATATACAGTATTGTACGTGTTCACTTTAAGTCTTATTTTAACCCTAGTGACCTACACATGAAGAGAACTGGAATAAGTGAACCACTTTGAAAGAGCCTGTGACAGAGCTGTAAATTTATTTTCTTACCAATAATTGTGAGCAGTTTTATTCCGCCTCCCAAATTTATTTTTTTTCTTAAAAAGTTTCCCTCTAAAAAAAGCAGTTTGAAAAGGAAAATTATCCTATATATGATACCAGCAAATGATGTTTAACCCAACAGTATTGATCTCTTAAATGATACATACATTTTTTGACTATCCATTCTCAAATTGTCCAGAATAATTTTGATTTTTTATTTGAAAATCAAAATAAGGCCAATTTTGAGATTTAATTTGTTTAAGAATTTATAAACACAAATTTTCACCATTTATCACATGAAGTATATGGATAAGGTTCAGGAGAGCTTAAATGGACTATAACCACAAATGACGAAAAAAGAAAAGTTGGAAAATACCATATTTTTTACAATTATTAGTTTATATTGATTAAAATATCACGACTGGTATAATTACATTACTTGAAAAAGGTTCATATTTTCAGTATATTCGGTAGTAACATTTTGCGATGTGAAATCGAAAGTTCATCGCGAAAATAGGTGACATAACAATTTACACACTCTAAATAACGCAAGTAGATTGATCATTTTATTTATAAAATATATACAATTTACTACGCATGCACAATTTGCATTCCTGGGTTTACCACGTGATGATGATCAATCTACTTGCGTTTTTCAAAGTTAACTGGTAGTTAGTTACCTGATAGACATACCAAGTAAAAATAAAATAAAGTAAAAATAAAAAAATAAAAAATTCAAGTAATGTTATATACCAGTCGTGATATTTTTATCAATATAAACTAATTATTGTAAAAAAATACGGTATTTTAGAACTTTTCTATTTTCTTCATTTGTGGTTTACAGTCCCTTTAAAATTATGCTATTTATGCATGAATCATGTTGTTTGAAATAGTGAAATGCATTGATTTGTTAATTATTAATAACTTAAGATATAAATGTGTCCGGCATACCTGTGAATTGTTAAAACACAATCAGAGCAGCACAGCTGACTGTGGTCAATGCAGAACTGTGTCAATGGTTTATCCTCATGCACTTCACACTTCCTGAGAAAATCCTCCACCTCCTTTGAAACTGGCCATTTCTTCATATCTCCCCTTCCCAAAGTAGTGTGTTCTTTAGAAAGCCGATTATGAAGGTGACCACATCTTTTACAATTAAACATCTGACACACCTCACAATAAATGTCTGCTGATTTCTCAAATTTCTGTTCTTCACAAGATGAGCAGCGAAAGTCTTCAACCATACGCACACGTTTTGCAGCCGTAGACAAAGAACCTGTCGCCATTTTGTAATTCTGTGTATAAAGTAGAAACCTTTTGTTAAAATAGTGTAAGTATATTTTTGGTAAAATATGCAACAAAACACAGGACTAAAGCACAAAACACAAGATGTGCAACAAAAGTTTTCAACCATAGGCCAACGTTTCACAACATTAGAAAATGAACCTGTTGCCAATTTTGATACTCTGTGTATGAAGTAAAACCTTTTTGTTTTACATGTTTAAGTAGTAAAAGTTTATTTCTGTTAAAATAGTCCATAAAACACAAACTTAAACGTTTGTTTTTAAAGTTAATCAGCCCGAGAAGTTAACATTTAATAGACACATAAATAAATTCAAAAACAAATCAAGTTCAACCCCAAAATCGTTCAAGATTTACATTAACTTAACACAGTAACTATTACAAATACCATGTTAGCTTTATGGTTAGAGACAACCAACTCGTCACAGCAGGTGACTTAAGCAGATAGTTTTTTAGGCTGTGTAAAAATAAATAGGCAATATCTCCCTGCTTGAAGTTTAACAGTTTATTTCATTGTTTAAACAGTCAGTGTTTCCACAATACTTGGGTCATTATGAACTCCAATTTATAAACACTTTATGGAGCCGTATTTCATAATTGTGAAAAAAATAAGTTTTCATTTATAAAATAAAATATAACAACATGAAATCAAATAGTCTCATTAATTAATTTTGCATTTTTATATTAAAGCGGGACTGTACGATTTTGTCAAATATTTATGAATTTTTATAAAATGTATTAAACATTAGTATACATATATTTCAATATAAATTAAAATAAAAGTTAAGAAGAACATGTGTCGAAAAATGCGAAATAAGCCAGATATTTAAATCTAAAATTGAAATTGGCTTTCAGCCGAATTTGCCAGCATATATATAATACATGTACCATGTGAATCTAAATTTAGTTTTAGTGCAGATTCGTTCATACGACACAAAGACACAATTTTGTTTCCTTACAAATACGAGTAAAAGTGTCGGCATCGGCTTTAACCAGCGCTAACTTGTCTTTGCTGCATTTTATGAAATTCGTCTTCAAAGTATAATTTTTATTGCCTATTTTGAGTCATCGTAACATAATTTAATCAATATATTAAAATTTAACACATGTAAAAATCGTACAGTCCCGCTTTATAGCATATTTCAACATTTTTTCTTTTATGATTTGTTTTATTTTAGCATACTGTTTACCAATCTAAAAATGAAATACAAAATTGGTGTCACTTAATTACATTTTATGAACAAAAAGAGCCTGATGAATTTAAGGTATAAAGGCCATTACAAGAGTAGTCATGCTTATTTTTGGGTTTGCCCTAGTGTGAAACACTAAATGAATCAAAGCGCTGAAGTCACTGCAGTTGTTCGCTATTGCATAACCTTTGACGCAACTCATTTTTCAAAATTAAGTCATCGCTTTTTAAATTGCAAGTTTGAAATATACACAACCAATTCAAATTTATAAAGAGTTTGTCTGAACGCACAGGTCAAGATGTGTGTGCACTGTTTATCATCCTATTGATGTTATAGAGATAACTTAAACAACATAACAACAACATGTCCCTTTTTAGACGTTCTGAAGGCATGGACAATATTATGAAAATGGTATAATGAGAACAAGTTAATATAAAATAAAATTTGCAATGACCATCATATAATGAACATTGTTGGAATATCGATACCTATTTTATTACGAATATAATTTCATGATGGGTTTTCCCTTTACAAAACTTTTGTTTTGATACCATATAACAATTCAAACTATACAAGAAGATACTTGATGAAAATAAATCAAAACAAATCGCGAGCAATACTTTTAACTATCGAATTAGGTAGTCATAAAGATCAGTATAGAATACTAATGCGCTTTTTCGGGGTAGCTGTTTTACCCAGCTTTTTCACCTTAAATGACATCTCCGTTACGCGAGCAGATCCGAATGAATACATTCGAATATTTCGATGGCTGATTCGAGAAAACTTTCACAGATCACTTCGTCTGTGCACAGCGTAAAGAATGTAACACAAATTGTGCCAAATTACAATTACGCGTAAACATCCATCTCACGGTCTGTAATCGTCAGGGGAAGACATAATGGTCTAACGATAAACATTGATTACATAGTTTTGCTTTCAAGATAAAAAAAAAAAAAAAAANACTGTAAAATAAAAAAAAAAAAAAAAAAACACAAAAAAAACACCGAAAGAGTATAGTGTCACAAAAAGGGGGAAATCGTTTTAGTATCTAACCACACATGTTTGCCGTACTCGGTCAGTCCGTCTGGAAATCGTTCCTGAACGCCGGAATATGCTACCCTTATTTGTCAGATTGCTATTAATATAACACAGTTAAAATTACATTTTATACTGAAAAGCATTGTGCTAAAATGTGTCATTTACAATACGCAATGATATTTTTAAAAACCCGCGTCATGCGAAAATGGGTCTTATGCAATGTGCGGCCCACATAGCTATAGCCCAGCCTGCGAATCTTGCAGTCTGGTCTGGAGATGCATAATGAGACCATTACACCTTGCATGATTTTATAGCGGACAGCGTCGCCTCTGACCTGATTTCTCAATTGCGCAAGCTGGGCTTGAGCTACGCTGGCCGAAACACCATAAGACCTATTTTCGCATGACGAGACTATGAAAGTGTGATTTGAATGTGTCGAATGAAAACTGCATGTTTATCAAATAAAGACATACTATATATTTCGGTGGAGAAGAAATAAACTCATAAAAAGCCATGTGGAGACACACATAATCTACCGTAGAATTTTTTTTTTACGAACACTATTGTGTGGTTTGACTATAATAACACATAGTTCATGGGAGCAGTGGGCTAATGGTAGGACGCTGGTTTAGGGATCGAGTGGTCCCGGGTTCGAATACCGCCCTGACCACTGAAATTTCCTTGAGCAAGAAATTTATCCCACATCTGCTCCTCTCCACCCAGGTGTATAAATGGGTACCCGTGAGGGNAAAAAAAAAAAAAAAATCAGAAACGTAAATTTTCTAACTTTGTTTCAAAGTTAGCATTTACACCGAATATTGTTATCACCCGTGCAATTTAGAATACAGGAGAAATCGTCACGAGTCGCATATGTACCGCATCAGCAGCTGTGCTGCGCGCGCATGTGTGTATTTCATTTACTCTTCGTCTTCGCGAATGCATCTATTGGCTGACTTGTACCTGTGACCTTTATGGAGAGCTGTGTTATGCGATTTTAACGTAACACGCAGTGGACTATTTTCATGATGCAAACATTGCATTTTGATTCACAGGTGGTTAGCGTGAGTGTATCCGTCGATGTGTTTGAGTCTAACAAAGAATGAATCACAACATAATTATAATAATAACTGTATTGGTATCAACGAGCATTGAATAAAATTCTCAGGCAAACCACATTAATTTTTTGTTAATTATTTTTCGACAGAAATTTTATTTTTATTTCATTTCTTTCCATTTCATCTTCATTCATTTTCATGTA
>VMBQ01000429.1:215645-282013 GCA_007657795.1 Dreissena rostriformis
GTCATTAAATGTCTCGAAAGAAGTTCATCAGGAATGTTTTTGGTAATTATTGAACAGTTTATATGTACATTCCAAGAGTTTATTTCACATACCGTGACAGTTTCGATCCACCATTGGTGAATCTTCATCAGACTGTGACTTCGCGGGAAGTGAACGTCACAGGGCGGGCTTACTGCCGGACTGGTTCCCAGCAGTAAACAAAGGCCTGTAGATGGGGCTCAGTTGGTAGCCCCCCTCGTCCCTGTTCATCACCCGTCTCTCCTTCGCTATCGCTACCGATTCCCTAAGTTTTCTGAGTGCGGTGTTGTTTTCCCTATCCATCACTTTCACCCCCTCCCAGTCAATGACATGGTTGTGCCTAGCTATATGGTTCGTAACCGCACTGGAGTGTTCTATTGTTTCCGATTGTTTCCTTCCCGACCGCGTGAAAACTTGTGGGCTGTTCTTAGCGTCTTTTTTGTGCTCATTGATCCGAGTACCAAGTTTGCGACCTGTTTCTCCTATATACACAGTTTCACAATTCTTGCACGGAATCTTGTAAACACAGCCGCACACCTCTTCCGTCAGCTTCTTGTCCTTAGGGTGTACCAGAAAACGTCTGAGAGTGCTGTGTGGTCGCATTGCTACACCTATGTTGTGCTTTCTGTAGACTCGCGCCAGCTTCTCAGAAACATTTTTCACATAGGGAATAACTACCATACCCTTCGACTTGTTCTTGGTTTTATCCCTTTCTTTCCTCCTTTTACCCTTACCCTCCTGGTTTTCTGATATCTTCGTTTCAGTGTTTTTAATCTCTTTGTTTATTGTCCATTGTGGATATCCACAAACTTTCAGCGCCCCCGTGATGTGGTCAAGTTCCCTTTTCTGATCCTAAACTCTTGGAATGTACATATAAACTGTTCAATAATTAGAAAAAAAACATTCCTGATGAATTTCTTTCGAGATAAATTTTTTGTTAATTATTTTTCGACAGAAATTTTATTTTTATTTAATTTCTTTCCATTTCATCTTCATTTATTTTCATGTATTGCTCCCCCGTCACCAATATTTTTATACGAACGTACTATGTAAGCAAATGTTTGAAGCCAATTGCCAATCGATTTAACTTAACTGCATAAGCGTTTTACAGGAAATGTCACGTGTAAGTTAAGTACAAAGTACTATAATACTGCCCTTTGTGTCATAACCACATTTATCATGATTTCGAAACAGACGAAATATGTATGGATTATGTTGGATATTAATGTATTTCATGCCAACGGTAATTCAATCTTAATTTTGTTTAAACATTGGACATTAGTATTTGTTAGGAACGAAAATTAATATTTGACAAACAGTAATTGTTTCAAATATTTCAATTCTACCTAACAATCTACTACGTCTTATTCAATGCTTTTAACCTAAATTCTGGCTCTTCAAACCACGAAATCTAAACAAGTAAGCAACAACGGAAAAAGCTCTTCTACCTACCACTGTACTACGTCTCATTCAATGTTTTAAACCTCAATTCTGGCTATTCAAACCACGAAAGCTAAACAAGTGGGCAACAACGAAAAAAAGCTCTAAATCATTCCCCAGACTAAGATAACTCTTTCATAATTGAAGCACCTCCTGTGCCAGATACAATAGAAATAGCTACCTATTGAGAACCTATGGACATTTCCCAGCCATATCGGATTTCACTCCGCCGGTGCACTATCAACGAGGTTACGCATGAAAGTGTATTGCAATCTCGACATCCCATTGGTGAAGTTTCATGTTCCCTTCTATTAATAGCCTCAGATTATGAATGATCTGTGCGCAAAAATACTACGTGAGTGACGTAGCACAACGTGGACTATTTTTACCATTCATAATATAAACATACTCTTCCGCGACATGTATAGTTAACAAATGTATTGTTGTTTTCTACTTTTACTATATACGATCCGTTCAAAACTATTCCAATTAACGATATTCATATTATGTGATATTATGTGTCAATTTGTAAATGAATATAGTTCAAGAACTGCAACGGCGCCGCAAACTCTTTTTTTGCGCGTATGCTTACAGGTTAATAGGATTCTAATAGTTGAGACACTCGCGGTCGAAATTCGTGGTAGAAACCTTAGTTTTTCGCAAGCAAACAACTTAAAAGAGCTATAATTTTAAGAATGTTATGTTGACATAGTGATCTAGTGCTTAACCTTGCAATACTTAGTTTGGACCAAGTTTAAAACACAAGATGTGTTTGAAAAGAAACACAATGCCCCCTATTGTGCCGCTTTGAAATAAAATATATATTAATCATTTGGCAGGTTTAGAAATTAACTCCCTTTTAAAGCTTATTACCTCCCTTGGATTGTGTTTTTTTACCTTTAACCTTGAAGGATGACCTTGACCTTTTACCATTCAAAATTTTCAGCTCCATGAGATAAACATGCATGCCAATTATCAAGATGCTGTCATCAATAATGCAAAAGTTATGACAAAACTTTAACCAAGGTTAAAGTTTTGGGACGGAATGACAGACAGACAGGCCAAAAACAATATATCCCCTCTTCTTCGAAGAAGGGGGCATAACAATCATTAACATATGTGTGCAACAATAGATTACAGGTATTATTAAAATTTGAGGAATAATGTGATCTCTTAATGTTCAGAAGCATGTGGACAATGCTACACCCTGAACAGCCATGTTTTGTCAATGGATCGGAACCACTTTTAAAATTGATATCAACCAAACTACTATTTGAAGCAAATCTCAAAAGATATTTACCACGTAATGGGGAAAAAAACTTGAAATGTTCCCAAGCGTTTTCTATAGCCATATAAAGAAAACTTCATGATACATTTATATAGCATGCAAGTCTCAATTAAAAGAAGAAAATGTGTTGATATCCCCTGGCAAATAAACTTTGTTTCTGGATCGGAGCACATCCCTTGATATACAGTATAATCATGAAGTGTAGGGCATTAATTAATAGGTAATAATAGAGTTTATGGTAATTGTTTTCATAAATTATAATTCTTCTCATTGATATTTATACACTCATGAAGTTTCATGTTAAAATCGTGTAGCGTATCTGAGGTATAGCCTTGAAAAGTATCATCATACAAAACAACAAAGGGTAATTACTCTTAGTTAAGAAAGTGCAGGGTTATGTTTCTTGAGCATGGCACTTCTTCCCATTTATTCTACACATCCATGAAGTTTCATATTGAAATGTTATATCTTATCTGAGATATAGCCCTGACAAATTCTATCATACAGCAACAACAAAGGGCAATATCTTTTATGAAAGAAAGAATAGGGTTATAGTTCTTGTGCATTGCACTTCTCCCCATTAATATCTTTTCACCTATGAAGTTTCATGTTTATATGTTATTTAGTTTTTTTTTAATATAGCCCTAAAAAGTTTTGTGACAGACGGACGGACGGACGGACAACGCCAATTCTTTATCCATCCGCCTTTGGCAAAGGATAACAAGATTTGTCTTAGACACTGATGCCCCCTGGACACATGATTGGAACAGACAAATCTACTAGTAAAATATGGCTTGCTTCCAACTAAATAAACATTTCTTTAAATGATGGTTCTGAAACACTCACGTGAGTTTGAGGTACAGTATAATCACTCTCTACCCTTCTTCTAAGTTTTCGGACACCCTCTTTCTGAAGCAAAAATATTTGTTTTTTGTGACTCCAATTTTTTGGACACGCATATTTGCCTTTATAATCATTGACTTTTCTGACAGTTTTATTAAATGTGCATTAATCTAGTGACATATAACATTTGTTTTACAACCTTATGACAGTCATAACATTAAAAGGTAATAAGGCATGTAAACCAGCATAAGATTATGGCTTTACCCGATAAGTTATTAATAAATGGATTATAGTAATGAAACAATAGCAGTGGTTTGTACACCCACTTCATCAATTCCGGTCCCGGCATTTGAGTACTCTGATTGCCCCCTTTCACAACACCACATCAAAATTGTAATCTTTCAGTAAAAACTTAGTAGGTTGACATTGGAAATATAATTTTAACATTCCTCTCAACTGTCATGAGTACAATATTTAATTACGTAGGAGTCCTGGAACACACTCCGGGGTCAGCACATAATGCAGCCTTAGGTGCGAAAGGACCTCATTAACTTTGAAACACTCACACATAAGACAAGTTGATTGCAACATATATTTCTTCTCTAAGCTTTTGTTTGAAAGCTGTTGTCAGGTTTGACTTATTTTGCAAACAGTTTGTCATTTACAACCAAATATACAGATTATACTGATATTTCTTCACATTTCATTAAACAAAATCTGACAATATGCAAAGTTAAAAAAGACGTTATTGCACCAGGGCTCAAAATTAACACTCACACACTCGCAAAATGCGAGTGAAAAATACAGATTGTTAGTTAAGTTTTGAGCCGCTAGCATTTTTTGCGAGTAAAGAAATAGAGAAAAAAGAGAGTAATATTGTAAATTTCGCTGGACGTCATAAATGCTTAACCGTAGGTCAATTTATAGAATGTCTAAATACCCGTATGCGGAAGCCCGCACCCTGTATTTAGACTGGTTTCCTTTATGTACAGATATTCGGATGGTATTGGTATATAAAAAATGAAACAGTCGATCGTTCTCATGTGTTCTTTGAACGTTAACAGGCATGGTGTCCAAGCGAAAAATAACTAGTTTCTTTTTGCCCATAGACACAAATAACAATAACAAAGATAAAGCAGAGTCCACCGTTGAGTTAGAAAAAAAAACGGAAATTAAATCCTATAAAAAAACAGTAAAAAAGTGGGAAAAAGAACTTAATATAAAACTAAAATTTGTTGTCAATGAAGATGATCACATAAATCAAATGTTCTGCGAGGATTGTTTGCAGTTCAAGCCAGACCAGATATCATCGGTATGTAATATAACGTAAAGGACTTATTGTTTATACATTATTCATTCCATAGGTGTAATTGAGATTTTTGAAATGTTAATTGAAAAGCCTTAAACATAAAAAAATATCCTTAACTGACACATTTACAATGATTAATGAACCCCACATGAAACACTTATATTTTATTGAAAACAATACCCCTATGGCCCAGCCAAAACAAATTTATCCCATCTGTGACCCCGCGCCACCCAATTTTAATCCATCCATCCTGTCGTCATGTTTTTCCGATAATAGACTTAAATAAATCGACTACCTAACTGATTCATTTATACAAAATTTCGTTGGAAAATGATTAAGAATGATGCATATTCTTTATTTCTAACATTTAAATTACAGTTTGTGACTGAATGCACATCAATCGAGGAGTCTGTCAAGTTTCACAGGGATTCGGTCATTCATCAAAGGTCAATTGATGCAAAGGCTGTCCGGGAAAAAAAGTGGTGCACCAAGTTCATTGATTTAAGGCTTGATGAAACTAGATCAATTTAAAATATAGAAAATGGAGAAACATTTTAGAACTGCTTTTTATATCGCTTATAATGCTAAGCCTTTTACGGATTTTGAAGAATTATGTAAACTTCAAATGGACAATGGCCTAAGTTTAGGTGACACATATTTTAATGACAAAGCTTGTGCTGAATATATTGGCCACATTGCAGGATGTTTGTTTGATAACCTGCGAACAATACTCATTAAGTCCCCATTCTTGAGCATATACTGTGAGGGAAGTACTGACAATTCCTATTCTGAGAAGGAGGTCTTATTAGTAAAAGTACTTCATATTATCCTAAAACTTGTTTCCTGAAAGAGAAAGAACCCCCTAGCTGATGGGATTGTCACTGCTATCAACATTTTTTTCTTTTTTTCCTGTCTAAATGCTTTATTCATTTCATAATATGTGTATATACACACAATTTTCAAAGACATGTACATTCATATGCTTAAATTACCATATGTAATGTGTTTTCGCTATATTATTACAATCATTACTCAAGCTGAAATAGTATCATACTTCCTTCAACCGTTTTACCTTTTTTAATTTACTTAAATAATTATTAATGTATAGCACAATAATATTAAGTGATTATTAAACAAGAAAAGATTCAGATTTAAAACAACTATGGTTACAGTGTTCAAACAAGATAAAACTTAATTATGTAACATTTGCTAGTGCAATTAAAAATGATCATTATTAACAAAGTTTAATTTTACACTAAGAGTACAGTTTACAACACACTCAATTTAAACTTTATGATCAATATGCAAACAACATTGTAACACTTGATCAAGTTAACAAATTTTGCAAGTTTCATATATAATGCGAGAAAACAATAGTTATTTTTGTTATTCATGCATTTATAAATTGAATATTAATCTTTTAACTATCTAAAAAACTCCTTTATTTGATTCATTTCTTGTGTTTGCAACAATATTTAAAGCTTATATTAGACTAGCCTTATATCCCTGAAAATTTGGAATAACTTCTTTACTTTTGCATTCAAAAATGTACATTTTTACTTCCATGAAAAGAATAAAGCAGTTGTCATTTACATTTGTATCACCAAAAAGGAACATTTTGCAGTTTATTACCATTTGTACATGTATATTTGCGTTTTTTAATCTATCAGAGATATCTTTAATAAGTATTTTAACTGTGTTCAACTAGGCCTTCGATACATTTGAAATACAGGATTATAAACAAAAGCAAAATACTGTTGGGTTTTGCTCTGATGGAACATCAGTGATGATGGGGCAAAAGCAAGGTATAATTCAGCAAATGAAAGTGCAGAGACCTGCTCCATGGATCTTGGCTGTCCGGTGCTTAGCCCACAGGTTAGAACTGTCACTTAAAGACAAGGGGGAATATTAAGACAATGTTATTGATGTTCTTACCAGTGTTTACTATTTGTACAGGGGTTCACCGAAAAGGAACAGGGAAGCGAAGGAAATAGCTGATCTTATGGATACATACTTCACCAAGCTGGAGCGATGCAATGGTACACGTTGGGTGGACCACAAGCTGAGGGCAATTTTTAAACTCATTACGAACTGGAAAATCCTTGTTATGCACATGATGAGTTATAGCCAACATGAAAGCAATACTGGCCAGTATCGCGCGAAATTTGGGTCTGCAATATATCTAATTATCTCTTTCTATCCAAAAACTATAACAAAATGTGGACAATGAAAGTAAGAACACAACAGGGATTATATTTAAGAACAGATATTCATTCAAGTGATTCTACAACACTCTTAATTAAGTGCTGTTATCAGTAATATCATATAGAAATAACCAAGGTTAAAGTTTTGGGACAGAAACATACAATAATATTGGACCTTTGACCTGAAGGATGACATTGACCTTGACTTTTAACGACTCAAAATGTGCAGCTCCATGAGATACACATGCATGCCATGTATGAAGTTGCTATGAGATACACATGCATGCCATGTATGAAGTTGGTAGAATGACAGACAGAATGACAGACATAATGACAAACAGAATGACAGACAGGCCAAAAACATTATACCCCCTCTTCTTCGAAGAAGGGGGCATAATAAAAATGATCGTTGTGACCCAATACTCCCCTTAGTTAATTTATTGGGTTAAAAAATATGCCTCCCACCAGGGGAATAAAAAATACTCTTAAGTCTATATAATATCGTTACAGCAATGCATCTGCTGTAAATTGAAAATAAGCCTTTACTGAACTGTCACTGAAACAGTTGTTTATTTATTCATTGCTGTATTAATTACAGTTTTAATTAGTAGGACTGTAAAATATCAAGACTAGTGAAGTTTTAATTTTTTGCGCGTTGAATGTAAAGCAAAGTTGACCTTGTGTAGAGTTTTGTGTGTGTTTCCTGAATCCTTAATATATGACTGGTTTTACTAAAATAATGAAAATGTTTTCCTTTTCCTCTTGAAATATCAGTGTAGATAGATAGATAGATTTATTTCAGTATAATGACACAACATGATAAAACATATCCACATACATGATAAGTTAGTAAAACAATAAACATGTATGAGAAATGAAACCATGTCATTAACATTACACCAAGGATTACACAAAAAGAGAATTTAATCTCTTATTTCCATTGTGGTCCTTGGATATTGATGGTATTGACATAGAGAGGCATGGGATGAATATCACAGATTTGAGTTATGAAAGACAATCATTTGCATAAAAAAGTAGACATATTAAAATGTGGGTAAATTAAAAACTAACTACATGGATCTAAAAGGATGATTACATATTAAGAAGATGAGTTTTAACTGACAACTTAAAAGTAGATATACTTGTTATATTCCTTAAAGCAGAAGGTAGTTTGTTCCACAGAACACAAGCGTTAAATGCAAAAGATTTAGCATTTAAGTGTTCTGTAATAACTTGGATGATTGTTTTTCACAGGGTTCTTTAGATATATTGCAGACCTAAACTTGTCAATAATGGAACTACAGTACAGCCCACGCGGAGTAGGCCGTTGAAGCCCCGTCAGTATCCGGCGGCACGTTGCATTTTGCCGTGATGCTTCGCATCTTTCCGCCAAGACATGCCGAGGCAAGCCGAGATCTGCGATATGACGCCGAGTCAATGCGCGTTATAAAAATCCCGTGGCAATGTTATGTACAGAAAACTCGTTGTTTTACGACAAGCAAAACATCGTCTTTAAACTGATACTTACCAATTAATATAATCACAGTTTGCAACATTACCCTTGTTTTATTATGATAATTTAATCCAAAGTTTTCATGTTAGCAGGTGGTTATTTATACTGAACAAGTAAACAAAGGATCAATGACATTATTAAAAGTATCGCTCAAATTCGCAATCTGTGTGAATTGACAGTTTGACGTCGTCAAAAGGAAACCCGCTTCCTGTCTGAAGTCATAAAGTTACACCGTTCTTGCCGACACAATTGGATTCCTTTGTCTATAGCAATCAACCCACTAAGCCAATCGTGTGTTTGTTACTTAAAGGCAATCGTTCAATTTTGTAACAGCACGTGCTTTGCTCCGCCTTTCGAATCTTTTTTAGAAAACGGACATGGAGTTTAAGGGTTAATTGAACAAGTGTTTCACACACATGTTGTTAGGCAAGCATAGATTTTTCACTGTTGAGTTATTTTAGCGTTTATAACGCGTTTTCTTACAGTTTAGTCTTATGTTGAGATATTTTTAAATAATGAGATTTTTATTAAAGCACCGCACCCACTCTGCAAAGTCCCTATGTATATATATAATTCAGACCAGTAAAATCGGGCTGACCACATGGCTTTTAACTGCCTTTTTACAGCACAGTATTTATGTTAAGCAGAGTACCCGGACAATGGTTTTTATAACCGAAGTATCCGAGGGCAAATAAACTAATTAGTTAGTGTTTTACACAAGTTGAGTCCCTTAATTACTCGGCCTAAGCTGGGATTTTCCGAGAAAGAACGATTAGTTCCGATCACCAACTTCTTGTGCAGTTCCTAACAATTGCGAACGTGTGTGTTAACGAAATTCTTGAAACACATTTATAGTAAATAAAGGCACAGTGTTTTGTTGGATTATAACTAGCTATTTAATTGCAAGGTAATAGTATTTTTCATTTAATTTGATCAATATTATTAAAATGTTTAACAATATAGTTGCGTCACAGAATCTGACAAAGAATTTGATGTGGTCGCATATTTACTGACGCGCATTTTTCAAGTTTCTTGTTATTTTGAACCGACTTATGACGTGTGTTTTTACGGTATATTTTATCACTTGATCCGCCGCCTACGTTTGCAGCGGATTTATTCCACAAAAGTACGCGAGGATAATACAGACTCGGCGTCGTTGCAAGGATCGATGCCGAGTGGCTCGCCGATACGCAGCGTGAACACAAGACGCGGCAGCCGAGTACTAACGATTCTGGCCGTGGCGTGACCGAGGATTATGTTGGTTCCGCGTGGGCTGTACTGTATCTAGACTGTTGACTTGGAAGTTTATTTTCACCGAGTTACATTGAATGATTGTTTTTCATTGTGTTCGTTATATACCACACAGAAGCACATTTCATGTTTCAAGTCACTTTAAGAACTTTTGCACTTGAAATAATTAACTTCTAAATATTAAAGTTTTTTGTTCAAGGGTAAAATTAAAATAACCTATTTTTATAATTGAAAAAAAGATTCTCCATAATTAAGTGATTACAGCAGTATAATTTTCATAGCATTTAGACGTCAAGGTAAGTGAATCCCTACAGAAAAAGGGCAAATCCAATGACCGAGAAGTTGCCGATGTGTTAATGACAGGGCAGGCTCAGGTTATTGCTTAACAACGGTATGTTTATTTATTTATTTTAATTGATTATTTTTTTATCTTATTACTCCTTTTATTTATTTATTTTTCAAAGTTGCAGCTGAAATATCTATTCCATTAAACATCCTATATCAAAATTGATAATCAGAATCACGTATCAAGGGAGTTTGGTATTTTGCGAACAAGTAAATGTTATTTCTGATTGACTGGACGTTAAAGTAAATATTTCTCATAAATGTTAAATACCCCTATTTAAATTCAAAGACTATCTATTAAAATAACTCTACTCTCAATTCTGGTTCGAGACATTTTACCCAACCACACCCTGGTACCCGCTTCTGTTGGCGGGCAAAACGAAGTAAGGGGACTGGCACATTTCGTATGACAAAATGCACATTCTTGGAGAGGAAACGGGCGCCGCCAAGATTGCCTTTAGCCCAAATGAAAGGAAATGACGATGACAAAAAAACAGATAACAAAGCCGGATCGGGTGGGTGCGACAAGTCAGCTACTGGAGCTAATCATTCGATCAAGTTGGCGACAAATAGAAACATGGAATGTAAGAACACTCAATGCATGTGGCAAGGTTCATGGACTGACGCACGAGCTGAAACGCTACAGCTGGGACATCATCAGACTAGCCGAGATTAGGTGGCTAAATTTCGGAGATATGATTCAGCGGTGTGGATTCTATACATCGCAACGGGATTGCGTTCATTGTTAGAAAGGAGGTAGTCAACAGCGTTATCAGTTTAGAAGAATTAGCCCGCATCATAGTCAATGTCCCCAAGAAAGACATCCTCATTGTCCAAGGCAACTTGAACGCCAAGGTTGGACCAGACGCATACCAAGACTTGTCAGGGACAGTAGGTAGATTTGGCTTAGGAGAGACCAACGAAAGAGGTTTGCCAAAAGCCACCAACTCACATTTTCCAACACGCTGCACCCACACAAACCATGTAGAACAGTGACCTTGCATGCTCCAAACGGGCAAGAACGCAACCAGATCGATTTTATACTGGCGCCGCAACGGTTTAAGTCCAGCATCAACAAGGCAAACACAAAAGCGTTACCTGGTGCAGACATAGGCAGTGACCATGACTTATGCTCAGCACCATCAAGATGAAGTTATAGAGCAAGCGCATCACAAAGAACCCTCGTGTTGAGATTTGACTTGGCGAAATTGAAAGATCCAGTGATTTAAAGCACAGATAGGTGTTAAGTTTGCAGCCCTGAACATCTTAGACAATGACATCGACACTATAACCAAGAACATCAAGGATGTTCTACTGTCATCGGCCAAAAGAAGTGCTTGGGAAGAGTGAAGGAAAAACAAGCCATGGGTGAAGACAGAAATCATGGACCTATGTGACAAAAGAAAAGAGCTGAGGCATGAAAAGAACACCAGTCTGTGCAAATTACCAGAAAGCGAACAGGAAGGTAAGGAAGAAGATGAAAAATGCCAAGGAGGATTAGATTGAGGTACAACGTACCATCATCGACAAAGAGATGACTGCAGGCAGCAGTAGGAAGGCCTAAAACACCCTCAAGACCCAAACAAAACCAGTCAGCCCAAGGCCAGTGTTATATCAGACGCTCACGGGAATCTCCTTAACGAGAGTTATACAGTCCTAAACAAGTGGACCGAATACTGCAGTGACCTCTACAACTACCCCCTTCAACCAGACTCCAGTCTCCTTCATAACGATCCCTGACCAGAAGCAGACGACGAAAGTCCGTCTATACTTAAGACAGAGGTTGCGAAGGCAGTGCGTAAACTTAAGGCAGGAAAAGCGCCAGGATCGGACAACGTCCATTCCGAGCTGATTAAGCAGGGAGCAGAGGCAATGACTGTAGCAATGACGGCACTATGCCAAAACATCTGGGAGAAGAAGTGGCCCAAGGAGTGGACCCAGTCACTGGTCATGTCTTCTTCAGTATATCAGTGGGCGTCCGTCAGGGATGTCAGCTCTCTCCCGTCCTGCCTGTTCAACATTTTCCAGAAGAAGATAATGCAGGAGACTCTCCATGACCACCACACCTCTATCTCCATCGGTGGAAGACCCATCTTCAACTTGAGATTCGCTGATGACATTGACCTCATTGGTGGCACCAGCAGTTAACTTCAAGATTTCACCAACAGACTCTATGAAAGAGAAGAGCATACGGGATGGAGGTCAGCACCGAGATGTCCAATATAAAGAAGTTAAACGCCAGAAGCTGCAGATCATGGTGAACAGAAAGTCAGAAAGACCAACACCAGTGCAGACATCACTATGAACGATGAGAAGCTAGAAGAAGTTACCAGCTTTAAGAACTTGGGCGCAACCATGTTCAAGGATTGTACCAGTACCGCTGAGGTCCGAATAAGAATTGCTTTGGCGACCGCAGCAATGGCCAGACTGAGCAGGTTGAGGACAAGCAGTTTCATCAGCTTCCCCACCAATTACAGGCTCTTTAAGTGCATCGTAGTCTCCATCCTTCTCTACGGCTGCAAGACCTGGACGCTTCACGCGGACACAGAGCGCAGGATACAGGCATTTGAACATAAATGTCTCCGAAAACTGCTATGCATCTCCTACACGGAGCACAAGACCAACGAGCAAGTCCGGAACATGACTGCAACACTTGTTGGTCCACAACAGCCCTTACTGGCAACCGTCAAACTAAGAAAGCTGTCTTGGTTTGGACACGTCACCAGGCACGACTCTCTGTGCAAGACTGTTCTCCAAAGCAAACTAGAGGGAGGTAGACGTCAAAGCCGTCAGAGAAAAAAACTGGATGGACAATATAAGAGTGGACATCCCTTCTTATGGATGAATTACTCTCAGCAGCACACAACAGACATGACTGGAGGAGAATTTCTGTATCATAGTCCCTAATTTATCTCCAACGGCCAAACCGGTCAAGGGATTGATGATGATGATGACACTGAAAATCAATTCATCCCGAGAAATCTGCAAGCTAATTTGGATGATCATTTATGGATAATCATTTATAACAGAGTTCTCTAGATATCATGCAAAAACATTGTTCACAGACGCACAGATCATCCTACCCACCAGCAATTCAAACAACCAATTGACAGTTGCAAACCAATCCACACCCACTTCTTCACCTATATACTTTGTATGCCCCAAACTTCACTCTGCTCTCCAAGGCTTATTTATATCTGAAGTATATTCAGTTTATAAATGATTGAATAGCGTCCAGCACGCGTAGTGTTATATCATAAAGATAGAGATAGTCACGTTGACAATATTCTGTATAGACCTTCAATAATAATAATCATACAGTGCAATATAATATGCCCAAACTGAAACAGGGGAAAATAAGCATATGTAAACAAAAAAAGATCCCAATGTAAGTGTCCGAAAACATAGATACAAATAAGAGAGGTATGATGGCATTGAAGCACTCACGTACGTTCAAGGTACATAATACATACCCTGGTTATCTAGTTTTAAATACTACTACATGTAGGTGCAGATTCAAATAACAAGGCATTGATATTGTGCTCGGGTATCTAAATTCAACAAAACACAAACTGTAAAGCATGCCTTTGTTTCAAGTATATTTTAAATTACAATTAATAATTAACTGTACATGAACATTTTGCTAAAGTTATTACTATCTTAGTTAACAACTTTCAATACATATAAAACGTAGATGAATTAAAAACTAGAGTAAAAGTTCAGATAAAGTGGTACCAAACATTTAAGAAATCAGCTAAATGAGTTAATGCTTTATAGAACACATTTCTCCTTCAAGTGGCCTCTTCCTTATTTTACCGGAGCGCTAAGACTCCTTGAAATTGTATCCTAGACTAAGCCCTGTGTTCACATTTGAATGTTCAACATTTGAAGTCAATCATACATAGTAAAAGCAAATTAATTCCATAGGCATCATAAGCTATCTCTAGCCATGACCATTGCAGCCATGATTATAGACTTTTATATGGTAAGGTTTGTTAACACTTATTAGTTTAGCCATCAATAGAGAAACAAACGATTTTTCATGTAATTTTAATGGCTTCTCCAAATGTTTTTGGACCAAAAGAAGGTGTGTCTCACTAACAGCACACAATCATGCAAACATTATTATGGTAATACACTATAAAATCATGTAATTGAAGTATTGTATTCCTGTAAGAAGAAGGCTAGAAATGTGTCAAACGTTTTTCAATAACAATCATTGACAAATTCACTTGTGAAAGCTCGAACATAATCCGCCACAGAGTTGGTGATGCACACACACGATTCTGGAACTTATTTTTTTACAATTGAAACAAGAGGGCTTAAAGGCCCTAAGAAGCTCACATATAGGCATATAGGGAAATACTGTTATGTGCAGACTTTGTGAGGTTTGTGTAGTAAATGAAGATTTTATCTAGTATTGTTTACATTGTTAACAATGATTTACACTGTTAACAATGATTTGACAGTATGACAGTATGAAAACTAATTGGATTATCACTAAAAACACATACAAAAACAAGCAGCATCGAGTGTGGTGTAAATATTGACCTAAGAGGCATAATTAGAACACACTCAGTAGAGAGAAACCATATGATGACACACACCAAATATAAACCCTTGCGGTTTCAGAGGATACGATTTTAACGTTATTTACTATATAAGTAGATATGTATCAATTGTCATCCCAGAGGCATATTATGAACAAGCTAAGCAGAGTACACATATAAAATGTTTCACTCCAAATATTGAACCCATGACCCTTGCGATTTGAGAGTTTCAGAGTGCATGTTTGCAGCATACTAGCTTAAATGACTCTATGTTAAAACATTCTCTATACATGTTAAAGAAATGAAATGCACTACAGACACACCAACACACCGACATACCATTTGATTGACCAGGGAAAGGGGCCAAGGTATACACCAAATATATGCAAAGAATTTTACTTTTGTTGGCAATAATATTTCAAATGTTTTATTTCTGCGGGCCATTTTTTCTAAAATGAATGTTTAAATGCGGATTTTGTTTTATACCGCTTATTATTTTCATGTAGTATTCCTTAGAGTTTCATATACCGGGTGCATAAATAAGCATGCACACGCATTTATAATGAGAAACTGCTTTTGATATGTGGAAAACAACCCTCTGTAAAAAATATCTTTAGCACTGAAAAGAAGTTTACTTTATTGTTATGTCATTGAAACAGGCACTGCACATGATGATCAAACCAACTGATCAACAGCATGAAACTATAGTACAATGTATTCATGATCAAAATTGTTCATCATTCTATGTTGTATACGATGACATGTTCAACTCCATATTTAACCTTGAGTAGCTAGAACTTTAAATAAACCAACATGACTCATGAGTTATGAAAGGCTTATCACTTTTCATGCCTCTGTAACTCAGCTCTTGTTGACAGTTTTCTAAATCAAAGTTTACTTCATTTTTGACAGTCACTCAGGCTGTGCCACAATAATTATGTGGTTGTTTCAATGAGCATGTACGAAAAAATCTTTTAAATGCATATGTTTTGCCAGTAAATCATTTAATTATGTTTTGAGAGAAAATTTCCAAATGATTAACAGAAACCTGAGAAACATGCGTTTTTATACGCTATATTGTTTTCCTTTTGTAAGTATCTTCATCAAATGCCAGTGGAGTTCAATTCACTACATAGTTGTATAAAAATGCTTAATAATTTACTTGTATGTAAGTGTTGACAATGTTATTTCATAAATACTTGCTCAGTGTTCTTTCAGACGCTTCCTTATCAGCCCTTTGTGATGTAGTGCCATAACTTCCGGTTGCAATCTAACTTCCGAACAGATCCCTTTCTTGCACACATGATATCTAATAACTAACTTTGAGCTGTGTTTACAAAGAGAAAAATGCTCTCTTATTTGGTGTAAAATTCTTTCCATTATATACATTTATTGATAATAATTGTTGTAGAACTGGCTAAAATTTGCACAACACAAGGTGTGAAATTCCTCAAAAAGTGTGGGATGCAGCGGGTAAAAAAAGCCTACGCAAGTTCTTGCAGGGAGAACTCAATTTGGGTTTTCATTTAATTTTAATAAAGCTTTTAATTTGGCGTAATTTACATAAGCAAACACACAACCTCCACAATATCATGTCGCAGAAGAAGCAGCGGCAACGGTGACAACATCAAAGGGAACAGTACCACAGGCAGCAGCAAAAACAACAGAGCCAGAAGCACTTTCACAATCAGCATCAGGAGCACCAAAAGCAATGGTCATCATGGACAGCAGCGGCATCTAAAGCAACACTATCATTAGCAAAAAAAAATGACAACAAGGTGTCAATATCATTATAAACTGTAGAAGTGTCAGGAGAACTTCCATTATCAGCAGCAGCAACATAAGAAGCAACAGCAAAATAGTGTCTGTATAACTGAGTTATACAGACACTATTTTGCTGTTGCTACTTATGTTGCTGCTTAACTGCAACATCTTCATTTACAGCAGCACTTATCATCAACAGCAATCAGCAACAACACAGGTAATGGCTTTGCCATAGTATCAGCACTTACAGAATCAAAAGCAGCAGTTAAATGACATCCCCTTAATTAATAAAGTAACAACGATAGCCGGAAATAGGAAAAGTAACCATGCCAAGAAACTTGATTTTTAACTATTTACCAATTGATTTAGTTAAGTTTGAAGCATGTCTTCCATCATAACTCACGTTTTTGAGCCGAAACCATTTTTCTACTGTAAGTAAAAATGACCTTTACCCAACTGGTCCAAAATGCAATCCCACCCTAGGTATTCATGAAAGCTACTTAAAAACAGAATTAAGGCACAATAATTCCACCCAAACTATAGTTAGCTAGACGAGTGCAAATCCTTTACTTTTATTTAAGTAACAATGACCTTCACCCCACTGTCCCCAAATGCAATCCTTCACTAGACCGGTTTGTGACCCACATTATTCCAAACTTTCAGCTCGATAAATCCATCCTATCTGAAGTTTTTGAGTGCAACACTGACCTTGACCGTGACCCAAACGGCCCAAAATGAAACCTCATAAAAAGAGTGGTTGCATGCAAACAGATTTATGGACCATGTTTGGTGACCTCAAATGAATTTCAACTTGCGTCTAAACCTGACTTTTCTCCAAGTACAACAGGGACATAATCACGCTTAACATCTGAATCAATGGGTAGTTTATTCAAATATATGTAGTAGACATAATTTATTAGGGATATGGAGTTGTTGCACGCAAAAAAAAACAGACATTTAAAGGGGAATAATTTTGGGTTAAATTACAGTCCAGAGTTATGAGCCTTTCTCAGAGACCACAAATGATGATATTAAATACATGTGTGAAGTTTCAAATTGCATGTAAAAGTTATAGAACTAGTAATTTATCTCACATAGTGACCTCAAACACATGTTTAGTGTACTAATTAAAACCCTATAATTAAAACCAAGCTTAAAACGATATTTTTGATACAATATGTTTTCCATTGATTTAAAATCGAAGCGGGAGTTATAAAATCTATGCAGCGCTGCCTGAGAAACTTAACCTTTATTTTTTGGCCTAAAAGTTGGTTATTGTTACTGGTTACATAAAGCAATTTATCAGGCAATGTTTAAACAAGTTGAGCATTGGCAAACAAAACATTCATGACAGGATAATGAAACTTAGGGAAAATGGCACTCGATATGAAATCCCTGTTATCTGCTTGTCAAGAGAACCCACCACACACACTGTTTTATTGATATAAATTGGAAAATTAATCTGATAGATAGTTCAATTCAATGCTGTGTCATCTTTGGAAAAGCTGTAATTCGGCACGTCCACCTTTAAATATATATAGGTCTTGGTTCATCAATCTTTGGGGGGTTTATACTTGTTAAATCTTTTTTTTATTTTGTAACTAACAGGAATATGTACTTGCTTAATACTGCTTTGTCATCATCATAAATTATGATGACTTTGACTGTGTTTTCTTTATTGAATATTTATCAGATAATTCAAGCTATGTTCCTCAAACGATAGAATGCCTCAGAGTAATTGAAAATGAATGAATAAATAATTACAAAATTATATTTCATAAACCAATTTGTTATATCGATAAGAGCAAGAGATGTGTTTGTCAGAAACACAATGCCACCTAGCTACTGCACCGCTTTGAAATAAAATGTCCATCTTTTGACTTAAAGTTCCATATTTTGACCTTAAAGTTCCATATATTTTTACCTAAAGTTATAAAGTTTTGGGACAGACAGAATGACAGACAGACAGGCCAAAAACAATATACCCCCTTTTCTTCGAAGAAGGGGGCATAAAAACTCAATTTTGTAACTATGTTTTAGCACTGACTATATTCATTATATGGTAAAAATACAGGTCATCATGTTGATGTTGACAAATTATTTGTATCAACGAGGACATTCTAGAACAGTAAGAACAAACACTGGACTCAAGAAACTACAATACACTGCGACTCATTTATATCATTAAAACAAGTCGTTAACACATCTTAAAACTCGGACTTCGAAAATCATCAGATGAGTTGTCATATTTGTTTCTCTCCCATCTAACATTTATCGGCGATATCTCGTCAAATGTGCATCCTGTTAAGGAAAACAGGTTCTTTGCCCACTTGAACGACCTATAATTATAGGAAAACCAACTGTGTTCGTCGTATCTGGTTTCAGGAATATTTTATCTTCCGAATTCGCTAAAGACAGATATTGTGTATTTGCGTAAGATTATTGAAGAGATGTCAATTCAAGTTGTATCTGAATAATCTGTATATGATTCTATTGAAGGGCAATCACAATGACTGATTTCTATTTAATGCAGTAATGTTGACTTGTTCAGGCACAGTCTTTACACCAAGAGTTTTTGAACACAGATATGAAATTAACAAGCAAACATCACATAGTGACTTGAACAAGATAGCAGGTTGATTAAATGTTTTGGACTCTTATTTGGAAACACGTACTGAAAGATTACTTTGATTAAGTATCCCCCTTGATTTCGCAGTGAACAATTGAAAAATGTAACATTATTTCTGCTACTGAAAAAGCAAAGATATATTTTAAACAAAATTTTCTAACTTTATAATAAAGCAATGAAAAGTGCAAATAATGAAATGATTATGAGTTTTGACAATGCTGCGCTAACAAGCCATAATTTGTTTGAAACAAACATTAAGGTGCAAAATAAACAATTAAAAAAATATATATTTAAAAAAAATGTGTTTGATGCTGAACATGCACCTGATTGATTTCTCAATGAACAACTTCTCAAACGCCTCTTTAAAATGCAAAGAATACTCATTATTCTGCTTCTTTTTAGCTATTTAATACTATATAGTTGTAATGCAATACTATACCTTGTTACTATATCATTTCATATATCAAATAGTACACATTGGTTTAAGATGAAAAAACTACAACAATTTTTTTGACATATAAAGGTATAAAAATCCTTAGACCGCTAGGGCCTAGTACGGTTTTTCCATGGCCAGCTGATTTCAATCAAAACATTGCTCAAAAGTCTCAATCTTAAAATCACAAACATTTTTTTTTATTTAAAAAAGATTGGTTTAAAATTGCTGCCTTAAAAGAGCAATATATTGCCAAGTCCAAAGCATAACAACAAACAATTGTATTGGCTTATTAATAAATACAGAGGATTTGTGTTTGCTTCGTAGATTATTGATTGTACTTCATAAATATGTAGGGAAATTAACATTTTTATTATATGCGCGGCCCTGAGTGCCAATATTGATTTTTTTTTTATACAAAGTGATCTTATTTGACAAAGTTTAAAATAACATATTGATAAAATAACAATGTAATGCTATTAAAATCATTCAATTCCCAATACAGTTTTAATTATAAGTAGTGCTCACTGTTTTTTTAAAGTTTGAAATAATGAATTACAACATTTAAAATCACTTATGTTATCCTATAACCAAAGGAAAGCATGAATAAATATGTCTTAATTTAGAGACTCTCGTGTTGCTTTCAAAATACACATAAACTCTGCATGAAAGTATTTTGTTTTGGATTAATATAATGATAAAAACGGGTTACTAACGTCTAAATATCCGTATGCAATATGTTTGTCTAATCAAATTGTAATAATAACTAATAAACTAAAGTCTTACACACCTGTGTTGATCAGATAAACACTGAGGGCAGCACAGTTGTCTGTGTAGGTTGCAGAAATTGTCAATTTTATGGTCCTTGTGAAAATCACAAGTTTGTAGAAAATCCACCACCTTTTTTGAAACTGGCCATTAATCTATTTCTTCCCTTCCAAATACAGTGTGTTTGGCCAAGGCTTTACCATGTGCATCAATACAGTTTCCACAATAAAACCGATCACATTGTTAACAATAAAAGTCAGCACTTGTCTCAACATTATTCTGGTCTTCACAGGCATTACAAATATAGTCCTTCACTTCATTAGAACCCTGATAAACTGAAGACGGACTAATTTTTGCCATTTTATATATTAACTGGTTTTAACAAAGTCACTTTTTGACACAAAAATAACAAACAAATCTGCATCAATGTATTAACATATTATACATACACATGTCTTAGATACTTTTTACATTAGATCATTATATAACATTTCTTATATGACTCCAAAATTCACATCTGATCTTGTAAAATATTTGCCAAACTATGATCCTAAAAGTTCTGTGCAGCAGTTTTGTATGACCAGTGAACAGTGTCTGCACTATGTAAACTGTCACGTGAACAAGTACAGTATCTGAGTTTACTTTAAACCTATTAAAAGGATGTATAAATATCAAAGCGCTGAAGGCACTGAAGTTGTTCGCTATTGCATAATCTTAGATGCAACTCAGTTTTCAAATTTATTTAATAGCTTTTTATATCGCAAGTTTGAAATGAACACAACCCATTCAAATTTATAAAGAGTGTGTCTTAAAGCACAGGTCGAGATGTGTGTGCACTGTTTATCATCATATTTATGTTATAGAGATAACTTAGACAAAATGTGGGTATTGCACAGGCCAATCAGTTTGCACAGGCTAATCTTATTTGACATGCATTAAGCCCTGTTTTCCCTGAAAGCAGCCATAAGTACAGATTTCAATGATAAACTGGCCAATGTCGTCGCACAAGCTGTTAAACACTAGACTGGCCAATGTTGTCGCACAAGCTGTTAAAACACTTTTGATAACATACACACTTGATAAACCGCTAAGTGATGTAAACAGCGGGTTTAAAGAAAAGACAATACGCAAGACACACTGGCTGTCTGCAGTGTACCAGTATAAACAGGCAAATGCAGTGGTTATCGTTCCTGGCGTAGTTCAGAGCAAACTGACTTGCAAAACTCCCTTTACCAGTGCCCCAGATAAGCTGCGTATCCGCGTTTTTCACACCATTAAATGTTTAAAAACGCAAACAAATTCAATATAATGCGTATTGAAAATGCAATCGATTTGACTTTTACGCTTATTCTTTAAATTTGATGCGTATGATACAAGCCTCGATTGAAAATGCTTTGCGCTATTTCAGTATTTTCTCGTACCGCGACGATGTTTTTATTCATTCAAAAGTAAGCAAGCGCCTCGATGACGGGAGCAAAACAGTAGAAGTCATTCAAATGCTTTGAGGACTAAATTTCATAGCAAATTAAGCGTCTGACCAAAATATTTATACTTTCATGTATTTGTAAACCGTCTGTACTTTCAGTTTCTATAAAGGTGCGTAATAAAATTGTCTTAGCGAGGTCGAAAGACGTCCGCGATTGTTGCGCTAAAGCCGCTTTATATATGTCAATTTTGAACTTTTACCAACCAAGNGTACCTATGAAGTTTCGTGATCCTAGGCCTAAGCGTTCTTGAGTTATCATCCGGAAACCATGTGGTGGACGGACCGACCGACAGACAGACGGACCGACATGTGCAAAACAATATACCCCCTCATCTTCAAATGGGGGTATACAAATATTAATGGCTATGTTGTAACCACTTAATGGATAAAATAATTGTGGATTTCAACATCAAATGATGTCATCTAAATGTAACTTGAATGAAAAACACTTAAACTGGATAGTGGCTTAACGCAAAACTGTTATCAGATTTCACATTAAACAAGCAATTTATGGTTTCGACAAAAAACACGCAAAACTGACAAAAGATTTGATACTTTAATGAAATATATGCCTGTTTCTCAAGAACAGCCATCTGTGAAAGAAATGTGGAAATATTTTCTCGACCATCACAATATTTATGAGCATGCTCTTTGCATACACATACAAAGAGCAACACAAATTAATAACAAGAGATGTGTGTAAAACATTGATCCCTCCACCCCAACTCCCACCCCCGCACATGATGTCTATACCCTAAAGTTATAAATCATCCAGCAAAGGATTTCAGAACATTGTTAAATATATAACTGTCATACTAATTTGTATGATTGTAGGTCAATGCAATCTGTTCATAGTGTGTGCAAATGTGTTATGGTATAGAACCGACCTACTGCTTTTTTAATAACCAGTCAAGCTGTTCGAAGTGAAGCTTTAACTTGGACCTTTAAAGAAACCTTGTCACAGATTTTTAAATGTTTTGAAGTTTGTCATTAAATGCTTCTAGTTGATAAATGTAAACATCAGAACTAAAGAGTTCCAGTATAGAACAAAAATTAAAAAAAAAAGAAAAAAAAGTATTCCACACCTGGTTTCGAACCACTGACCCTTGGAGTAGAAGTCTAGCGCTAAGACCACTCAGGCCATCTGTTCTGACAAGATGCTGAATTTATTTTCTGTTTGTAATAAATGACCTTTGAGGTAGGGAGACACGTGCTACATTAAACACAAATTTTCTTATGTTACATTGCAGACAAGATATTTTATGGCAAAATTTGAACTTACAAGTGAACTTGACCTATGAGGTTGTCATTTGTTGTAATTTATTTTAATATTGATATTTTACAGCCAATTATTTAAACTTACAAGTTCTAAGTGAGACCTTGACCTTTGAGGTAGGGGAATGGGTGTTACATGCAACATGTTGTCTAAAGATAGTGTACATGTGCACCATTTTTTTTTAAATCAATAAATATATGGACCAGTTTTGCAAAAAAATCAATATATTGCTAAGTTAAATGCTTCTCAGTTTTTATGTTGTAAATATAATTTTACAATGCGGGGAATCACGTGGTCAGATTTGAGAAAAAATGTCCACCGATGCCTCGCTAAGAGGCAGAAATTGAGTTTTCAAACAGGTACATCTACCTTATAACTTACTTGTTTTAAATAGGATGACGCCTATCATGGGGCCAGCTGGAAGAGGTTTCAGCGAGTAACAACCGTTTTCCTCTGGTTGGTCTGAGTGTGGAGAATATTCATGGAATATTTCGCGATTTCCTGAACCGTCAATTATCATTGAACACAGCAAAAATTAAAATCACTGTTTTCACACTAATTAGCACTTTTCAAGTACCAGTTGTTCATGTGGACGCATTTTGGTTGACAAAAAATGGATAACTCGATTGCTTATGGCAGTATTTTCAAGGTAAAGTTGAGATTCTATTGGTTTTGAGGATTGTAATTGAGCACGGATATGGTCCTTATACACGGACATCTTCTTGAACAACGCAAATGTCAAGGAATACAGTTTTCTCCGCCCAATAAGTCTAAAACAACCTCGCATTGGCATGTTCTGGTACATGAAGCGATACATATCTAATGTAAAGGCACTGTAAATGTTAGTTTGGTATACGAAATTGGCTATCTGGATCATCAAAATTGTATTTTCAATATGAATTTTATTGCTAGCCTGTTTTAGTGTAGCTGCTTTATATTATGGCTTGCGAGTATTTGAAAATGTTGTTTTTCCTCCAGACAGTTTTATTAATATTTTTTTGGATTGCTGTTTTTTGCATGAAAAAATACCTTCAGGATCGTGTCATTTAAGTGCATGTTCAATTGTTGTAAAAAAAGTGTAATCTAAGTGTGTGTAAACAGTTGTATTAATACTGCTGTGCCAATGATACAGTAATCTGTGCTTATAGTGATTGATATGCCAACAGCGTTTCTTACAAATGTGTATAATAAAATAATAATTATGGTTGTCACTTTATTGTTCATTGGCACATTTACAGGTTAAGCAGAAGTTCAGTGTCAAGATCTATTTCTTTGGAAAGAATATCATGAATATATTATTTTGTCAAAACTGAGTAGAATCTACTATACTCTAGAGACTGTGGATTACAACCAGTCAACAGGTTAGCTCAGTTGAGCTAGATTGGTCTTTGTCTGCGCAGGTACTACTTAAAAGTTCCCCAGGTACTCTTATTAAAGTATACTACAATGTACTCTGGGTACAGAAAATATACAAGGCTAATTTTAAAGACTAAAAGTAGGTTTGACAAGTTTGAACTGTTGAAGTAAAACCACTGATAACATGTATTGAAATGTACCAAATATGTTATTTTATGCCAAACCTGTCAAACCACTATGCCATTTAAGCAAATGAGAATTGTTTTTGGTAGGTTACAATGTATTAAGTTGTATTTTCTATGATCAGATTTCAACTGTAATTAACATTGAAGTCATATTTATGGCACAATTTTGTTGTTGCTGTATGCTTGATAATCATGTTTTCTTAATTTCTAGGGTTTTGCAAAGAAATTTTAGAATACTTAAACCATTGGGGACAATATGACATCAATTAAAAAATTGTATATGAGGTATCATCAACATTAATATATTTTATTTTATTATTATAAATCTATTTACAATGAAAAAGAATAATATCAAATTTTAATCAAGGGCACTGTTAATCTTTACTTTCTGAAATATTGAAGTACTACAGGTTTTTTTTTGGCCTGATTTTATAGTCGAATAACGGCTATATTCCCAATGGCAAAAAGTATACTTTTTTTCCAAAATTTGCGTAAAAATTCCCAATTTCCAAAAAAAAACTAACAAAGTATATACTAATGATTTTGTTTTTTAATTTGAATTATTATAAAGAGTTATATCATTTTTTTCCCCAAATCAGTGGACTTTTCGCGCGAAAAAGTTTGCTAATGAATTTATTTTCCCAATTTGTTGAAAATGCCGATAAAATTCCCAATTCCAAAGCCATGGGCTATCTTCCCAAAGTGGGAAAAAAAACCTGTACTAGTTTTAAATTATTTTAAATTTCCCTATAAACAATATGGACACATAAGATGCACTTCAATTGATATGTTCAAATAAAAATTGTTATGTCATAAGAAGTTATTTGGAACATTTGTTCTTTAAAGGTGGTCAATCGATGCGATATACAGAAAACTAACAACCAATTTTATTTTCAACTATCATTGAACACATCTCTTTAAACTCTATGTTTTTTTTGTGTTCATACAGTTATGTCACTTACCATTTCAATATCTTGTTAAACAATTAGGCTGTACAACTTGCAAACCCCACTTTATTGTATCTTACATTGTGAAAAGCAATGCTCTGATTTTTTTCATTTTTTTTTAACATTCAGTTATTGATACCTTTTTGTCAGGAATAAGGTATAATGTCTTCAGTATTATAAGTAAATGTATTGTTTATGTTTTAAATGTATTTACTTGTGCAAATAAATAAATAACATATAAAATAGACAATGGTTGTGTCGTGTAGAACATTTGCTACCATTGCAATCAAATAATTTAAACAATACCATGTTATTGTTTCTACATTTTGAACACCATATTTACGCATAATGTTCACATTAATTTATTTGTCAAATACATAAATTTTAAGACAATATAAATTCAACAGAGGTTGTTTGTTTTGCGCTAAATAAAGCTTTTCTTGCGAAAATTTATAGTAGCAGTGTATGTGTTTAAAAATCAATTAAAAAAATAAATAAAGATTTGAACTTTAAAATTCAGATTTGACATATTCTCAAAGTATATCTTTCCAAAAATGTCAACACATGAAAAAACACTTAAATTACACAATTCTTACTGATTATTTGAATATTATAAATTGAAATAAATGGAAATATATTTTCTTTAAAGCATTAGTAAAGCATAAGTATAAGGAATCTTGCAAGAATAAATTGTGTCATCATTCAACTGTCAGTTCACTATGATTCATGTAAAATATAATTTCCTTAAAATAGGAACATTTAAAATGGTTTGCTTTCTCAATGTGTTTTGTTAATATGTAGATTAAGCCAGATGTGTCGAACTGTTTAAAGNAAAGCCTTTTAAGACATAAGTTTAAGATTATCTAGGGGAATAGTTTAATTCGGTTATATTTTCATATGTATGCTATTATTAAAATTATATTTAGTTTCAAATGTGTATATAACTAGGAAGCAATACGTTTGAAATCTATTGTAGAAAATAGTTGGTGTAATTACATAATACGTTCTACCGTAACTAATTAGGAACATAAACTTGAGCACTAGGAGTAAAGCTAAAGCTTTTATATCTAAATTTAACATAAGCGCTTATTAAATACCAGCGGTAGTATCATATTACACCGTTGACTTCACGAAACGAAATTATTGGAGATATTGTTAAAGACAGAAACTATAATTTAGTAAAACAAACGACAAAAGTTAGTAAGGAAGATAAATGCAAAAAACAACAACATTATTGTACAGAAGAAGTATCTAGCTCCAGTAAAATGATTATGTTTTATCATTCCACTCTGTCATAGTGTCAAGCATTTTTTGACTATGTTTTTATCAATTCTAAATACTCTTCATTGTAAAATTAGAAAACAAATTGATACATTCAATTTAAGAATATAATTAAGCGAAAA
Source organism: Dreissena rostriformis (assembly GCA_007657795.1). Taxonomy (NCBI): domain Eukaryota; kingdom Metazoa; phylum Mollusca; class Bivalvia; order Myida; family Dreissenidae; genus Dreissena; species Dreissena rostriformis. Next base: position 242,654 of record VMBQ01000429.1, read on the forward strand.
CGATGCATCGGAGACTCTATTTTCACACATTAGTGGTGAGCGACTTGTTTATGATCGTACTACGTCATATTAACATTATTAACATTAATGACGTTTGAACTCTCCCATCCTTCTAAATTGGATCAATTTATTTCCAAAATTAGGGATGTCTAGTATATTTATTTCTATATTTAGAATATTTCTTACAGAAATTCCTTTTAGCAAACAGCGCAGACCCTGATGAGACGCCGCATCATGCGGCGTCTCATCTGGGTCTACGCTTTTTGCCTAGGCCTTGTTTTGTAGACGCTAGGCATAAATGGGTAAATAACGTCAATGTACACAAACTCAATCCAATTGCGATCATTGTATACACATATCTTACAAATATCGTGAAAATTGATTGTATACTAAAATTCAAGTATGTAAAAGCTGCACTATATGTATTTCTTTGACGTCGAAATACCTAATGCACACAACGTAATAAAGACAAAATAATGTGTTTTGATAAACTTTATCCAAATTTTAATTCCATTAAAGGAAAATGTGTAAAAACTGTATGATCATGTTCATATCTTTGCATTAAGCATTTCTACAATTTCATAATAAGTGTCGTTAAAAAAGAACCCATTTTCTATTTATTTCTGAATGTTTGACACCTCAAGCTAAAATGCGTTTAAACTTGCACTTTTTGGACGTTGATACTTTATAAATATAATTTACTTGAGTGTATGAGTAATGCTTCTTAAATCAATAAATACGTTTACATAAATAATTCGAATTCAGGTTAATATTTACCTACTTAGGACAAACAAACGTTAGTAAGGCAACGCACATCAAAACCCTCTAAGATTGACATATTCTATGTTCTATGTATGCCAAACAATTATACCAAAAGCCATGTTCTCTTTATGCATCCGCACAAGAATGCGGGAAAGAAAGTATCAATAATGTTAGGTTGTTCTTCTGCATTAACAAATTGCAATGAGGTCCTGATTAAATCCTGATCCTATCATACTGTACAGAAGGAAATTCACTGCGTAGTTCAAACATATAGAGAACGTTTCCCAAAATGCAAAGCCACGGCGGCGAGAAGTCCATCGTCGAATGTATTATCACAAAAATGTGAAATGAAGCAATGCAAGAGCAGAATGTGAGGCTCAAAACAATTATCCGCCGTGTAACTGTTTTGAGCATGTGTTGACTTCCTTTACTAATTGTTGTTTGGCCACTACGAGCTTGAAGAGCTTTTCTGCTTTTAATGATATTAATAAGAATTGACATGTTAGATACAATTATTATAACGAAATAAAAAAAATACACAAATCACCTATTTGAAAGTAATCAAACGATATAATTATAATACACATCGAATTTCCTGTACCTTCGTTTTCTTTTATAAAGGCAGTTCCTATGTAAATAGGAATATATGCAAAATTTCTCTTTAGAATAATTAATATATGGAAAAACAATACAATTTAGTAGTAATTAATTTTTGAATATGTGTTCGATACAATGAATTTCAATATAAGAAGAACATATCGACATAATCCTGGCCATTGGAAAACATGTTATATTATATTTGTGTATAGCAACTTCGTCAAAGGTATGATTTGTGTTATGAAAAATGTCATAAATGACATCAAGCACATTATATATCAATTGAAACACCATACTACGCATATTGCAACCTTTGTTCACCAAGGTCATGATCAGGTCACATGTTTTCAAACATCATGTTATAAAGTATTATATACACTAGTTAAGCTTATGTTGAAAGTTTTTGACTCGCACATAGTGGTGTTATAATGTACATATTAGTTAAGTTCCCATGTTTGTCTTTCGTACCAACAATTACATAACGCAATACACTATTAGACTCCATCATTCCTTCCTCATCGCCAAAGTAAGTTATCTAACGAGCATGTTTTGTCTGCTCATTGCTACATTGTAGTATGGTACCTGAACATTTTGACAAGCGCAAAAGTTATTACATGGTAATCGCGCTTAATAACATGAGCACTGAAGTGTTGAACATGGGCTATCACTGGTTCACCCACATTTTATTATTTTAAGCACATTGAGTGGAGCTTAAGAAACATTTGTTGCTACTGTAATGGGTAAAATGGGTGTTTGACGCCTCGTTCTTTCGCCAACCATAATCACATGGATTCAGATCTGGGGGTCTGTATCTAATGCGTGTTTTTATATACCCGCCTGTATGTGAGCACGTTTCACATTTTTATACAATGCATCCGTGGTAAGCGGCAAGCTTGCTAGCGTTGGCATAGCTTTACCCGACTTGCCGACCTTGGTTGCCCGAAGAGTTTGTCTTGGAATAGACATTTCCTTTGTATCAATCTTTCCGTAGTATGCTGTGACAAATCTGGTCGCTTCCTTCACAACTTCTTTTAAACAAGCTGTCATATCGCATAACAGTCTGATACAGTTTTTTTGCGTTCAGTATCTTAATAACTGTTCCCTTACTTTTACTAAAATATCCAGCCACAGTGTCGCATCTAGAGATATCTTGAGCAAACAGCAAGTCGGTCGCGATAGTTCTATGCTTTTGGGCAGTTTTGCGAATGTCTTTAACTGCTCTCTCTTTCTCTCACTGGTGATTTCCATGATGACAAAATGATAATAACATAGTAATGTAACAATAAAAAAAAACATGGCAGTATCATCAGCTACCACAGAAATGCCAATGTGTTCTGCTTCTACAACATTAACCATTTGTCATATCATGATAACATCAGCTTCGTCGTGGGTTGGTTTTAAATCAGCTCGATTGAAAATGAGACCTTTACATATTTCAGTGGGCGTATCACGATCTCCTGTAACGACCAACGTTTGAGTTTGAGTGCACAAGAGGTGAACTTCTTTATCCGTGCATAAAGCTTTACAAATCAGAGAGATCAGCTTTTGTTTGTTCTCAGTGACACCAAGTATAACATTTTGTGGTGGTAATGACATGTCACCCGTTAGTTTGTACTCCCTTGATACATTGGATTGTCTACCTGACCTCGCCACACTCTTGGTGCTGAATTCCATGTATCGGTCCAACACTAAGTATACATCACATTTATTCAGATTTTGTCTTATATACGGCTTAAAGAAATATAGCAATGTATCTTTCCGTCTAAGGGCCAGTAGAGGACATAAACGACAGCAGATTTATCTATAACTGAACATATGATCTGGCGTTCAATATGCCGCTCAGATACTATTACGTGATTTTTTAGCACTGATTTGGTTTTTCCTATTCTGAGTTCCCCTTATTCAATAAACATAGCAGTGGGTACTGGAGCCAATTCATAGTTTAGTATATGGTTAATGTCATTTTTTTCTAGAACTAGCTTGTACGCCAATCACTCTTGAATTAATGAGATTGATGTCATACACTTGGGTGTCTGCAACCCTTATATGCTTTCTGGACCGAAAATCAGTTTCAACCTTTTTAGATATTGACCCATACAAATTATCCGGTCATGAGGTTTCAAATTCCATCATTTGGCCTTAACCAGTATATAATGCTTGATCAACATTAGCAGGCGTTGACGCTATTTTCCAGTCACAATGTTCACTAGACTGTGTGGATGTTTGCTCGGATCCAACGGATCAATACATTCTGTCAATTTTCTAACTTTTTCCGAATACTTGCTTTATCCTTAGCATCTGAATTAATCCTCCCTCGCTTTTTGTATTTGTGTTGTTCATCAGTTACCACTGAATTGGCACTGCTCATTGCTCTCAGATCTTGTTCCATCTTGCCGCAGTCTCAAACTCCAAACATTGAGCGTTTCAGGTTTAAGTGGACATTACAGCCAGATATTAAACATATTATAAGATCTCTCTCGATACATATAAAGTCCTGTATCAACCCGAATAAAACGATGGATGTCGTGTTATGTTTTTTTTCGCATTTCTAGTAAATACTGACACCCACGAAGTCGTTCGTCAATAAATGTCGCAACAAACTTCGTGTTGTACCAAAGCAAAGTGCTTTTGCCTATTGGTCAACGCAAAAATGGTTGCAATGTTTCGTATAATTAGCACAACGAAACGCACTTTGGTAGTGTTTGTACATTCAAATTTCGACATTGTAACGTTATACCATGATATGTGTTGTGTACGTTGTTGCCATCGTCATAATCATCATCATAATCAACAACATCGCCACCATAGCGCCGAGATCATAGTTCATTAGAAAAAGTATCACACATTCATTATCACAATCATAAGCATCAAAATAATCATCATTATACTCATCATTAGCATTATCGTCATTATCAAATAAATCATAAGCGACAGCAGAATAACGGCATTAGCATCATCATCATTATCATAACAGTAATCTTCATCGTGTTCGTATTTATCATTATCATTATCATGATCATCCACATCAATGTGTGATATAGTACCAGGGCTTCCACTGTCGTTCGCTAAATTCGCCAACGGCGAAAATTTCGCAATTTCGGCGAATAAAATAATCATTTGACGAAAATGCGCGACGTATATTATACGTGTTAAAAACCGATTTCATAAATATATGAAATATGAACATATGTGAATGATGATGCAACGTTGATGATAACGATGATCAAAGCAACATACCTGCGCACGACGGTATTCCGGATATTTCGATATACGGATGGCACCTAGATAACAGAGAAAATCAAAAGCCACACGCAAGAGGTTAGTTCTTGATGTTTGTTTTTTGTTAATTGGGGTTCCGTTCCTTGGGTTTTCAGGCGAGGAATGTTGTTTGGGCTATTAATGGTATAACACTTCATATTGCGCGAAACAAAACAAAGCATTAAACGCAGAACGGTGGATTTCATTAAACAAAGACAACATTTCATCAAAAAAGAGCATGAACTTGATGATCAGTACATATTGCAACAACAATATAAAGAAGTGAATATCCAGAAGCTGCAGCAGTATTGCATTTATATCATACACACCTTCGTGGTCCTTTATTTATGGCAAGGAACCAATTGCCAAAACGGTTCAGTACGGCACAAAACGAAACAACATATACACATAGTAGAATAAAGCTGGGGTCATCGCCTCGGAACGGCCAATGCTAAACACTGGGGGTTTAAACCGGTTATAGAGCGCTCAACCTAACACTTGGCCCAGCAATATTCATGATACATATAAGTGTAATTAAAGTTTAACCTCATAGCATTGCAGCTCAAATTAAACAGTAATAAAAGGGAATTAAAACGCATTCAATTTAATAACTATTTAATTACTCAATGGTAGGAACGAGACCAGAGCAACAGAGAAGAAACTTGTTGAGGCACAATGAAATGAAATTAAGAACATTCATCAACAACATCCCTTCTTGTTACAAAAAGATTTAAGAATATAGCATCATATAGTTAATATTTCAGATCATCATGCTCTAGGGTATCGTACCAACTGCGAAATGTAAATACCATAGAAAGGACCTTTAGGGATGTTACCATCTAGGAAAGGAAAATTCACAATTTCAGAGTTATAGTCGCCCCGTTTGTCGTATGAACTTGTTTTGATCATATTATTATTAATAGTTAGATGTTGGTCTTAATATGCAACATCTGTATTTGATTGACACGATTTATTTAAGACTAGTTCTTTTGGGTAGATATTGTGAATATATTGTCCAAAGTATCGGTTATCTAAGTTTAGTATGTCATCAATGTATCTACTTGTTAGGTTAAAACGTTGAATCAAATCTAGTTGTTTAGTTTTCGATAATTCTAACAGAGCGACGCACAATTAGTATCCATTGGAACACCGATAATTTGTTTAAATATTTTACCTTTAATTCAACAACCAAGTTATCCAGAAGAAAGGTAAGGGCTGCACAAAAGTCAAGACAACTCTAGATGATGTATCTATCCAATATCTGAAGTAAAAAAAGATATTTAAGAACACTTCTCTCTTGCAAATGTTTTTTCAATCAGTGAGGCAAGTTTGGATTTTATTAAAGTGTGAGGAAGCGTGGTATGTAAAACATGCTTAGAAATGAATCAAGAAGGTGTTTACTATTTGTATTAAAAGATCAGTATGTATACTACTGTTAAAACATGTTTAATTTGTAGTCTTAACGTATTGAGACAAATATCTTGTTTAAAGATTATGATGCCAAATGTTTAAGGACATTTCTTTAAGCGATCAACTCAATTACAATATGGCACGTCTATTTGAGTTTACCAACATAACTTGCTAGCAGACATAACAGACACTCTTTTTAGTGAACCAGATATGCACAAGTTGCTGTGGAATATTGCAATAGTAGCAGGTAAATATCAATTTATGTACTGACATAAATTAAAAAATAAAACACCGAAAATGTGCTTCATTCCCTTTGGAATAAGATAATGATTTAGTTGTCATGGTATATTCAATTAAGACACGATATCTTGGGGATTATAAAATGACCATTGTAGCGAGAAGTTTCAATGTATCTATATACTGATGTACATTCCCTACGATGTCTGCTCCCCTGGTACTTCACCGGTACTATCGCAGCATTTTGGGTTAAATCCAATATTTTAACCCATCTAGCGGGCTAGAAGTCATAATCTTCGGTACAAGAGTCCGATGCTCTACAAGTGGACTTATGTCGCCAACGAATACATTATACATTTTCAATGTTTTACTTAACAATGAAAACTGTCCAGTTTTAAGATAAACAGAAATTTGTTTATATCAATTGGAAAATCAACTTGTATGTTTTAACCATTTTAAGTGAATACAAAGTTTTTTTAAGACATAAGCATGATCAATGGCCGACAACAACAACATTTTGATAAAATGTCAAAGCCTTACAATCGTGTCCTTCTTAAGAAATAAAAAATTAGGAATAAAAAAGTCATTATAAATTCAAAGAAACAGGATATATAACGTGTTTTAGATAAGCAATCATTTGACATCGGTACTTTATGAGAAACCATGATAAATCGTTTTAACACATGTATCTAAGTGTATGTTACTTTAAGTCAGTACACCGTCTTCAACGCTTAAGTTGATTTGGTCCAGAACGGTTGCATGAAAGATTTATTTGGAAAACAGTAAAAGTATTATGGCCTTATATACATGTGAACATTAATTATCAATAAAGTCAATCTATCTGATGAGCACAGTCTAAACCAAACATATATATTCCAGGTCTGATTAATAATTATAGCTTTCGAGTCACCCAACCGCCGGATCCATGAGTAGTACACTATCTACACCTTTTTTTAAATAACGTTCTTTCTACCGAAACAGTTGATATAAAGAATGCATCATTATTTTTTAATAGATATTATATAGTAATAGCTTGACTATTCACATTGATTCGCAATTGAAAATAGTTGGGAGGAATAGTCATAATATAAATAAACGCATTAAAAGTATAAAATAACATTCGGATATCATAGTGCTAAATTTGTGTCATTTATCGAGAATCAAAGCAAGCTCTCTACACACTGGGATATCAAACAAATTCTTTCAATATGTTTTTTTTTATTGAAATTTGTACTAATTTTTCAGTTCACGCTGTTTTTCAATGGAATTTTGTCATCCTTAATTATATACCATTTAGCCGTGAAATTCTTTCTTCACAATTCAAACGGATATACCATTTAACAACTTCACAATGCCCCGTGTGTCAAAAACTTATGTTAAGGATAGAAATAAAGATATAGTGTGGAACTTACCTCTCAAGAGTGGCTTTTGTTTTCCCCTCTGTTACCAAAGTGTCATCCGTATATCGAAGTATCCGTATGACCAGCGTGGCGTTTTGAATTAATGAACATTCCCTGTTTAAATTGACCTTCGTTGTCCTTTCGTAAAATTAGTACACCCACAATGCGCCAAACGTGCATCTTAATTATGTTTGGCCGTACTCTTTCGTCGTTTTGTGGATTGGTAAAATTCATATTAAAATTTATCAAGAGTCCCAAGCATTGTAAAGGCCTAAGACAAAGTGTGACTGAGCCTCTAATTACACAAAACATTAGGGACACAGAAGAGCCGGTTCAACGCACCATTGTGGTCATTGTGCATCTTCCTTTTTCATGGAAAAGACGTTAGAAAGTCTTAATGTTCATTCAATTTAAACGTCCAACTATACTCTATCAATGGTTAATATGAAATGTTTGTGACACATCTTTTTTTTTCTTGTGTAAATAAAGTATATGTTTGTTTCATACACATGGTGTATTTAAACATATTAATCCATCACCCGTTTTAATGCTTATTTTATATATATACATTCTAGATAAGTCGACGCAATAATAACACATAATTACATCATACCATTAATGTATAGGTCCAGCACATTCGAAAACCAGAGGTCCAGGGCCGGAAGCGCCAATACTAGAGTATCTACAACAGCCATTGCCGTCATGAATCGGGAGGTGGATGTCATACGTCGCTTACCTATTGTTAAAATGTGAACAGATAATTATTGTACGTCTGCAGTAAAAAGCACAACTCCAATTCAAGTTCGAAACGTTTTTGATACACAATTTTACATGGTAATGCTTAAGTCCGCGTGAAATATAATAAAGACAGTAAAGAATGCATTTTTTTGTATGTTGGTTTAAAAGTCAAAGAAAATCAGACGTACACTAGTCTTTGGTAAGATATGTATTACTAACCTGTATCCAAACCAAAATGGATAAGACATTGCCCACAATGCCAAAGCATATCATTGGCAACAAGAATGTTGCAAACAGAATGAGCATATAAGTCGGCGAATCATTTGGGATTGTCTCATTATTAAATGACATAATACTGACGACTGACACTACCATTTTGTTTTCTATTTGTTAAATACCATTATTTTTCTGAATGAAACAAAGCACTGATTTATACTCTCAGTCCGTTTTCAACACACACAATCCCAGCAGTCCGTTAATGTCTATACTGCTCAATGTAAATAAGTTCAAATATAAAATACTGAATTAATATAAACATATAAAATATCCAACGCGACTGACCATTTGGTATGCCGAGTTCAGAATGTGCATCTCCAGTGTTTTCTGCTACTAATATGATTCGGTGTGACACATTCTTTTACGATAAATCGTGTGCTCTTAAAGCAGACTACTTTAACCAATACCAGTGTTTATCGAATACGATTCTGATATTCTTATCATATACACATTTTGGTCATTTGTGGGAGGGGTTAGGCGTGTCTCAATCAATCAAATAAAAGCTACTAAATGACGAACACATTTGTGTTGTTCAAGACAATATATACATAAATATGCAAGTTTGTAGCACAAAACATTTGTTCGCAATATCGCTCTTCTTGTTTCGTTCTTTGACAAATTGTCTCTACTATTTCACTTAGCAGTAGATGAGAAGTCATCTGTGATCAATCCTTGATAGTTTGTGTGCGAAAGTGTGATTGTATGTTGGCTAAATTATGTTAAATTTCACAAATATCTATCAGATTTCGCTCGGAAGGAAATATTACAAAATTTAGACATTGTTATAGAACGGTATTTATACATTTGATTATGTGTTTTTTTAACATATTATTGTAGTAAAAAGAAATGTTGTTAACAATAATTTATCATCGTTCGTTTCATCCACGCGATGTTTCGTCATGATTCACAATATTCTTGAACTCAACACTGAACATGTACGTTGCACTGAAAAACATGGACATGTATAAATGAAATAGGCTGTTCACTGCTTTATTGGTGAAATTTAAAATGTCAACCGCTTGGTAATTATCCTTCCCGGTCTGAAACAGTTGTTAATTTAACGGCCAACACAATGTATGACAAATTAGCAAACTATCGGTTAACAGAAGCGAAACCACCGCCTCCGCAGTCTCTCTATAAATATTATATACTATAGTTAATATTCTGTTCAGGTGAAGTTTGTAACCACGCAAATATATAATGCTGTGATTATTTCAAACTTGTGCTAGTTGTTTTTAATAAATTTGCTGGAAAAACCAGATTGGGACGCATTAGGTACATGCAATGTTTTGTATTGCCCGCGAAAATGTTAAAGATAAAAAGCATAAAGTTATAGACTATTTTTTTTAATATCACCCATATACTTATACTTATTTCATTATTACCAAAAAGAAATAATTAAGTTTTAGGCAATTGAAACTCGGCCTTAAATACTATTATAACGTATTGTTGCTTAATATTGGTTCACAAACACATATTTTTTTCAAATCTATGTTTTATTTTTAAATCACGTTTAAATTATCATTTCTACTATAATTATCGAAACTTTTTTCATGTTTCACATGTTTTTAGTTCTAATGTGCGAAGTCATGAAATGTTGATTATTGGAATCAAGCGGGCGGACACGCTGCCGTAGCGCATGATAACGCCATATAACAGAGGGAGATCAGCGACTGCCCGATTGATGTCACGTGATTTAGATCTCGTTTTCGCCGCGCGAATTCCCGATACTTTCTAATGGTCCGAATGGATGTTTCCAATCTGTGTTTATTTATAGATCTTTGCTTTAATGTAGCTCGCTATATTTACTTCGCCTTTTTACCCCTTCGCATGTGCAGAACGAACAAAAGCTTACATTCTAAACTTAGCCTTTTCACCCGTACGCATGCGCAGAGAGCTAGCATCCCTATTCAACCCTAACAATCCCAAACAATCCTTTTTTTCGGCCCAAAAATTAAAAAAAAACTCTAAGAGTGGATTGTTACAGATTAATCCCTAAACAACACGGACTGTAAGGGAATTTCCCCCAAAATATTCATCTCTTAGCAACCCCTTATTTGTGGAACACTCGCTAGATTTTCACGGATTTTCGAAAGTGTACGTAACATATGTTTGTCCAGATATTTGGATGAGCAAGTCGCATAGGTGGGTACCGAAAGTCGGAACAGTATCCATGCGTTTGTATTTAAGAACATGGTCGCTCGGGTCGCACTTGAAAATGAAGTGCTAGAGATCACAGTCGCATTGTTGATGACCCCTAAGGCACAACGGGGATAAGGCCATTAGGTGCAGTGCCGGAGGACAACTTGCAGAGTGGACTAACACGAATCTCAACCTCCTGATGATGGTTTGGTGTATAACGCGAAGTGTGGGGGACATGCAACATAATCAGGGCATTAAGAGAAGTATGGGAGAAAAAGCAACTCAACCCTCTGCTAATGTGGGGATTTTGATATAAGGTAAAGTATTGGAATATACACAACCTAAAGCTGATTGGGTATAAAGCTATTTGGCGCAGTGTGGCAGGACAAGCAACTCAACATATTGCTGTTAGATTGAGATAAGGGTATTAAGCTCAGTGTGAGAGGACAAGACAGTCATAATTCATCTTCATATTCTGATAATAGATGTGACTTTGATGAAGGGCATATGGGTATTGGAGGCAGTGTGGGAGGACATACAACTCATCATCCTGTTGATGGTGGCACTTATGGCATTGCATCTCACCCCTTTTCTTATGGTGGGGATAGGGGCATTTTGCGCAGTGTGGGGCGACATGCCACTCATCATTCTGCTGATAGTGGGAATATGAGTATTGAAAGCAGTGTGGGAAGACATGAAACTCATCATCCTACTGATGGTGGGAATTATGGCATTAGGCACAGTGTTGGAGGACATGCAACGCATCCTCCTGTGGATGGTGGGAAGTATGGCATTGGGCAAAGTGTGGAGGGACATGCAACTCAATCTCTGTTAATGCTGGGAATTATGACATTGGGCACAATTTGGGAGGGCATGCAATTCATCCTCCTGCTGATGATAACATCCACAAGAATACAATCAGAGAGAAATCTTAAGAGAAGTCTTGTTATTTCTCACCCGAGCCGCCCGAGAGGCGCGGCTAGGCCGGACGACAAGTGGTTGCTTAGAATTAGATCAAAATTAATCTTGTATGTTTAACCCTTAATCCTACAAAAATGTATACCTTGTAGATCTCATATTTGCTGTTGTTTGCTGTGGCATTGTGCGGTGCTCGAGCAAAAGGCGGGAAGATTTATTAAACAATATGAATCAACTACCTGCAACATACAAGCTATACGTCTACTTAATTATTATTACTACTGCTAGGCTTTTCTTACTACATAGGAGGAAACGCAATGCAAACGTCCGCTGATCTGACTGTGGGGATATTGATATAAGGCGCAGTGTGGTAAGACATGCAACCCAACCTCCTGCTGAGGATGGAGATATAGGTATAAGACGTAGTGTGGGAGGACATGCAACGCAACCTCATGCTGGTTGATGTGGATTGGCATATCCCGGAGTGTAGAATGACGTGATTTTTCTGATGAATGAGGGGGTATGCGTAGCAGGCGCACAGTGAGAGGAGAGGCATCTCGACCTCCTGTTGATGATTGGAATAAGGACATTAAGGCTTGTATGGGAGGACATGCATCTCACCCCTTTCTGATGGCGTTAATAAGGGTATAAGGCGCTGTATGTAATGGCATGAACCTCAACCTCCTGCTGATGGTGATGATACTGGCATAAAGGCCCGTGTGTACGGAAGTGCATCTCATTCCTTTTTCGATTTTAGGGATAAGGGTTTTAGGCGCAGTGTCGAAGCACGTGCAACTCAACATCTTGCTGACCTCGTTTTAGACGTGATATGGGAGAACAAGCAATTTTATCTCCTGTTGTTGGTGCGGATACGGCAAAAGGCGCAGTGTGGGAGGGTATGCAACTCAACCCCCTGCTAACGGTTGGGATAAGGGCACTAAGAGCAATGTGAGAGGACATGCATTTTAAGTTCCCATAAAACATGATCAGAAAAAAAAATCTATTTCACTGTCTTTGCAAGTATAGCAGCTTTTAACAGCTCCTGAAAATTCAATGCACATTCATTAAGCTGTACATACACTTTCTCAAGCTGTATACAATAACCATAACAGCGTTATACAGCATCACCCATGTAAAAAGGACACATAAATAAGAGGGGCCTCAATACTGGTCAGGCCAGTTTAGCTGTGTTGTCCGCTACCATGTTGGTATTTTCATGCATCTGTTGTTTGGTGTAGGAGAAAAACGACGGATCGTCGCCACAGTCGAAGTCGTCCAACGGCTTTCAGGGTGTCAACTGGATTCCAATTCGCTTCTGATCAGTCGAGGTCTTCATGACCCAATGTATGGCCAGCAGGAAACGGAAATTTAAGAGTAAGAAGCCTTATCTCATTTTTGTTCTCACTGCAAAGGCGTCGGTGAGCAGTCTGTCATGAACGATTCTGCAGGCCATTCATGCATAAGACTTCCTGATGATGTTGGTGATTTTTCTGGCACTCCATAGTGTCTCAGTAGTCTCCCGGTCAAGGCTGTCGAAAGCCTTCTCTTAGTTGATGAATTTGACATTCCATTCCAGGGATTGTTCAAGAAGGATGCGTAGGGTTGTGATCTCATAAGTGCACGATCTCTCCTTTCGAAAGCCGGCTTGTTTGTCACGGAAATGCGGGTCTACTGCCTCTTTCTTTCGGTCCAAAAAGGATGCAATTTAACACCTTTCCTGGGATGGATAACAGCGTGGTTTCTCAGTAGTTGAATCAGGAACTGAGGTCGCCTTTCTTGCGAAGCTTGATGAGGTATCGGTCTTTCCATTCTGTTGGGTTGTTTTTCTTCCCATATCTTGCTAAAGAGCGGGTAGAGTAATTTCCACACTTGTCTCTGGGTATCGGTAGGTTCGTCTCGACAGTGCGCATCTTCTGATGTGGGTCGGGAACGTATCGGCTTCGTCTTGACGGATCCGCTGCTCGGACAAAGCGATTTATGGACTTAGACATTTTGGCTCGATTTTTGGCTGAAAACGACTAAGTCCGTAAAAATCGACTTTTTTATTAATAGGAGGAGCCCGGTAAGGGTGGGTGAAGCCTTCAGCGCTTCTGCCGGTACGATGTAAGGTTGTGCAGATTTGTCGTTCTTCAATTTCTTGATGGCGCTTCTGATCTCTTCCTTCGTGGGAGCGCAGTCCTTGATTGTATTGTAGCTAGCGGTTTTTCCGGTGGGTCCGCAGGAGCTGGCCTTTTGGGTAACTTATGGAAGTTTTCAATCCACCTCTTCTTTTATCCTTCGTCATCTGCTATCACTCCTCCATTGTTGTACCTTACTGGCCTCTGTAGCTTAGCCAACTGTTCTACAAATGTCTTGGTGATGGACTACATGTCTTTGATTCTGCTATGATGTGCTTCCTCTTCGGCCTCTGTTGTCAGCGTCTCTAGGTAGTTCCGCTCGGCGTTCTTACTCGTATTTGCCTTTGTGTACTCTTCTTGTGCTTTTACTTTTGCGACTCGTTTCCTGTGACTCTTGCCTGTTGACACTTGCTTTTTTTTCTCTGAAGCGTCTCTGATAATATTCACTCCTTGTGAGTGTACAATTTGGAGCCTAGTACTTCTTGGCATGTTGATGTCACTGTCAATTTCACTTTATGCCACTTCTGCTATATCGTCTCTTCTTCAAGCAGCTCTTCTAGGACCTGGAACTTGTTGGAGAGATTGACATTGAACTCTTCTTGCTTCAAGGTGTCTTCCAGCGTAGCCGTGTTGTAACGATTTTGGGTCGGCCCCATTCTCCAACTCTTCTTCAGCTTCAGTTTAATCGGACGACAAAAAGATGATGGTCCGAAGCCACGTCTGCTCCTCGCTTGACACCTTCATCCTGAAGAGAGCTACAAACGTCCCTCGCTATGGTCGATCCGGTTCTCCGTTGATATGTCTGGTGACACCTACGTTGTCTTTTGTACCCGTCTCTGGTGGAAAGCACTCCTTCCGATTACCATATTACTTGTGGCGCACAGGTCGGCAAATCTCTCACCGTTGTCGTTCATCTCGCCTAGCCCTTGCTTCCCCATGATCTCCTCATATCGTCGGTTGTCACTGCCGATTTTGGTGTTGAAGTCACCCATAAGAATGATGATGTTTCTCTTGAGTCTGTCTGTATGATGGTTGACAGTCTGATGTAAAAGTTGTCCTTCTCGTCTTCTCCACTGTCGTTCGTAGGGGCGTAGCACTGAGTAATATCCACGTTGTTCCTCTTCTTCTTTGTATGGAAAGAGACCGTCAGGATCCGCGGTTCGTGCGCCTCCCACCCGATACACGATATCTGTGCCGACAATGGAAAGTATCAGGGCTAATGTTAAGACATAGTTTCATTACTCATTACGGATGAACATTATAAGTTGAACACATATGTATTTATACAATAAATTGGTAGTATGTTCCGAGTTACAAGCAATAACACCTTATAGCTATCCTATATACTCGTGCACGTTGAAGTTTGCTGAAGTTAGGGTAACTCTTGGGAAACAATTCAAACACAATTAATAACAAAATGTCTGATAAATTGAATGCAGATTTAGATTGATGTAATACATGTTGTATTGTACATTTATGTAGCGTCTCGTTGGGCACAATTTAAATAAAATTAAACGTAATTGGAACAAACATAATATTCGAATTAACAAAACGTCTGATAATGCAGATTCAGATTGAGGTAATACATATTTTGTTGAAGATTTATGTAGCCTCTGGTTTTTTTTTTAAACAAAACTCATCAGAAGCCTATTACGGCTACTTTCTATTTATATTATATATCATGTAATTTCGGACAATACCAAACGAGTTGAGTTGAACACGCAGTATATCTCGCGACATCAATTTTATGGAACTGAAACTAGAATCCATCTCCACGATGGATGTTATCTAAATTACAATAGCAAGGATATTTTACGCTGAAGAGTCACGTGACCAATCCAAGCTTCATTTCTTGAACAATAAGGACAGAAAGTAGCTTGAACTAAACTAAATTTATCAAGTTTGCTTCATTTATATTAATAATGTTTACAATCATAAACCAGAGTATTATTAATTAGTTTACTCGGGAAGTCTATACTGGTATATCGTTAATTCGGACAATTGTTCATACTGTTCGAAGATAAGTATAGGAATACCATATATTGTTTTGATCGAAACGAACCTGGATTAAAATGTGTACTCGTTAATAACTAAAAAACACAAACCAGGTTCATTATCAGAAGAATATAGTATTGCTTTTTTTCTGTTATTGACGGCTGAACTGTGATATACGAGTCGAAAATTGATTGATGCTAGAGGTATGCAAACATGACCGTAAACTATTCAGGTATAACAATTTCTTGAGTTGGGTGTGAGAAAATGTTGTATATGAACAGAGTTGTAAGACGGAAAGTTCAAAAACTCGACTTTAGTCTTCGTTAGAAAAGATTTGTCCAGTCTGCCTAACTTTTAGTCGTCAACGGCATCTTTGTTCTTTATTGGACGTTGAAAAAGGTGTTTCTGGGTCTATAGAATATGGGGAATTGTGCTATTTTTCATATCAGCCAATCATAAATGGTACAAAGCGTCATAAGCTCCCATAATATTGCATCAAAAACAGACAAAAACATCGTTTATTTATATTTAAAAAAAAACAATCAATGTTCTTGTCATAATTCAATTGTTATTGTTTGAGATCTAGGCCACTTGACTTGCTCAAACCAGTGTCAAATGCAACGACCCTCACATATATTTGAGCACACGTAAGGTGTTCGCTTGCATTGTAAGACAACGACACTTACCAACACCTTAGCACACGTACGATGTATGCGGTCGCTGTAATAAAAAAGAACCTAACATAAACGCGATTACACGTACGATGTATGATTGCACTGCACAAATTCAACGACACTTACAATACTTTGTTACACGTACGGTGATTAATTGCACTGCATTACACCCTAACAAAAACATTGTTGCGACTTATATGATTCTGTTTCATTCAAAATCCTGTATAATTCAAGCACAAGATGTGTCAACAGTGTATGCATATAGGTTTAGTGAGCCATACGCACGCGTGTGTATTATGTAGTGTATGAGGTTCCTCCTACGCACCCCACGCAGCTGTATGTGTGGAGTCAAAGTATGTTCCAATACCACTGTCTTTTACCTCGGCGAAAGTGTGGTAAATTTTGAATATTAGCTCCAAGGTTTAGAAAGTTGATGTTACTTTTTATTTTGACATGGTATTGTACTATTGTATGAGTGAGAGCTCACTTCACATCGGATACACACCACTGTGACCACCAGCCAATTGCTTGTGCACTGAGTGAGTATGAAGTGAACCAGGATCGCCATCAGGAAAACACAATATTCTGTCCCGTCCAATAGCAAATGAATACAATCATGCTTGAACCTGTTATATAACAGAAAAGTTCTACTTTGTTATTTGTACAAGACATCAGTACGAACAGACGATAGGAAAACCATCATGCTTGTTGTTTTTATATAGAATTCGACATATACACATATAAAGCTCTGAGGGGTATATTATGAGACGGACAAGTGTCCGAACGGACGAACGTTTAAGCAAACACTCGAGTTAATCCAACCTCGCCTCAATTAACTGGCATTTGCCTGGTGTTAATTTCGCCGAGGCGTGACCTCTTTTTCAGAACAAAAGACATGTCATCAATTTAAAAACCTCCCTCCATTTTAGGTAAATGTCTACTTGTCTAACACCTGTTAGTAATATTAAACGTATCATAAAGCAATTGACATTTAGCATAAAGCAATTGGCAATCAGCAACATTCATGGCTTAACGGCCTTTCATACACATTGTCAATTATTATGTTGAGCCCATGTTGCTATTTTGTGTATTTCAGGTAAACATGTCGAATACATAATGATTTTGACTTTATTTTCATTTCTATTGTTTATTTTAGAGACATATTGGCTGTATTACCCTCAAACAATGACATGCATTCAAACAATTCATATCCCCACATTTCACGTATATATTTATTTACAATGAAACAAATACGAAACATGTCTACAATTAAATATGTTTTTGATACACCCCTCCGTTTAGTAAATACGTTCTTGATTGTGACATCATTCGATTGCGGTTTAGTTCGTATAATGTAGTACATGTTTTTGATCTAAATACCGTTCATATATCTTTAAAAGTTAATAAATTGAATCGCCTTAATGACAACTTAATGTTAATGTAAGTCAAGACTTATTGAAATTATCGTCTCAATAGTGTCGCTGAAAAAAGAATTGATAAATGCTAATGTACGAGTACAACGAACATATACTGTATTTATAATTGTAACAATTAACAATTGTAGCCTGTGGCTGATTTATATGCATCGATATTGTATATACATAAACAACATATTCACCGACTGTACGTCTGTCGTTAAACAGAGATCTGTATAAATAAAACTAAATATCAGTGTTTATTATCAAAACCTGTAATGCGTATAACTTATTTTATTTGGATAATTTAATATATGTACACATGAAATTAATAAAAGTACAACTTTTGTATCGAATACATTCATTTGAAAACATGGTTAGTCTAAAGTTCTGACAACATCTGTGTGACCATTGCCTCTGTGATTATTTACAAGTTTGTAGCGATGATAAGATATTGATATGTCAAGAGTACAGCTCAAATAATTGAACACACATAAATTAGTAACTAAAAAAAACAAGAAAAAGGATCAGAACATTTACACCTATTGAAACTTAAAAGTTAAGTATTAAGCATATATAAGGACGATTATATGAACAAACCACTAGTTTAAGCTAGTTTAGTTTAAACCTATTTATTTTAGCTCGATTGCATTTAAAGTACTTACTACTTATTTGAAACGCTCTCGATTCCGTGTCCTGGGTCTAGAACCAGTACATGGTGTCTTTTTGGGGGGGACCTAAAGAACGCTGCCACAGTGGGGATCAAATCCGTGATCCCCCGGTCGCTAGGCAGACACCATATCCATTACACCACGGCGACTGTAACAAACCACTGAGTCATGACCAGAAAATAACAAATTAAAAACAAAACAAGCTATTGAATTTGCAAAAGAGAACTGCGCATGTTTTATTTCTTGATCTACCTTTTTGCATTATTCGATGGTTGATGGTCCATTGAATAATAAAAACATGTAGATCATGAAATTTAAACGCGCGGTTCTCTTTTGCAAATTCAACACGGCTTAATGCCCGGTCATGTTTACAAATCAAGAAACATCATCGTACTACCTCGTTTGAGACAAGAGAACATGTCCAAGACATATTTAGAAATATGTAGCAATTTGTTAGTGCCATATATATCAACACTTTTGAACCTTCGCCTCTATGCATTTGTAGAGAGGTCGGATCGGTTTATTATTTCGTTTTTACTTGTTCGGTGTTTACAGCACAACTGGCAACTATGTTCGCTATTCTACAGTCTACATGCTATCGAACCAAAAGACTTATAAGGCAATCTAAATAAATGTCTAACATGATGAGATATGAGAACTGTTTAGAGCAGAGAAATCTACTTTATTACAATTTTCACATCGTGATATATTAATACGAAGCAATTAATTTGTAATTGTTTGCTTTTAAATAGCACACGGGCACTGGAACAAGTCGATTGCTTGATCAGATCACCATTGGCTAATGCAGTATTGTTTTCTTATAAAAAGGGACACAATATATTTCCCATGCTTAAATTAACAAAGGCGTTTCTTTGTAACATCGCGTTTTTACTGTATCTCAATTAAGCGAATGTAACAAATCCGGCTAAATTAATAATAGCGCAACCACAAATAAGTTACATATTCATGTGCAATGATGCATTTAATAAATGCATAATTACACCAAATGCATTACATCATTTACTGTTTGTTATGACATTGTTCATGCCAACATAGCGTGTCGAAGGCAAGACTCGATATAAGCAAGACAAACGATTTAACTTGTCAGACAAGAAAAGCAACTATGTAAAGAGGAAATTCATATAAACTGAATAGTCGCGAACCAACCATGAATGAGACAAGGTAAGAGTTGTATGTATCTGTATTATTATCTAGTTGTAGTTCTTACATCAGCACCGATTATTGTTTTTGATTTAATTGCAAATGAAGATAATATATAATTTTAATAGGTTTTATAACATCGTGGTGTACTATTGAATGTTATGATGTGACTGAATTATACATGCTACTGTAAATAGTGCAGATGTCAATTATTCATAGTCTAACTAAGACGTTATATTAAGAATAAGCATATGTATGAACATATTTTATAATCATTATATATATTATGGTTATTTGTACTCTGGTTCTCATTTTCAACAAATAACGATACCAAACAGACATATATATATATATATATGTATATATATATATATATATATATAATAATCTTAGGCGATTAATCATGTATTAATTATCGCATTCTTATTGTCGACCTAAATAAGTGTAAGTATAAGGTCATCATTTCATGCACTTTCAAAGATGGTCGGATGGTTGTTCCGTTTATCACTTCGTGTCCGCATGATGTCCTGAGAACGCTTCAACAATTCAAACCGAAAAACGAAAAGACGGTTTATGAATCGATTAATTTGCTATTTTACATAGATAAATACAATTGCAACATGAAAATTGAAAGTCTTATTTTATCAAGTAGCTAACTTTAAATTAGAAGATTAACTATGGTGCCCTGACTTCACATGCTTTTAAGCAGATTGTGAACGGTATCAGTACAAGTTAACACACAGTTTATAGTTGTTTACTTGTGGATAACTACAGTTATCAGAAAGTGTGGCCGTCCAAAACATCGCTGCGATTCTCAGATCAAAGTAAAACAAATGTAGTATTGTTGAATAATTTATAAAAGAGATTTCAATTCTCCAACTACATTCTTTCACAAATTGACATGCAATGTGAATTACAATGTATATTTAACATTGAATAATTTTAAACAAATTCAAGTGTATTGTGTTAATCATGACACGTGCTGTGCGACCAATTGATTGTCGCATTGTACCGTTATATTTGACAGGAAAAAAAGTAGTGTCTTCTTAAATTGTCGCGTGCAATTGTCAAATGCCGGTTGTCATGTTGTGCGTCGCTTTGTTTGTCATGTTTCGATGTCACAGAACGATACGACACGGCACACTTCAAACGACACGCGACACGCGACATTTCAAACGACACGCAACAACCAACATTTCAAACGACACGCGACACGCGACATTTCAAATGACAAGCGACATTATATCGCGTAAATGTCGTGCAATTGTCAACTATCGACTTAGACCCATAATTTCCGATATACGGTATTAAAACCGACGCGCGACATGTCAAACGACACATTCTAGTAAGCAAATATCGCTCAAAATATCTTGTGTCGAGTTTCTATATTGTAAAGATACACTAAAAGCGGCCACAATTAAGAAATAACCTCGTTACATAAGTGCATATGGTAAACAGATGTGATCATGCTGTAAATTGTTCATTCGTGTTTGTGAATAACATGATAGATATCATATTTAGTATAATTAATTAGTACACACACTTGACGACTGAATTGAACATGATCACAATGATTCACGATAAATATACATGTATACGAGGCAGAAAGATGTCTAAGGAAAACCACGTAACGATGTCTGTTCTAAGAACTCTTGCGAATAATTATTTGAAATATTTATGAATTTAGGAGTTGGGCATCGTTGAACGTATGTGTTTATTTCAGTTGTACCTAGATGTTGTGTGTTTTAATACATATACATTATGAAAGAAATTTCTTGTATTGAGGATTAAACGTCCTAACTAGATTAACGCTAATTGTATTATTTGATGAGGTAGTTTTTATTTTATATATGAACGATATTAGAGATATACAGACACTACATAAAACAAATTTGATAAGTTTGATAATAACATACAAACCCATGTGAACACATGTTATTTGGACGGACCTTAAGTGTTTTAAACACTTAAGCAAACATAAAACATGTTGTATGTATTTGACAAGCTCGTTAACCTGAGTTTGTATTTCTAAGTGTATGAGGTCCTTACGCGCCTTGGGCTGCATTATGTGCGGACAAGGAGTGTGTACTCCTCCCTTATATACTTATTAGACTCATGCAAATTGGGAATTATTTTGAATCATAGCTGCAATTTTTAACTAGTTAGTGTGTACTGAAAGATTTTGATATGGGTTTGATGTTGTCATATTGGGGAAAACCGGAGTACCCGCAGTGAATCCCACCTGTCCGGTATGGTGACAACCAACCAAACTCACATGCTCCGGGAGCGGGAACTTTACCAAGATGCGCGTGTAACAACCCCGCTCGTAAATCCCATTCTGTCATGAGATGTATATATCATAGAGCGTCAATTAACATACGTCAGTTTAAGTAAAGTTTAGCGAATGGCCTGAGTTTACTTTACGTATACTTTTCCTTTTTATTCCTGTCTCTTTGCTAAGCAATCGTTACACACAATTGTTACATTGATTGTTTGGTATAGGTACTTAATAAATGCATAAATCATGCGTTTTGTAAACTTAATCTGAATCTCTATATGCAACTGTATGCACACAATCTTGTTTGTGACCATTTCTTCTTAAGTGTTATTCCAGTTAGTGCATCAACGTTAAAGTTGTTCGTTACGTTAATACGGTCAAATGTAGTGCATTATGTTTGGCTTGCAATACATTTTATTAATAACGTTTAAACATTCTCTATTTCAAAGGTATTCACAAGGCAGTCTGCAAAGCCGAACATAACTGGTTTATCATAAACACAAAGTACATATCAACACGTTGAAAGCTTATTTCTTTTTAAAGTACAAATTCAGTCATGCGAAACGACTGAAACGAATTTAGTTTTGCAAAGCGTGCACTGTGCGCACTTAAATCTTTACATATCTGGGATGCGATCATCAATCAAGGTAATGTTTTTTTTTCATTTTGGTTTTGTAATGCAAAACTTGATTGCGAATATGTGTTTGATTTATATTGCTACGTTGTATCATATGAATTTCCCATTAATTAGCGTGTCTTAAGATATTTAGAAGGCTGACCTAAATAGAATATCATCATGAAGCATTAGTTACATTAGAGTTTTAATGTTTAAATATTATAATCTGAGCGATCCTTTTACATAATGTCGTGTACGAATGTAAATATGTTCGGGTTTGATGAGCATTATTCCTATTACTTAATTTTAACAAGTGGCCTCTGGATGTTATAATAATACTACTAATACTACTAATACGACTAATACTACTAATAATAATAATAATACTAATAATACTTATAATACTAATAATACTAATAATACTAATAATGATAATAATAATAATACTAAGTATTAGCGCTCAGTTCATGAGAACACACAAATATTATTTTAAATGATAATTATTTGTATTGATAAACGCAATGAGCATATATACATATGCAGACAATATTCAATTCAAGACGCTTAAGTTTAATTGCCCATTTCAAATGTAAATGTTAACAAAGGAAAGTCTAAATGTTAAATAAAAGTTAAGTATGAATCTACTATATCCGGCATTAAATTAGTTCCTGAAAAAAAAAGATGGCTTAGCTTGAGGCAAACTGTTTAAGGGATTCCAGAAATTGCATGTTCCTTAACCACAAGCAAAATGCAGACATATCGAATTCCATTCTTTTAAACGCGTGAACAGTAAATATCTGAATAGTTTAAAGGAAAATAAGCCAATAACCAGCATAAGTAATCGTCCTCGGTGCAGTGATTTTCGCACACGTACGAGCATTCGGATAGGTCCAGATTTCAAACTTTGAATTTCCTCGTCGAATAGCTTGTACCCACGCTGCTCGACATTGTTTGTCTGTTGGAAACTTGTGTCTTCCTTTTCGAGAGCACAATAAGACGAAGCAAGTGGTTTGAGGCATAATTTCACTCTTGTATTGTAAACTGTCAAAAGCTTCGATGGTTAACAAAGACGAACTTTTGCACGATAAAACCCGAACATATCCGGTTAGAAGGACCTACTCAATTACAGCGCCACCTTTGTCGTCAAATAGTGGAGATTCATCCATCGGTACAGTCATCCATTATCTGCTAAATAGGCTAAAAAAACAAATATAGTGTAGGTTTCAACCTACTAAATAAACTTGCTAAAATGCTAAATAGGCTGAAAAGTCTGCAAAATAGGCTAAATAGGATTTAAGTTTCAACCTGTGTACGTAACTGGAAAGTTATGTAAAATAGACTTAATATGCTAGCTACACACACGCGTTCCTCACAACGAATCTACCAAATGTGTAATTGTTTGCTAGTACATGGCATAAAGGCACTGGAACAAGACGATTGCTGGATCAGATCATCTCTGGCTGACGCATTATTGTCTTCTTAAAACGGACATAAACAATTTACAACCCTTTTATTAACAAAGGAGATTCCTTGTTACATCGCGTGTTTTCTGTATCTCCATTATTCTCAGTTGAAATAATCCGACTAAAACAATTATAGTACAACCACAACTACATGTAAGTTACATATTCATGTGCAATGATTCATTTAACAAATGATTAATTACAACAAATGCATTACATCATTTACTGTCTGTACTGACATCGTTCATACCAACAGAGCGTGTCGAGCACAATGCTCGATATAACTAAGACACACACTTTAACTTGTCAGACAAGAAAAGGAACAATGTTTAAAGGGAATTTATATGAAATGAATAGTCGCGAACCAACCATGAATGAGACAAGGTAAGATGTGTATTTGTATTATTATCACGTAGTACTTTTAAAGCAGCAGCGATTGTTGTTTTCTACTTAATTACAATTTAATATATATATATCATTTTGATGTTGGTGTAATGTAAACATTTTTTTAAAGCTACCTGACAAAATAAGACTCACAATTCACAAAAAAGTGTATAAACTATATGTTCAGAGGACATTCGTCGACTTTAAATGAACGGAATGAGGTAGGACAATGTTGCCTGTTTAGGATTATTACTATTAATAATACAAATATTCATTATTTATCATTGTCATTATTATAATTATTATAATAAATATAATTATTATTATCATTATTATTATTATAATTATTATTATAATTATTATTATTATCATTATTATTATTATTATTATTATTATTATTATTATTATTATTATTATTATTATTATTATTATTATTATTCGTTTTGTCCGCGTTTTGTTCGGCTAGAGTCCAAGGGTGTATTATATTTCTATAAGCCGCTCGTTATAATAAAGTAATTGAAACCATGCTATTTACATCCAAAAATGATATACATTCGTACACGAAATTATGTAAAAAGGATCGCTAAAATTATAATATTTAAACATTAAAACGCTACACTAACTAATTTATAATGATGATATATCTATTGTGGTTTGCCGGCATATGCGACACGCTAATACACGGGAATCTTCATAAACGTAGTAATAAAAAAGGACAATTTACATACGCAATAAAGTTCACGTTTTGCAGCAAAACTACGAAATTAAAACATACTTGTTTAAACAAGTTTGCCTAAGATTGATGATCGCATACCAGGTATGTACAGTTTTAAGTAAGAAAAGTGTACGTTTTCCAAAACTAAATTCGTATACTATGTTGATTGTAAAATTGTATACTGTGAAAATGACATCATTAATATTTTATTTAAGTATGTCACCATTACAACATGTAAAAACTAACGCAAGGGAAGGACCCCTGATAACGTACAAGAACTTCAGGTCTTACCCTTTTTCCTTAAAGTATGTATATATATGGACCAATGTTTATATTTGTACAATGTCATTCTTTGGAAATAAAATTTGTTTAAAGTAAATTCGTTTCAGTAGTATTTAGTATTCACTTTAAAAACAAATTAACTTTAAACGTATTGGTATGTACTTTGTTTTTATGATAAACCATTTATTTTCGGTTTTGCAGACTGCCTCGTGAATACCTTTTAAATAGCGAATGCTTAAACGTAATAAATTACTTAAGCAGCCATTTGGACCTTTTTTTGCCTTTTTAAAAAGAATATTAAATGGGGAGAAACATACGTCCTATTTAGCCTTTTTAGCAGCCCGTCAAGCCTGTTTAGCCTTATTAGCAAGTCAATCAAATGAAACATGAAACAAACATCCCATTTAGTGTATTAAGTAGCCTATTCAATCTATATAGCCTACTAAGCATGTTTATTAAAAGTTTGAAAAATGCATGCTATTTAGGCTGCACCTGAGGCCGACCCTAACTAAAAGTCCCGGCCGGAACTATATGCGCCCGACAGGAAGTCGACGGGCGTTCAGCGTGCAGTAGGTTGCTTCCGGGGGATAACTCTTGTTTGTCCGAAAGGGGCCCATAAAGGTGCACACCCACTTACTGGAAATTCACGCATAATACGCTTAATAGCCTACATTTGACGCCAACCCTAATAAAAAGTCCCGGCCGAAACTATGAGCTTCCGACAGGCAGTCGACGAGCGGTCAGCGTGCTAAGCGTGCACTAGGTCGCTTTCAGATGATAACTCGTGTTTGTCCGAAAGGGGCCCTTAAATGTGCATACCAAATCTCTGGAAAATGACGCATACTACGCTTAATAGGCTGCACCCGACGCCGATAAAAATTAAAAGTCTTGGCCGAAACTATATGCGCCCGACAGGCAGTCGACGGACGGTCAGAGTGCACTAGATCGCTTCCGGAGGATAACGCTAATTGTTCCAAAAGATAAAGGTGCATACCCAATCACTGGAAAATGACGCATAAAACGCTAAATAGACCTGACGCCGATCCTTATTAAAAGTCTGAGCCGAAACTAGGTGCGCCCGACAGGGAGTCGACGGGCGGTCAGCGTGCTCTAGGTTGCTTCCGGGAGATAACTCTTGTTTGTCCGAACGGGGCCCTTCAAGGTGCATACCCACGCACCTGACACGAACCCTAATTATAAGTCACGGACGAAACTTGGTGTGCCCGACAGGCAGTCGACCGGGTGTCAGCGTGCACTAGGTCGCTTCCTGTGGATAACTCTTGTTTGTCCAAAAATGACCCTTATAGGTGCATACTCACGTACTAGAAAATGACGCATATTACGCTAAATAGGCTGCACCTGACGCGAACCTAATTAATAGTCCCGGCCGAAACTAGGTGCGCCCGACAGGCAGTCGACGGGGTGCCAGCGAGCACTAGATCGCTTCCGGGGATAACTCTTGTTTGTCCAAAAGAGGGCCTTAAAGCGCATACACACTCACTGAAAAATGACGCATAATACGCTAAATAGGCTGCACCTGACACCGACCCTTATCAAAAGTCCCGGCCGAAACTATGTGCACCCGACAGGCAGTCCACGGGCGGTCAGCGTGCACTAGGTCGCTCCCGAGGGATAACTCTTGTTTCTCCAAAAAGTGCCCTTAAAGGTGCATACCCACTCTCTGAAAATGACGCATAATACGCTTAATAGGCTACACCTTACGCCAACCCTAATTAAAAGTCCCGGTCGAAACTAGGTGCGCCCGACAGGCAGTCAAAGGGATGTTTGCGTAGACTTGATCGCTTCCGGGGGATAACTCTCGTTTGTCCGGAAGGGGCTTTTAAAGGTGCATACCCACTCTCTGAACAAATGTGCACAATACGCTTAATAGGCTGTTCCTGACGCCAACACTTATTAAAAGTCCCGACCGAAACAAGGTGCGCCCGACAGGCAGCCGATAGGTTGTAAGAGTACACTAGTTCGCTTCCGGGGGATAAGTCTTGTTTGTCCAAAAGAGGCCCTTAAAGGTGCATACCTTCTCATGGGAAAATGAGGTATACTACGCTTTAAGCCCCTATTACTCTCAAAATAAACGAACATTTCGTAAAATGTTTCATTAAATAAGGTTACCACATTAAACATCAGTGTTCATTATAGCAAAAGTTAAATGTCAACGTTTCATGTGCTCTGGTGACACGAATTGTGAAGCCTTGTTTTGGGTCTAGTGATTGTATGAAGCGCCAGCATTCTTTGGGAATATCTGTGCAGATCTCCTCGAGATCAATGTGCTGGTCCGTTCGTATGGTCGTTTACGCCTTTAGATTTCACCATCGAGCCGCCTGTGTTTGTCTTTATATAGTTGTCTATGTTTGTGTCGCGTTTAGTTCGAGTTCATTTCAAAAAGTAATGTTCACATTCGCTCACTTATTTGAATGGGTCGTCTAAAGTGTTATCCCACCATGTTTTTTATTTATTTCGAAATTATTTGTCCAGTGTTTTCGATTTGCACTTATAGTAAACCTTTTCGATGAGTGCATTGTAATATAGTCACATACATAACGGTATAATCATTATGAGTCCACATCATTCTGCTTGCCAAAGAAGCATTGTATTTGATCTATCATCGTAGCTTATATGTTACTGTCTATGAAGTCAAGGAAAATCGATTCATATTTAAAGTTTAAACCGTTTGCCGCTAATCGGATTATCGTTCTTTTCATACATATTTTGACTTTTGGCGTCAAGAAGCTTGTTTAATTTACGTTCGATTTGCAAATAGATTACCGAATGGTCAGGCATCAAGCATTCAAGTATCAAACATTGAATTTCGTAATAGGAAGATTGAAACGAAATACGAACAGGGAAACAGGTTTCTTGTTTTGTTTTATAATAAGTACAACGAAAAAACGATATAAAGAGGTCAATTTAGTTTTTGTATTTTATTTTAGTTTCGGTTATTAGGTAATCGGTTGATGAACTTATATGCGTTGATTTTCGTGTTTTATTGTATCGAATGCAAATCGAAAAGACAGTATATACACGGACCTGTGTTGCCTGACTTAATGACTTTAAGTTGATTGTCTACTAAAGTAACTTTTTCACACATAAGGCCATTTTTCGGCGACGCTGTCTTACCCAGGTTTTCACCTTCACTGATCTTTATCAACAGCCAATAAATTTGTAGAAATTTTCTGCCAGTAATAACTGGAATTTTCGCATTTGTTGAAAATACCTAAAGGCAGCAAAATTTAAAACGTCTTGACTTCAAAATGTGTTAAATTATAATATGAAAAACTGGTTGAAAAATCTGTTTGTGCTGTTCAGCATAGAGAATGTACGCCGCTAAGAAATCCCCACTATTTTTGTTTAATTTGTTTTCACTTCACATTAACACATTTTTTAAAGTTTGACATTTAATCCCTTGAAGGGACTTTTAACAGATTAACGTACCTTTGAACATTACCATTAAATATATGTATTTACAAAACTGTCATATCCGAAAAAGTACATATACTGATAATATGTAATATAGTTTATCATTAATAATAATTGTAAGTAAAATAAAAAAATGTTCATGGCCTGGGGTTCACATTCGGGACCTCCAGAAGTAAAACCTAACGCGCTTTCACAAAAACACGAAGACATTTGATCTGGATTGAAGTTAAAACGTTATGACCCTAATAATATATTATTTTTTTGCTAAATTACCGATGATTATCATTTCAATCGAATTATTCTGTGTCTGATGTCGATAGATTAAAATGTGAATGTTTATTGAACACATATTTAAACAGTTGTCTTAGTCAGGAGTATTGTGCTTGTTTGAATATAATGCACACATTTTCACGAGTACATTTTGTTTTGAATCTATGACTTTTTTTTAATCGTCACTTTTGCAAAATGTGAACACAGGCCTTTCAAGTGTTGGATCTAAACATCGCAACACTACAACTCCATCGTAATAAAACTGTAAAGTCACTTTTCCGGACTATTTTTTCCGGTTTAATTTCTCTATGTATTTTAAAGAGATTAATACGCTTTTACACACTATGTTTTTTTTATTTCAGCAGTATTCAACATGCGTTCATCATCAGGAATTTGAGATACACATTGGGTAAACATTTACTTAAACGTGTAAATTTGCTCCAAAAATTATCTCAAAACATTTAATTACGTTATGGTAAACTGGAATAATACATTTCGACATTAAAGCCCCATTTATACTCAAAATCAACGAATCTTTCGTAAAATATTTCTTTAAAAAAGTTAACCCATGAAAATTAGTGTTCCTCATAGCGATAGCAAAAATGTCAACGCTTGATCTGGTCTGGTCACATAGATTTAACAAGATACAAAATGCTCTTTTTTTGGGACAATATATTCAACACATGTTTCATGTACCATGTAAGTGTTCGTGTGTCGTATGAATAGATATCGTTGCTGGAAATTAAAATGTTTATGTACCATTTTATGGTGAATGTGTCTTATGAATCGATATCGTTGCTTGAAATTAAAATGGAATATATTGTGTCACAAAAAATTTAAACGAGCATTTTGTATCTCGTTAAAGCCCATATAACGCTGAAAATCAACGAATTTTTCGTAAAATATTTTTTTTAAATAAAGTTTACATAAACAATAAGTGTTTCTTATAGCAATAATTAAAAATTTCAACGCTAGATGTGCTCTGGTAACATAGAGTAAATAAGATACAAATAGTTTTTTTTTTTTAATTGTGGTACAATATATTCAACACGTGTTCTTGTACCAATTTAGTGTTCGTGTGTCGTGTGAATAGATAACGTTGCGGTTCATGTACCAAGATAGTGTTCGCGTGTATTATGAATAGATATCGTTGCGGGATATAAAAAAGGAATATGTTGTGCCTCACAAAAAGAGCATTTTATATCTTGTTTAATATATTATACCAAACAACTCAAGCGTTGAAATGTTGTCTTTAAAGAATACTGATTATTAATGGGTTTACTTTATTTTAAGAAATATTTTACGAAATATTTGTTGATTTTGAGCGTTATAGGGGCTTAAAATCAATGTTACCAGATCACATCTGGCGTTGAAATTTTGGTTATTGCTATAAGGAACACGGTTTTTCATTTAGGTTTACTTTATTTTAAGAAATATTTTACAAAATATTCGTTGATTTTGAGTGTTTATGGGGCTTTAAAATTACTTGTATACTTTTAATGTGTTTATTTTTGTTTATTACAGGATTCAGCATAGTCCTAGCGATAACATTCATAGTGGTATCCTTAAGTTGGATTAAAATCAACCGTGAAGAATATAACACTATTCCGACGCAACAGGTATCTTTAGATTACATTTTCAGATTTTGAGATTTGGTATACAACATGAATTATGAACGAATATATGTTTGGCATGTGATGACGGTAGTAAATTGTATGTTGACGAACATGTTACTGTAACGGACAAAATAAAATACAAATTGTGTTAATCACGAGTCATATGCGTCGGTTAAATGATATTTTTTTTTTTTTTTTTTTTTTTTTTTTTTTTTTTTTTTNTTTTTATTTTTTTTTTTTTAATATTTGAAATTAATCTTCTGATAGAAATATATTAAAGAAAAAAGTTAAAATAATTTCCCGACATTAGTACGCATTTTATATTATTCTTATCATATTATCTTGATTTTAGTTAATTTTAGACAATTAAATTATACATTGCATGTTCGTGACTGAATTGAATGAAATAATATTTATAATGGTGTATAAGCGTTTATAACAATCAATTTGTGTTGGTGCGTCATATTACTAGAAATCAACTATTAAACCATCATTTTCGGTAGAAAAAAGATTCCGATTCAACAAAACAAACAATTTGATACCAAGATGTTATTTTGGACGAAAGAAGCAACAA
The DNA here is from genome assembly GCA_007657795.1 of Dreissena rostriformis. Lineage (NCBI taxonomy): Eukaryota > Metazoa > Mollusca > Bivalvia > Myida > Dreissenidae > Dreissena > Dreissena rostriformis. Next base: position 274,058 of record VMBQ01000429.1, read on the forward strand.
AAACAGAACGGAAGCGTATTTTACAATTATTAAGCGCATGTTCTCATGACGTCATAATTAACACGTCAAACTTCATACTGCATACTATAAATATATTTTTACCGCTAAATATGCAGTGACATAGCGATTATATTTTATTAATCCTAAAAAAACTGAGGGCACGGACGTATAATAAACAGAAATCATGGGTTTATGTCCTATCGTTTTGTAATATAACAGGATCTGCACAAATTGTTAAAAAATATATTTTATTTTGAGCATCGCCTGATATATCACAAAACGATAAAGCAGTAGCCTGTACATTTCAGTACGTATGGTATAGGGGCCACTCTTGATCAAAGTCCCTCTTTTGATTCAATGGCTAGATGAACTATCAAAAAAGCTAATGCTAGGTTGAAGTTTGTGTACAGGAAGAGAAAGTTCCTTGATCCCCACTCTAAAATGTTACTGGTCACATCCCTCATCCAGTGTCATTATGATTATGGTTGTTCAATTTGGTTAAACAGCTTGTCTCATAAACCTAGGAAATAATTACAGGTCACCCAGAACGGAATGATCAGGTTTGTGTTGGATCTTGAAGCAAGGGCTCATATAGATCAAAGTCACTTTGTCAAGCTAAACTGGTTACCAGTCTCTAAAAGGGTTGATCGAATCATGTTGTGCCATGTGTTCAAAATCTACAGTGGTAGATCACCAGGTTACCTAAATGAGCATTTCATTCCACTGAGTTCAGTTCATAACTATTCCACTAGGTTCAGAGTTTCAGTTGGTGCTTCCAGTGATTCATTCACAGACACCGGAAGATTTTGTTTGCCTAATGTTAAAAGTTGTGGTAAACGGTCATTTGCTTATCAAGGTTGTTCTCTCTGGAATGAAATGCCACAACCTATAAGACAAGCTAAGAATCATCTCAATTTCAATTCCGCCGTCAAAACCCATCTGCTTGCTACTTTTTGATTTTTTTTCTATTTTTATTTGTATTTTAATAGTGCAAAGTATTCTTATGTAAATTCTGTGATATTTACTTCATGTCTGTGATAATGATTTCTGAGATTAACTTAGTATTCAATTTTGCTCATAAATGTTTAATTAGTTGTTATTTCTAGGTCAACTATATTAAATGTATTAAGGACCACAACGGAAATAAGGATTAACTTCCTTTTTGTGCTTTCCTTGTATTTTAATGTTTGTGACATGGTTTAAATCTTTAGTGCACATGTATATATATTTAACAATTATTTAACAATAATAGTAGTATAATTTGACTGTTTAAATTTTTTATAATAAGTTGTATAATTTGTTGAATTTTATAAACCTGTTTCTCTGTCTGCTTCATTTATCACCTGTGATTCTATTTTAAATTATATGTTTGCTATTTCTTATGCCATAAGCAGATAAAACTTATTTTATGTGTAATATATGCTTTATGTACCATGTCTTACACATTGTTAAAATATGAAATAAATACATACATACATGGTCACCGTAAAATGATAGCGCAAATTAAACGTTATTTTCTTGCTGAGTGAAATGACACCGTATAGTTAATGGAAAGAACCGTATAATTACAGACTAAAATCAAAAAGTGTTTTAGGAATGCGTATTTATCTTTCGGTTTAATGTCATTTTTTTAGCATGTTAAAAAAACGGTATGCATGGACCAACACAGTAGTTGACCTACACATAAACGTTGGATTTATGCGATACGATGCTATGGTTACAAAGATTAGGAGAAAACGTATGTGTATGCGCAATTGATTATAATTTAAAATGCTCTATAAAACTCTAAATTGAGCTGCAAAAGTCCAGTATTTGTGAAGAGCTTGATTTTCCACGTACATGTAGGCATATTTTATTGTTCTTACTAAACTGATTATTATCTTAAATAATTATGTATGCTGAATAAACGCTTCGCTTTAGCTTTAATGTAAAGACGTTCAAATGAACCACTACACTTTTTTCCTTAAATGAAAATGACTTAAGTGAAAACTTATAGCAAATCACTTATTGATTTCGCATCTCTAAATGTGTTCAGTGTTATAAAACAAACTTGTGTTTACATCACGTTACATACTCCTGTACAAATTAGATACGTTTGCATTGACTGATACGAAAATGTTTCAACATGTTTAAATTTGTCAAAAAAGGAAGTTTAACTTCAATTACGGAATCTTTGATTCTTAATTTCGATGTACTTGCAAAACAACCTTTTATCCTCATGACAACACAATCTTAAGTTTATTATTTCTGTGAAAAGTACTCATATGACTTGATATCGAATGGGAAACTACGATTACTCACGGAAACTAGTATTACTCACGGAAACTACGATTACTCACGGAAACTAGTATTACTCACGGAAACTACGATTACTCACGGAATCTACGATTACTCAGCTCAAACATGAACATGTATACTGCCTTACATTTGTTCCGAAATTTGTATTTAGTAAATGTTTTGCTTTAAAGTAATACGGATGTTCTTTTTTCAATAAACATGAGTACTTGTACCTATGCACCGCATGCAGATCCTTATCGGTATCTGCATTATGCTATTTTATTTTATTTTAGCGGTATTGTTCTAAACGCGTGTTGATAAGACCGTGTGGTTTGTGACTTTGAAGTTGTTATGACCCGTCATTTCAGACAATTATCAATTCAATGCAACGGTGTGATATTTAAACACTGTCATATTTTAATAAAGCTCGTGTACTGGACTTGCAAGTTTGCTTATTTCGTATTTTTTCATAGCCTTGTTAAAGCCTCATTAACACTCAAAATCAACAAATATTTCGTTAACTATTTGGTAAAATAGAGATAACCAATACAAATTATTGTTCCTTATAGCAATAGCCAAAATTCCAACAATAGATGTGGTCGGATAACATAGATTTAACAAGGTACAAAATGCTCTTTTTATTATTTGTTGTGGTACAATATATTCCATTTTAATTTCACGCAACGATATCTATTCATACGACACACGAACACTAAATTGGTACATGTACATGAACATAAGTTGAATATATTGATAAAAAAGGATTTTGTATCGTGTTAAATCTATGTTACCAGAACACATCTAGCAATGAAGTTTTGGCTATTGCTATAAGGAACACTGATCGTTTATGGGTTAACTTTATTTTATTAAATATTGTACGAAATGTTCGTTGATTTTGAGTGTAAATGAGGCTTTAACAGTAATACGTACGAATTAATATGGTTTAAATTTGACTTTATCAGTTAAAATCATTTTATAGCATAAGAAAAAAAATCACATTTTCATCAGGTTATGTCATTAAAAAAACATCTACGTGTTTTAAGAGATTTACAGTTACCTTATTGAAATGAATGTATTTGCAGTTAAGGGTGTTCGCCTAGTTTTGGGTCCATATTTATTATTCGATAACGCTTACGTACACCATATAATGCGTATAATACTCACAGTCCGGTGTTAAGCGATAGTTCTGTTATCAATAGTTAACTCACAGTCTGTTATCAATAGTTAACTTACAGTCTGTTGTGGAAGCCATAGTTCTGTAATCAATAGTTAACTAACAGTCTGGTGTGAAGCGATAGTTCTGTTATCAATAGTTAACTAACAGTCTGGTGTCAAAGCGATATTTCTGTAATCAATAGTTATTGTACAGTCTGGTGTGGAAGCCATTGTTCTGTAATGAATAGTTAACTAACAGTCTCGTGTGAAAGCGATATATCTGTAATTAATAGTTCACTTAAAGTCTCGTGTGAAGCGATAGTTCTGTAATCAATAGTTTACTTAAAGTCTGGTAAAAAAGCGACAGTTATGTTATCAATAGTTAACTTACAGTCAAGTGTGTAAGCGGCGATAGTTTTATAATCAATAGTTTAATTACAGTCTGGTGTGAAAGCGATAATTCTGTTATCAATATTGGGTATCTGAGAAATATGCGTGACACGGCACCATATAAACAATTGAGATTAATGTATTTGGTAGAGCTTGGTGAACATTGCGTGTATGTTTATTCAAACTTTTGTCTGATAAATAAGTGGTCTTTAAACATAAAATAAAATAATACACGAATGCCGTTTTTCTTCGTGACATAGTATTGGGTGTTGGTATATGTATTTTCAGAATCGTTCGTTTCGAGTGTTGTTCCCAAATGTGCATTTCCAGCTCACCAGTCGGCCAGATGCGATGGCAAACGGCTTTTCACCGTGTCAATATAGCAACTGTATCTTGACACACACTATGTCAGAGCTGCCAATAAGTGATGCTTTGATAATAACTGGTCGCCGGATCGGTCATTTTAAGAAACCATTTCCAAGGACGCCAGGACAGATTTGGATATTTCATGAAGTGGAAAGTCCACAGCACTATGACTATGATGGCATTGAATGGAGAACCGATCCAGGTTGGAGATATGCATTCAACTGGTCAATGACTTATGATTATAACAACACTGATGTGTACTTTCCCTATGGCGATATAACTAAAAAAACGTTTACAACTTTACGAAATTACACTGAAATTGCTATCGGAAAAAAGAAAGATGCACTGCTTGTCAGTTCGCATTGCGATAATGCAGCAAAAAGAGAAATATATGCCAAACGGTTACGAAAATATATCACAGTTGACGTATTTGGTGCGTGTGGACAGAAATGGAATTGTGGAAATCTCTATGTACATGACAACTGTTTTGACATTCTTAATACAACGTACAGATATTTTCTCGCCTTTGAAAACTCATTGTGTCGAGGTTATTTCACGGAGAAATTGTTTGAAAACTTCAACTACGATGTTCTTATCGTCACACGCGGTGGAGAATTCGGCCAAGCAAAAACACAGTTTCCAAATGGATCAGTTATTAGTACGGATTTGTTTCAGAGCGCTGACGCACTTGGTAAATATCTTTCGGAAATTTCAGCGTCCGTTGAAACATACGCATCGCTTCTTCGAGTGAAGGACCAATACGAGGCGATATCGTACAAGGCTACATATCAGAAGGCGCTGTGTCAGATGTGCGAGATGTTGAACAACCAGGACAAATATCATCGGCACATTCCTGATATTTACAATTTTACCTACAGTCCGCCCCCGTGTAGACAGCCGACGGATTTACAGTGACTTATACATTTATCATCTCGTCAAAGCGTTTGATATGAATGGGTTTAACCCCTAAATAATTAAAGCCCCTTTAACGCTCAAAATCAACAAATATTTCGTAAAATATTTCTTAAAATAAAGTCAACACATACACAATCAGTGTTCCTTATAGCAATATCCAAAATTTCAACGCTATATGTGCTGTGTTAACTTAGATTTTAAGCGCCTAGAACGCTCAAAATCAACGAATATTTGGTAAGATAGTTCGTAAATTAAAGTTAACACATAAACAATCAGTGTTCCTTATAGCAACAGCCAACATTCAAACGCTAGATGTGCTCTGGTTACATAGATTTAAAAAGATACAAAATGCTCTTTTTTATTTTTATTTAATGTTGTTATATTTTCAGCCTTCAGAGGCTTGTAGCGGTATTGTTATTTTTATTATTTTTGGAGTACCGTTTTGGCAATTGGTTCCTTGCCATAAATTAAGGACCACGAAGGTGTGTATAATAGAAATGCAATACTGCTGCAGCTTCTGGAGTTTCACTTTTTTATATTGTTTGTGGTACAATATATTCAACACGTGTTCATGTACCAATAAAGTGTTCGTGAGTCGTATGAATAGATATCGTTTCGGAAAATTAAAATCGAATATATTGTGTCACAAAAAAAGAGCATTTAATATGTTTTTAAACCTATGTTCCCATACCACATCTAGAGTTATAATGCTGGCTATTACTATAAGGAACACTGGTTGTTTATGTGTTAACTTTATTATCCCCACGTTTTTCGAAGCGTGGGGATTATGTTGCTATCTCCGCCGTCTGTCCGTCCGACGGTCCGTCCGGGCCGCTATCTCCTCCTACACTATTAGCACTAGAACCTTAAAACATACACACACGGTAGCTATGAGCATATGTGCGACAGTGCACTATTTTGAATTTTATCAGACCCCTGGGTCAAAAGTTATGGGGGTTTGGATTGGGCCGGGTCAGAGATTTTCACTCATTTTTTTTTAAAGTTATTTTACATTAACTGCTTCATTTCTACACCGATTTACTTCAAATTGATACTGAATATCTCTTATGACAATACAGTCAATCTCAACTATGCATGGCCCCATTACCAACCCTGGGGCGACCCGCCCACATAGACCACGCCAACCCAAAATTTTGTTTTAACATAACTTCTTCATTTATTCACTAATTGACTTCAAATTAAAACTGAACATCTTTTACGACAACACGGTCCATCTCGACCATCCATGTCCACATTACCCACCCCAGGGTCCCGCCCACATAGGACACACCCACCCAAAATTGCCTCTTCGTCCGTCCGTCCTTCCTGGCCACTATCTCCTCCTACACTATAAGCACTAGAACCTTGAAACTTAAACACATGGTACCTATGAGCATATGTGCGACAGTGCACTATTCTAGTTTTACGAAATATTTTACGAACTATTGGTAGAATCTGAGCGTTATAGGGGCTTAAATAGGCTACACCTTACGCCGACCCTAATTAAAAGTCCCGGCAAAAACTAGGTGCGCCCGACAGGCATTCGACGGGCGGTCAGCGTGCACGAGGTCGCTTTCGGAGGATAACTTTTTTGTCAAAAAGGGGCCCTTACAAGTGCATACCCGTTCACTGGAAAATGACGCATAATACGCTTAATAGGCTGCACCCGACACCAACCCTAATTAAATGTCCCGGCCGCAACTAGGTGCGCCCGACTGGCTGTCGACGGGCGGTCAGCGTGCACTAAGTCGTTTCCGGGGGATACCTCTTGTTTGTCCGAAAGGGGCCCTTAAAAGTGCATATCCACTGGGAATGACGCACAATACGCTAAAAAGGCTGAACCTGTCACCGACCCTTATTAAAAGTCCCGATCGAAACTAGGTGTGTCCGACAGGCAGTCGACGGGATGTCAGCGTGCACTAGGTCGCTTCCGGGGGATAACTTTTTGTTTGCCGACAGGGGCCCTTAAAGGTACATACCCACTCACATGTAAAACGTTGTTTAAAACAAGAGCTGTCAGAAGACAGCGCGCTCGGCTATTCAAGTGCTTGACAGTATAAAGTAAGCCATCATGGGGTATTTTGTTCATATTCAATAAGGTCAAGGAAATATAGTCATATTCTAACTGGAAAAGGACCATAATTGAAACATATTGATCGCCTATGTTTTAAAGAAGTAGTACATTATAGACGATTCTGAGTTCAGGTATATTTTCCACAATCTATTGAACATTTGTAAAGACATAAAACAAACTCATAGGATTATATTTCAAGTTTGATAGCAATAGCTTCTGTGAGATGGTAAGACGGTCTTTCAAAAAAAATAAAAAAAATAACATGTTAAAAAAATCTGTTTTTTTTTGGAGGGGGGTGGAGAGGGGGAACACTGAGAATAAGAAAACAAAGGAAAACAAAATGGGGGGAGGGGGGATTTCTGGGGTGTGTTAGATGGTTTGGGTGAAGTCCATTGTGGAATGTCAGGTAAGTGTTGTTTTGTCAAAGTATGAATCAAATCTGATCCTAAATAAAGTAGTTATGGCAATTTAATCAAAATTTATTAATTTGACCTTGAGATTCAAGGTCAAAGGTCAAGGTAAAATTCAACTTGCCAGGTACAGTACCCTCATGATAGTAAGAAAGTATTTGAAGTTTGAAAGCAATAGCCTTGATACTTTAGAAGTAAAGTGGATGTAAACACAAAATTTAACAAAATATTCAAAGTTACTAAGTGGAAAAAGGGCCATAATTCTTACAAAATGCTTGTTACAGTTGTCTGCTCTTGTTTATAGATTGGGGTCATGTTGGTAAAGAAGTATGCAAAATATTAAAGCAGTATGTCAAGGGACAAAGAAAA
>VMBQ01000430.1:0-60920 GCA_007657795.1 Dreissena rostriformis
TTACCACAATATTCTGACTTAAATTATAATATTAAATTTCAAAAGTTAAATATATCACTTGTGTTACATTCAACAAAGTTTTGCAAGTTCAACGGTATTAGTACTTTTCATTCCAGTTATGATTATTACATATTATTACTATTAATCTATTTAATTTTCATGTGTTCTAACCAACATCAGGCTGCCCAAACTGTAATCATTTCTACAATATTAAATGCTTTCTCTTTGTGAAAGTGACTTTCGCAATTTCACATCACACTCAAGGCTCTGCCTCTTGTGTGGAATGTCATACCACAAGCCACTCTACTGATGCATGCATATTCTTGGAACAATTACTCATTCTGGGAAAACTGGGCTTAACACATGTTCATTAAGTGTTGTCCCAGATTAGCCTGTGCAGTCTGCACAGGCTATTCAGGGGTGACACTTTCCCCTTAAACTGGATTTTTTGTTTAAAAGAAACTACCATTAAACTAAAAATTACACAAACAAAAAAGTGTCATCCCTGATTAGCACAGGCTAATCTGGGACAACACTTTACGCAAAATCATAAAGCCCCGTTTTCTCATAACAAGACTCAATTACTAGCCGAATATTCCATGTATATTACAGGAGTAAGGAGCTGGAGGAAGCCCTGCTGCAGGAGTGCGACTTTGGCTCGTTAAGAAACATCTGCAAGGGACGACCCGTACCTGAGAAACACAGAGCCAATGTCTGGCAGGTATACATTTGGGCATACTGGTTGAACAGCTTGTTTTCCTATTTTATGCATAAATATTTGCAAACATCTGTAACATTTTGAACATTTGTTCAATTTTGTTCATATACTTCTTTTATATACTTTCTGCTTGATTAAAAATCTTAATTAAAGTTGACCACTTGTTTAAATTAAAAAAAAAAAAATCAAAAGTAAAAACCCATTTTCTTTTTTATTTAACAAACTTTTTTATGCATTAGGAAATTCACAGAAACAAAACCGTGAAGCAACAATGCAATAAAGTTTATAGGACACATCTAGTATAGTCCTTAAAAAAGTAGCCAAACAGATGCTGTGTATAATTGTATCCTTCCTTCGAACAGATATGTCTACAAGTGCAGGGTAAGGGTAACAGTCTCGCATCCTTTGATGGGTTTTTCGATCTTAAAGAACAAAGCCTGATACGAGAAGACTGCGCACAGCTTGTTGGTATGTCTGATGAAGATGCAAAAAACTTATGGGTCCCTATGCATTGTTTATTGTATTAAGAAGAGAACATAAGAAAATTGACCCGCATCATGCGAAAATGGGTCTTAAAGCATATACGCCCAGCGTACCTACAGACCGCCTTGCACATTGGCTTAGTCTGGCCAGGAACTTTCCTGTCCGCTTTTGAGACCGCAAACTTTTGCGTGACTTTACAGCAGACAGAATAACACCCATTTTCGCATAATGCGGCTCTATTATAGGCATTTATCATTCAGATAAATTTTACTCTACAATGCTGTCTATAAAGCATTTTTATTAAGTGTCAACTCACATGTAGTTACTACAAGCATTGCACTTAAACAATGAGCAAAGACATATAAGTGACAATTACCAGTGTTTTGATAAGTGTATTAAATTTTGATAAACACTGCATCCAAGACATAAGTAGACTGGGTACACTGAATTCATCATGAACGTCTAATAAAGTTGTGCATGTGGAATTTAATTGTCCTATCTTACAAATTCCTAAGTTTAACCTCTTTAAACTGGACATTTCCATAAATTATTATGACAATGTGCTATACTTTACCACATGCAGTGTGGGAGTGGGTATTTACTCCTATGAAAAGCTTTTTTATGTCCCCCAGTCTATACTGGGGGACATATTGTTTTTGCCCTGTCTGTTTGTTGGTTTGTTTGTTTGCACAAACTTTAACATTGGCCATAACTTTTGCAATATTGAAGATAGCAACTTGATAATTGGCATGCATGTGTATCTCATTAAAACTCATCATGACTGATCTAAACGGTAAACAAAAGCTCAGATTTGCAATGATCAGAAAAGGGACAGGATGTTTATAAAAAAGTAACATATGTATGAACTTAAAAAAAAATATAATGCAAGGATTTTGTTTTCTTCTTTAAATGAAGCTATTTTATTTGTTCATTCTTACATTCATATGTTTGCTTAATAAAAAAAAACTCAAACAAAATGGTAGATTTAAAGAACCAGGAGAGAACACACACAGTTGAGTATGACATATGTATTTCAGACAAGCTAGGTAATGATGAGGATGAAAGGGTGTCTGTGGTAGCTGACCTGGAGTCCATGGTGACGTTCTTCAGCAAGTCGCGTCAGGAAACGTATGCCAGTGACAACGGCTGGCTGGACCTGATGCAGCCATTACTGGCATTGAAGCTCAACAAGTCTGACATCTACAACTGCTTCTATGCCTTGAACAATAAATACATTACAAGGTATGTTGGGGTCCATCAATAAGGGTCCATTGATTCCTTATAGGGATGGCAACGAATAACAAAAATGGATTTAAAAAATTTGATCGTTGTTTATAAAGTTTAATTATATAAAGAATATCTGAAAGATAAACGTTTTGTATTTAACATAGCTGCTACAAACATATAAGAAGAAAAACGCTTAATAATATATACCCCGGTAAGCTTATACAATACAGGGATGAGAATTTTCTGCTGAATTCTGCTGATTTTTAAGTGTCCAGGGCCATTTTTAGATTTATGTAAATTCAAATAGAAAATTTTACTTGGATATGAGGTGAAGATGATTTCTTTGATTACTTTCAACACACCGACATCACCTCACCTCATTTTGACCTTGACATTGACCTACTTTGGGCTTTGATGATTTGCAGAGACTGTGAGAAGAATGGCAAGCCGTTCCATCTGTTCCGTCTGCTCCTGCAGTACCATGATCCAGAGCTATGCTCCTTCCTGGATACCAAGAGGATCACACCCGATATTTATGCAAGATCTTGGGTAGCTACACACCCATGTTTTTATAGCAATTTAAACATGAGTCTGGCTCTGTGAAAAAAGGGTTTAATGCATGTCGAGCTAGATTTGCAAGGAAAGACACTTTTTCTTCTTAAACTGGATTTTTGCTAAGAAGAGACTCTTTTAAAAGCAGAAAAAGTCATCCCTGATTAGCCTGTGCGGACTGCAAAGGCAAATATGGGACAACACTTTATAGTTTATGCACATGCATTGAACCCCTTTTTCTCAGAGCACGACTCAAATGTGTATTTTTTATGCAAAGGAAAATGCTCAGCTCTTTAACCTGTTTGCCTCTGTATGTAACATCTTTGTGATACTGTGACAAAGCATATAAAAACTACATCATTTTAGGGTCATTTATGTAGTGCATTTTGTCAATCCAAGGACAAATGATTGCCAAAGGTGAATCTGTGTGCAACAGTATTTTCTATTGCTATTCACTGTCTATCATTATGATGGATAATGTCATAGCAGATAAAGTTGCACTATAATATTTTCAATCATTGACTGCCTCATTTTTGTATGCACAAACAATGAAGCGTGAGGTATACATGTATTACTATCTTGTATATTTTTAGGGCAAACTTGCATGTTTTTATTGCTATCTATATGTGACGGCATTTCAAATCATCTGACATGACCTCTTTCCCCCCATTCTCCAGTAGGTTAAATTAGCTGTTTGACCAAGCAAGCCCAATTCTTTCATTATAATGTGAGACCCAGAAATTTTTTCAGGCCGGTCTATATAAAACCAAGAATCTGAGGTTACCCATTTCAGAATTGACATTTGCAGTTTTTGGTGGCTATCGCTAATTTTAATTATGTGTTTTGAGTTCGGGAGCCTGTTTGCCTCGGTGTTCAACCTCTGGATTGGCATGTGATGGGTTGCGGCGCTATTGCTTATCTTTATTACGTGTTGTTAGTTCCGGAGCCTGTTTGCCTCGGTGTGTGACCTGCGGGTGATCCAGGTGATGTGGGACGTGTATTTGCAGTCCTCCGACCCCTTCCTCGGCTTCTTCATGGCCCTTGTGATCCTTGTGAACGCGCGGGAACAGATCCTTGAGGCTGAGAACAAGGACAAGCAGCAAATTGTTGGCAAGTGAATTCTGTTTTAACCCTTAACCACTCAGATACGCATTTTGACCTGTTTGTAGTCCTTTAGAAAATCAAATTCAAATAAAGACCTTTCTTAATAGATTCAAGTTTTAAATGCTTCATTTCCAACCTTAAGATACTGAAGAGCAGCAAACAGTATAAAACCTGAACAGCCTGCAAGTAACTCGCAGGCTGTTCTGGTTTAATGCTGGTTGCATATAGCCATTTTCACTTTGCTTCTGAGTGCAAAAGGGTAAATTCCTCCTTTTATTGATTCTCTTTGTTTTAACTGTTCCTCTTATTGTACTTACCGGTTTCACCAGAGGGGACTTATGGTTTGCTCTCTGTCTGTCAGTCAGTCTGTCAGTCTGTCACACTTTTCTGGATCCTGCGATAACTTTAAAAGTTCTTCATATTTTTTCATGAAACTTGAAATATGGACAGATGGCAATATGGAGATTATGCATGTTATTTCATTTTGTTCCTTCGTCAAGAATTCTGGTTGTTATGGCAACAAATAGACTAGAAATTTTGCTGAAAAATGTGGAGTTTCACCGGTAGGGGACCATGTTACTTGGCAATAGTCTTGTTTATCCTCTTTGTTTAGACTATGCATCTATTTCAAAAGGTTTCTGCTTTGTTTAAACTCTCTCACTAATTGGTCTTCTTAAACTAAAAACTCTCTCACTTATTGACCTTCTATTTAAAAAGAGTACTGCCTTGTTTTAACTGTTTTTCTAATTGACATATTCAAAAGGTTAAACTTTGTGAAAATATTTCGCTGATTATAACATCTAATTTAGAAGTTTTAGCTGTTGACATATTTTAGTTAGAAATGAATATTGTAATCAGTTTTCAATAAAGTGTTACCTCTAAACTGAAATTATTTATTGGCCTACCATATTGTCAGTTGCAGAACGCTGTTTTATACTGGGTAATGTGTCCTTTGTATATTAAACAATGATTTCAAAGTTTTTACGGATTGACCGTTACCAGTAGTATTTAATGAGCCTCACTCTAGGAAAACGGGCTAATCTGGGACGACACTTTCCGCCTAAACTGGATTTTTGCTTAGAAAAGACTTCCTCTTAGCAAATATCCAGTTTAGTCATAACGTGTCTTCCCTCATTAGCCTGTTTGCACATGCATTAAGCCCCGTTTTCCCAGAGCTATGCTCATATTGAAGGCCAATGTTACATATGTTTCAGAACTGATATCCTCATTTCCTTCTGCTCTGGAGGCTGAAGACATTGAAGATTTCTGCTCACTGGCTCAGTACTATGCATCAAAAACACCCCAGTCATTTAGAAGGGTAGGCTATGCTTGTTTTCAGCAATATTTACCTGCAATTATTATGAATACCTTCACAAAGTTTGTTGAAACTTATTAATATCCACTGCCATTCTTTTCCTCGGATTCAAGTAGGTCACATGTCAATTACTGTCATTAGAATGTGCTATTAGTACTGTTTTACCAGCTTACCAAAATTGTGGATGTACCGCTGTGATATGACTGCAATTATGTTGAATAATGGCAAAAAATCCAAATGCACGAACGAGCCTTGTGCTTAAAGTGTCATCCCAGCCGTTGCAGTCCGCACAGGCTTATCTGGGTTGACACTTTCCTCCTTTTATGGAATTAGTTGAAAGAAAGACTTTTCTAAACAAAATTTTGTTTAAGCGGAGAGTGTCGTCGCTGATTAGCCTAAGCAGACTGAACAGACTAATCTGGGACAACACTTTACACACATGCATTTAGCCTAGTTTTTCAATGCTCAAGTAACAAACATTATTCACCTATCCAGGACTATGAGAAGCCCCTGTTTGGTACGAACCTAGGCACCACAAAGGCCACCGAGGAGATGAATACCCAGCTGTCCCAGATGTTGTGTCTGCCCGTGGGGGCCAGTGAGCTACTACAGGTCAACAACATGGCCGGGGTAGGGGCAAGTAGAAGTAGTGGATTCAATTAACATCCTAGGCAGATAAAACCCAAGATTGACCAAATTCTACATCGGACAGGCCAGCCTATAGATGCAGTCGTGAAGACGCAGCAGGACCTGTAAATAAACTCTGAAATACACACATTCTACATTGGTCCAAATAATTTGAATAATTGAGTTTTATTGCTATTTCTCATTATTGTAGTGTAAGATTTTATTGTTTATTCATTGAGCTTAATGATACTTTGGCATGAAAAATACCATGTGTGATTCCATACAGAGTGAAAACACTTCTCTACTGACTAGTAAAAACTGTTGTCTAGGGTGATGGTGTGCAGTATTTCGTGGTGGATTGTCCAGTAAACACTGAACATGTTGCCTGTATTGTAGGGTGATGGTGTGCGGTATTAGTAAATACTGAACATGTTGCCTGTATTGTAGGGTGATGGTGTGCAGTATTAGTAAACACTGAACATGTTGCCTGTATTGTAGGGTGATGGTGTGCGGTATTAGTTAACACTGAACATGTTGCCTGTATTGTAGGGTGATGGTGTGCGGTATTAGTAAGCACTGAAAATGTTGCTTGTTGTCTAGGGTGATGGTGTGCGGTATTAGTAAACACTGAAAATGTTGCTTGTTGTCTAGGGTGATGGTGTGCGGTATTTCGTGGTGGATTGTCTAGTAAACACTAAACATGTTGCCTGTATTGTAGGGTGATGGTTTGCAGTATTTCATTATGGATTGTCTAGTAAACACTGAACATGTTGCCTGTATTGTAGGGTGATGGTGTGCGGTATTTCGTGGTGGATTGTCGGCCCGCTGACCAGTACAACAGCGGACACCTGCAGACTGCCATGCATCTTGATGCCAATCTGGTAGTCATCTGTTTTGGTGTTACTTAGTGGGACGGGGATGTATGCAGCGCTTTTATTATTATTGTATTTTACCATGTATACCGCGCACCCATGTATAACGCGAACCTAATTTTTAAAAGCCAAAATGGAGAAAAAAAGAATTTAAAAGACCAAAAAAACTAGTAAAAAGACCGAAAATGGCCGCCATTTTTACTTTTGCACAATCAATAATCCGGGTCATTGAAAAGCTTAATTTTGTATCCAACAATAGGAAGCGTCATTATGATACGGAGCATGGGTTGCATAGCACTATATTTTTCTGACAATTTTGTAATTTCCCAACAACAAATTAACAGTCCTCGTGCATTTCATGTTAAACATGGCAAAATAAGAAATCATGTACATCATGTAATTCTTCCTCGGGGAAAGTCTGGGCTTTTAATTTGAAGATGAATAAAAACTCGTAGTGCTTAAGATTTAAAATGGAAACTTTTATGTATATTATGATGCATCTTAATGGCTACAGTTGTTGAAATATGTCAGTATTGGCGTATAACTGCTCATCTACCTGAAGAGGGCCATTTTTGACCATTTTTAAGATTATTCTCTCGAGGATATGGGGGCCCTAAGTACAAAGTACAAAAATACCCTGTTCGCACCAACCAATACCCTCGAAAATGACCTCGTTCACACCTACCTTTACCTGCTCTCCGCTATGACGACAACAACCCTGATCGAAAGTCGTCAATGAAAACGTGTAAAATCACAAACAAAGACATTATTTCACATTTTATTCAAACATTTAATTTTTTGTCCAAACAGATGCTACTCCGTTCGAACCTACTTTGCACAATATTTGTTGTTTCAACAACAGCCCCTTCACCCTATAAGATTATAGGGTGTAGTTTTCTGAAATAACAAAATGGCGGCTTTACGCTCATTTTCGTTTAGGAAACGACTTTTTCACATTTTTTCAACCAGGATTGCTTCGTACCCATGTATAACGCGCATCACCTTTTTAATGGGAAACTTTGAGGTAAATAACTGCGCGGTATACATGGTAAAATACGGTATAAAGAAATTTTCACAAATAGTATAGCATAGCTATTACCTGCATTTAAGCAAAATTATGCCCCTTTTTGTACACAGAAATTCAGGTGAACATTTGCATGCAACAAATCCATAGCTCTATGTTTACTAAAGATATTGAAATAAAAATTTGCCTATCTAATTTCTTGAAATAGTCATATTTCTTGTTTCAATTTATAAATTGTCTTCTTTAAGTTTACATACAATTTATAACTACATGACTATTGTGTACTACAGATATTCAATTTCAAATACAGCTTTGTGGTCTGTATATAAGGTGACTGAAAGGAAAAGTAAAGTATACTATAAAAGCAGAAGAATAGTCTTTGGAAAACTCTTGTTTTGTTTTTTTCTATTTCAAACATTAATCTTAAGAGGTGTTGCAATTCTGTTTATGTAATAATAATCTCAGCTATTTGACCAAGACATTGTGCTTATCACAATACTATGTTTTCTATCTTGATTGCAGATGCTACAAAATCCAGATGAGTTCAACACTGCATTGCAAGCGCTATCTTCTGCCCAGCAGCATGCAATATTGGCAGGTAGGTTAAGCACCTGTTATCAAGTTTTATTATGCCCCGGCAGGGTGGCATATAGCAGTTGAACTGTCAGTCCGTCTGTCCGTCCGTCAGTCTGTGCGTTTGTCCGAAAACTTTAAAGTTGGTCATAACTTTTGCAATATTGAAGATAGCAACTTGATATTTGGCATGCATGTCTATCTCATGAAGCTGCAAATTTTGAGTGGTGAAAGGTCAAGGTCATCCTTCAAGGACAAAGGTCATTTTATTTTTTTATTTATTTTTTAAAGCGGCGCAGTAGTGGGCATTGTGTTTCTGACAAACACATCTCTTGTTCAAAGACATTTTAATCAGGTGAGAAATGAAGCTGGCAGACACTAAATCTTTCCTTGAAGGTGATGAAATCTCATTAGATTGGCTTTCTTGTCAGTTTTGAACAAAAGCTATTTTCAATTTTAGCTCATGTGAGCACAACGTGCTCGTGGTGAGCGTTTTTGATCACTTTTGTCTGTCCTGCCCTTTTCTTGTGGGTCGTCAACATTTATCTTGTTAACACTGTCGAGACCACATTGATTTCCAATCTTCATGAAACTTGGTCAGAACATGGGCATTGCAGTAACATAAAATTGTGTAATTTTGTTGAGCAACTTTTTTCTTATTTCCGTTACATTTTAGGCATACAAAGTATGTTATTTTATGGCATTTTGTTGTTCTTATCTTATAAAAAAACTAGTTGTACGTGCATATTTATCAAATATATATCAAAATTGTTGTCTGATCGGGATATATTTCATGGCGTATTAAAATATGCAGGTATGGGTGTATGGGAGTTAACAATTGGAAACGTATGTGATGTATTATAAAATTTGTTATCCCATTAAAAAACAAACATGTTCCCCCAGTTGCCCATGTAATACACGTTCCTCTCGTCTGTCCAGGCTCGGCAGCAGGGGGTGAGCACCTGTGTTTTGTGGGCAGTGGACGTGATGAGGAGGATCTGTATGTGAACATGGTGGTGGCCAACTTCCTGCAGAGACACCAGCAGTACGTCAGCATGGCACGAGGGGGTTATGCGGGTAGGTAGAAATTTCAGGAATTTTTATTGAAGCAGGATTCTGATGTTTTATGCAAGCAAATTGCAATTTTCTCATTTTTGACAATAGCAAATAATCTTGCTTGCATCTTAAGACAAGTAATGTCAAATTATTCTTGTTTTGCTATAGACTCCTTTTTCAGACATTCAGACAAGTTTTAGATTTTTTGTTAACATGAAGAGGAAAAAACCTATGCTGGAAAATGATCCTAACTTGATTTTAAGCCAACACCTGTTTTATCATGCCATTTTTACAATTGAGTGTGAAGACAATTTACTCTATAAACAAAGAATGTATTTGTTTCATACAGCCCTACACAATCTCCTCGGTAGCCATATAAATGAAGGCATGGTGGACCATAATCCAAAGCAGTGCATCGTCTGTGTGCCTGAAATTGGAAACCACAGTGACGCCGAGAATGGGGAAGTTTTTAGAAACACAGTGGAGGTAATGTGACCCTGAACAAGTGACTTTACGGTTGAAATATTCTAAAAAAAACTTGGTTCAAATGTCAATTATTGAAGTCTATTCAAAAAGTTAAGTATGGAATACAAAATTCAGAAAGTTCAATATACAATTTAATCAAATGTTTGATATGTTGTTTTATTCAAAAAGTTTAAAATACCAATTAAGTAAAAAAAATCATATATGTAATTATATTTAAAAACTTACATATAGATTTGTTTTTTAAACTAGAAAAAAAAGAATCTTATTCCAAAAGTTATTTTTTAAAGTTCTCATTTAGGATCACTATGGCGATGATTTTTTTTTTATCTTTGAATTCATGTTTTTTTTCTTCAAGTTTTTAAGTCAACTTTATTTTTTGGCAGCATGGCTCTGAGATCATACCCAAAAGTTGGAAATTGCCCTCAAGCATGGCCTGAAGCTTTGCATATATAGAATTAAATTCATCCATGTTTGAATTGCTACTGGCACTTGTGTTCGGCCTATATTTGGTGACAGCTGTCTAAGTTTGTGCTTTTGTTTCTTTATAACTATGTTTCATCTGATTTTTTGTTGTTTTACTTTTGTACGGTTATTCTCGTCCCTCAGATATCCCAGCAAATGATTTGCATCCAATAATCAATAGTTGTAATCTTTTAAAGACGCTGATGTGTGGGGATAATCACACAGGTCTCACACCGATAAGTAAAAATGTTTTTGAATGTACATCTTAATTTTTTTATTTTATCACATTACTATTCCAAAGTATCTTTCACTACTTTCTCTTTATCTTGATGAACTAGAAATGACTATTTTTTATAACTACAGGCATGTATGTTAATGCATTTTTATGCCCCCTGTAGAGTGGCATATAGCAGTTGAACTGTCTGTCAGTCTGTCCGTCTGTGGTCTGTCTGTCCGTCCGTCTGTCTGTCCGTCTGTCGTCTGTCTCTCTGTCCGTCCGAAAACTTTAACATTGGTCATAACTTTTGCAATATTGATATTTGGCATGCATGTGTATCTCATGGAGCTGCACATTTTGAGTGGTGAAAGGTCAAGGTCATCCTTCAAGGTCAAAGGTAAAAAAGAAAACAAAAAAAAAGCGGCGCAGTGGGGGCATTGTGTTTCAGACAAACACATCTCTTGTTTTAGAGAGAAATTTTCTTTACACATCCCTCCAGTGTTGACCTTGAACTAAGATCTATCCCTCCAGTGTTGACCTTGAACTAAGATCTATCCCTCCANTGTAAAAAAAAAAAAAAAAAAAAAAAAAAGCGGCGCAGTAGGGGGCATTGTGTTTCAGGCAAACACATCGCTTGTTTTAAAGAGAAATTTTTTTAACACATCCCTCCAGTGTTGACCTTGAACTAAGATCTATGGTGAATATATTTCTAGGGCGCTACAGGTGACTCCTTGTTTGGGCGACTGTCAAGTGTGGTGAAGAGCAAGTCGTCAGAGATGAAGGAGAAACTGAGCAACTACATCAAGAATGAGATGAGTGTGGAGGAGAGACACGTGAGCAACACAGACAGGCTCGGGAAGCGCTACCGAAACATGGCCTCCGTGTTCACCATAGGGGACGATGAGGAAGGTAGGCGGTCTGCGGATGTTAAAACATTGTCCATGACAGTCCGTCAGCATTTGTTCAAAGCCTGTAAAACTTAATGAGGCCTATGAATAATTTTCAGAATACTGGCCCTTGTGACAAGTAAGAAATCTGGTCAAGTTTTTGGCCATTATTATTTACAAGTTAACCAGGCCTTTTGTAGAATAACAGTTTGGGGACTTTTGCTGAGAATGATTAAACATACTCATTTTGCCTGACTGCATCAGAAGCCTTAATTGAAAGCTAATTGTGGCATTCTTGAGTCTGTTCCATGGGTAGAGCCAGTACATGGTGTTCTTAGAAGAAGACCTTGAGAGAGTGGATGTTTAATCCTATTTATTTTAGCGATTGCATAAAAAACCTCAGGCTTATTGAGTCACTCACAAGTCTGTTGCTTTGTTGAAACATTGTTTAAACTTCAAAACCTCAAGAAATGACATATGATTAAATGTTTGCATCTGCCACACACTTACTGACATTCAACTGTCCTTTAACAAGAGCTATCCTTTAAAAAAAAAACTTTTAAAACCTCAACAAATTAAGTACACAAAAAAACAACAGTGGAACCCTCTAAACTGAATCCCCTCTAAACTGGAGTTCTCCCCAAACCAAACAATTTGCTCCAGTCCTGTTTTATTTCATTGAATATTCATATGCTAAAAATCATCACAATATTGATATCTCCTGCATTCGGAAGACAGGTCTATTTTTACATCATCATTGCTTATTACCATACATTAATTAATCACTCAAAACCATTCTTGGCCTTTGTTTTCTATTACCTTCATTACAGTGTTAAAGTATACCGTATTTTCTTGATGATAAGACTGATTGTCTATAAGAGGGTTGAAGAATTATAAGATGCTCTTATAAGATGGGTCCCCAACTGTTTACTCAGATTCTAAGGTAAATGTTCCCGTCTTATGCTCCCCCAAAATTTTTGGGGGAGCATATAGTCGCCACTTCGTCTGTCCGTCTGTCTGTGCGTGCGTCCGTCCTTGCACAATTTTTGTCCGGGCTATTTCTCAGCAATTAATGACCGGAATTCATTTAAACTTTATGGGAAGCTTCACTACCAAGATGAGATGTGCATATTATCAGCCGGTTCTGATGATGATTTTTCACAGAGTTATGGCCCTTTGAAATTTTCCATTAACTGTACATATAGTGCAATTCTTGTCCAGGCTATTTCTCAGCAACTAATGACCGGAATTCAATGAAACTTTATGGGAAGCTTCAGTACCAAGAGGAGATGTGCATATTATCAGCTGGTTCTGGTCGGATGATTTTTCACAGAGTTATAGCCCTTTGAAATTTTCCATTGTACATATAGTGCAATTCTTGTCCGAGCTATTTCTCAGCAACTTATTACGGGAATTCAATGAAACTTTATGGGAAGCTTCACTACAAACAGGAGATGTGCATATTATCAGCCGGTTATGGTGGGATGATTTTTCACAGAGTTATGGGCCAGGGCTTATGGCCCTTTGAAATTTTCTATAAACTGTACATATAGTGCAATTCTTGTTTTGTCCAAAGTTGCCCCTCAAGACGTTCCCTTTTATCTGAATATATTGTGCAATATTGTGACAAAAAAACACTTTGGGGAGCATCACCCGTCGCCGACGGTTTCCTGTTTATTTGTTTGTGGTACAATATATTCAACAAATTTTCATGTACTTATTTAATGTTCATGTGTCGTATGAATAGATATCGTTGCGGGAAATTAAAATGGAATATATTGTGACACGCAAAAATAAAAAAGAGCATTTTGTATCTCTTTAAATCTATGTTACCATACCACATCTTGCGTTGAAATTTTAGCTATTGTTATAAGGAATTTGATTAGTGATGGGGTAACTTTCTTTTATGAAACATTGTACACAATTTTCGTTTATTTTGAGCGTTATAGGGGCTTTCAGTTCTTAGTTAAAACTTAAATAAAAGTTTACTGTCATAATGAATTGAATTTGTTTACAATACAAACATGTTTGTGAGGAAATAATGCATCATATAATCTGTAATGCGAACTTTCCTGTTCTTTTGTTATCTGTACTGAGACTCATGGGTCATGCAGATAAAATGCTTCCTCTCAAAACCAGAATCCCACCCTAACTAGACTTTTGAACATGTTCCAAGGCATGTCTGGTGTAGAGAGTTTCCACTGTACTTTGCATTGTATGGGTTGTTTTCAAGGATAATTTGATGTTTAAGTGTTTGTTTTTTCAACCATTTCATTTGTGTTCTTTTGAAATGAGGAAAGAAAAATGATGGGTTTAATAGAATGCCAAGTTTGATCAAACTCATATAAGTTTATTTGCCCTGCTTAAAGCTGTGAACCCATGGCCAAGGTTTGTGGATAAGGTTTTCTACGACTGGCTAAATAAACTTATCTGTATTCAATACTTACATAGTATTCTCTATATTCCTCTTTATGTTTTATCAGGAGAAGAGTTTGTGGAGCAGTCAGACGAGGAGAAAAGGGAGATAATCAGCCTGGACATTTGGCTAAAGAAACCAGAGCTTGTATACTCCTGCCAGTGCCGAGACCTGGACAACAATGCCTGCCTCCATCCAAGGTATTGATGTTTACTTCTTAGCCAAATTGTTTAACAAAATCATCCCTGCTTATAGAAAAACGGAAACGGGGCTTGCAGGTGGGCAGGTTTCAAGTGTGTTGGCTTTACAATGTCTTTAACAATTTGGATGTCTTTAACAGTTTTTGTTTTAGTTTTGAATTCAAGTGAATTTTCTTAATTTCTTGTCCATTTTTTAACGTTTAGACTAATGTTCCTTGGAGGGTCTTCTGCCAAACATGTGCTGCATAAAATGGCTGACATTACTAAAAATAGAAATATGTCTCAACACTGATGTTTTCTTATCCTATGGTTAGATTTGTGAATAATTTCATGCAAATGTTCATTTGGTGATCCTTTTTCAAAGTTATTGAAAAGATTTGGCTTCATTGCACCAAATGGCTGCTTGAGTGATTAATAGAATTTGAGTGAAACTTTGTATATTTGACATATTTTATTAACTTCTTGGCCAATCTTTATGATACTGTACACATTAGGTCTCTGGATAGTATTCTGCCAAAAAGGTGCATATGGTTCTGCTTAAATGCACAATATGGCTGCCATAGCTAAAAAAGTCATAAAAGAACAAATTAATTAAGCTTTTAACTAAGCTTAAAATAGTTTTTAAATTTAAGTATGGATAATGCTATACCAGTGCCCTGTTAAGACAGATTTTTCAGTTAATTGCGTAATTCTCTCAATTGTTCTGAACATAATTCCGTCAGATTATCAAAAATACTAAAGTTTATGTTTTATGTTTTCATGCAGTTACCTGTTAGTTATGGACACACACCTCTACATTTTACGTGAAATCCCAAAGAAGAAAGGCATGGCAATAATACAAAGTCGCAGAGCCCTGGCATCAATAGTGAAAATCACCTCGAAAAAGAAACACCCGGACTTGATCACATTTTCCTACGGCACTAATGAAGACACGGGAGTGAGAATAACCAACCGGGACCGATGTTTAATTCCTACTGCGGGCGAGGCTACAAAAATTGTGAAACAACAGATTATGAAAGTTTTAGATGCATTGGAAAGTTAGAGAAATTCTTTGTTGTGTGGTTTGTTCAGCATTTTATTGTTTGTTAACCCTTTGAGTGCTGGAACCGGATTTTGAAGGCCTTTGCAAACAGTTTGGATCCAGATGAGACGCCACAGAACGTGGCGTCTCATCAGGATCCAAACTGTTTGCTATTCTGATAGTATTCTTTGGAAAAAAAAATCGAAGAAAATGCTAATTTTAGAAATTTAGCAGACAACATTTTAGCAGACGACAAATTTCCCAGCATGCAAAGGGTTAAAGAAATTGTTATTTGAGCCGCATGGGAAAAATGGGCTTCACGCGTATGCGTTAAATATCGTCCCAGATCTGTGCTGTCTTCACAGGCTAATCAGGGACTACATTTTTTGGCCTGGACTGGATTTTCATATATTCGTAGAGTTTTCCCAGAACATGGCTCATTTTTTTTTCTTGATTAGACTGTTAGCCAATGGCAGTTATTTTTGCTATACAACTTGCCAAGGAAAATAATAACCTGTCAAAGGTCATGAATGATGTCCAAAAAAGAAACTGTAAAATACACAATATTACGACAAGCTAGAGGGTTCTAGATTGTTATGTTGAGATAGTTGTGTTCACTGTGCTACAAAAAGTAATTGAATATGTATCCATCTTTGTCATTATAAAATTAATGCTAACGTAATTGAATTATTGTAATGTGTATTTATTGATAAATGCCAATTTTGTGAAAATAAGCCATCAATATGTATTCAAAATGTGAAATTAAAAGAAGTAGTATAATAACTGGTATATTCTCTTGTTAAAAGTTCAAGTAGCTATGTTCCTTTTAATGAGAAAAAAAATGGAAGAAAAAATTAGTTTAAAAGCTATCTTATGACACTTTTTTTATTTTCTTATTTTTTTACCTGCATATGAGTGTATGGATGATTATTTATTCTTTTATGCTTTTGAAACATCTTGACACTTCAAGTTTTTTTTTATGTCCCCCAGTCTATACTGGGGGACATATTGTTTTTGCACTGTCTGTTGGTTTGTTGGTTTGTTTGTTCGCGTCAAACATTAACATTAGCCATAATTTTTGCAGTATTGAAGATAGCAACTTGATATTTGGCATGCGTGTGTATCTCATGGAGCTGCACATTTTGAGTGGTGAAAGGTCAAGGTCATCCCTCAAGGTCAAATATATGGGGGACATAGTGTTTCACAAACATATCTTGTTTCTTAATGCAAAACCAAAAAGTTTGTTTATAAGATTGGGGTATATCAGGTTGAGATACTTTAATGAAACTCCATTTGCAGATACCAATAAAATTGTCAAGACCTTACTTGGCATTACGTATGGGGCATGGAGGGGAGTCATGGTCACAGTTACTTAAAATAGCAAAATGACATCCCCTCAATAACTGAGAAACGAATTAAGCAGCTTTTAAAATTATACTTTATATGTAGGTACCATTAATAAAGACCTTGTATTTGATTGTATATGTGGTGGGTTGGGTCAAGGTCACAGATACTAAATATAGAGATATTTTTTTTTATCACAGTATTCTGTATTGAAACTTGGCATGGCATTAGATATAGAGTGAGTGGGGTCAATGTCACATTTATTAAGAAAAAATATATAAATATAAACTTGGTTTCTGTTCAATATCTAATTAAAAGAAACACATTAAGCATTTTAAAATATTAATTTCATGGAATTTTCTTTTTAGTTGTTTGAAAATTTTCAGTTTTCTGTATACAAATGTTGATTATTTGCTAATACTCCTTTTTGTAAATGGGTGTCAAGAACAGAATTTTATTTTTCTTTATAGCTGGGTTTCTATTTACAGAATTTTATATTAACTGTTGAACTGTTAGTAGGGATATTTTTCACTGCTTAAATGTGTCGTCTGAGAAAACTGGGCATAATGCTTGTGCGTAAATTGTCATCCCAGATTAGCCTGTGCAGTTCACACAGGCTAATCAGGGACGACAATTTCCACTTTTATGGAATTTTTCGTTTAAATATGTCTCTTCTTAGCAAAAATCCAGTTTAGGCGGAAAGTGTCGTCCCGGATTAGCCTGTGCTGACTGCACAGGCTAATCTGGGATGATACTTTACGCACAAGCATTTTGTCCAGTTTTCTCAGAACAAGACACAAATATGAGCCATGTTCTAGGAAAACCAGACTTAATGCATATGCCTAAAGTATCATCCGAGATTTGCTTGTGTAGTCCCCACAAGCACAGGCTGATCTGGGATGATACTTTACGCACATGCATTAAGCCCAGTTTTCCCAGAAGTGGGCTCATATTTAGTATGAAAAGGGGTTATTGTAGCTTATCAAACCCTGTTTATGTATGTACATGTATGTAATATAATATGTGAACAACATAAGTGTGATGGCTCAAAGCTTTTAAATGTTTTACCAAACAAATATTGATATTATTTGCATTCCTTTAAATATAATCAACTGTAGGTCTTTTTATTTTGCAATATATGTAATTTTATAAATGAAGTCCATTGTTCTTGTAACTTGCTGTACAACTATATTTTCTCATTATCTTTTTGGTACATAAATACATGTCTGTTATTTGCTCTCCTAGTTTATTTCATTTTTTTTTATACAATCTCATCTACGAGTATATATGAATCAAGGAACATTGTATATATTATTTTCAATTAAAATAAGTGAAATATAGAACATTGCATAATGCATGCATAGTTATCTGTTCTTGAAGTGTTTGTGTTGTTGCTCGATAGCTTTGAATTCCTCTTTTGGATGTTTAGTAGAATATAGTAGAATATAAAAGAATACTTTTGTGTGAATGATTTGAAGCATAACATCTTCTGTATGTATATTTCTGTTCATGTTAAGTTATTAATATTTATTATATCCCAGTCATAAAACTTATATATACCGGACGTATGCCAGTTACATGTCTGTGTATGGAAGTATGATTGCATGATTTCAGCATGGTTGTATCAGAGTCTTCTTCTCCATTTTAGCCGGTCTCTGTGAAAGCCGGGCGTAAGCATGTGTGTTAAGCATCGTCCCAGATTAGCCTGTGCAGTCCACATCAGGGAGGAAGGACACTTTCCACTTTTATGGAAATGTTTGTTTAAAGGAAGTCTCTTCTTGATGAAAATCCACTAAAGATGGAAAGTGTCATCCCCGATTAACCTGTGCCGAATGCCAAAGATAATCAGGGACGACACTTTATGTGTTTGAACATGAGTTAAGCCCAGTTTTCCAAGAGACGTGCTCATTTATATATTATATTGTGGTTTCTCATGTTGAAAAACTGTTACTCTCAATAAAGTGCAATAACAAGAAACTGTTAAATGTGTATCATACTCCGCTTTGTTTAAGTAATGACAAATGATAGGATGGCTCTCAAGTTCGATGAGAAATTGAATATAAAAAGAAAACAAGGACATGTTTTTACCGGTATTCAATTGTGGTGTTATTCACTTCTTTTAAGATACTTTGACAGTTCAATTATTATTAAAGAATAATATTGGACTAATATTTGAAGAAAACAAACAAAATTTCAGGTCACTAGCTGCATTGATCATTGCAAAAATGAGCAGCTATTGCCCTTGACATTAATTTACTTGAAATGCAATAACTTCAAAATATAAAAATGCAAAAATAAATTTTTTGTTCTTCATTTTTTTAAAGAAGACACAGCGAGACTGGACCATGTTAAAGGGACTGTAAACCACGAATGATGAAAAAAGAAAAGTTCTAAAATACCGTATTTTTTTACAATTATTAGTTTATATATTGATTAAAATATCACGACTGGTATATTACATTACTTGAAAAAAGTTCATATTTTCAGTATATTCTGTAATAAAATGTTGCGATGTGAAATCGAAAGTACATCGCGAAAATAGGTGACATAACGATATACACACTATAAATAACGCAAGTAGATTGATCATGTTATATATAAAATATATACAATTCACTACGCATGCACAATTTGCATTCCTGGGTTTACCATCTGGCGATGATGATTAATCTACTTGCGTTATTTATAGTTAACTGGTAGTTACCTGGTATGCATACCCAGTAAAAATAAATAAATAAAAAAATAAAGCAAAAATAAAAATAAAACTTTTCAAGTAATGTTTTATACCAGTTGTGATATTTTAATCAATATAAACTAATACATGTAATTGTAAAAAAATACGGTATTTTAGAACTTTTTTTTTTTGTCATTCGTGGTTTACAGTCCCTTTAAGTGAATGTATTGTACTTTGAGCTCCAAATACACAGACAGAATAATGTTTGTATTAAAAAGTTTATGGCATCCTTCCATTCCTGATGGATGCTGTGATATGTGGTCTTGTGGTGTGGGAGATTAGAGGGGGAATGGAGTACCGACAGGAAACCCACCTGTTCAGTTTGGTGAACACTTATCAAGCTCACATGCGCCTGGAGCAGGCATTGAACCCGTGTTGCCTATGTGAAATGGGCATGTACCAACCACTGTGCTCAGCTTGCTAACTGGACAGCCCAAATTCATTGACAGATGGCATCACAGGAAACTGTGGCAGTTTAATAATTGAATGTCTAACAAATAAAGATAACAGGACAAAAGTGTATGACCATTATTTTTAGCTCAGGCATAACCATGTGCGGACAGATGATGCAGATACAGATTTTGCCACAAATTTGTAAAACTTCTCCACATGTATTGTTTAAGGATTATTTTCAATTCAATTAAAATGATCAACTTTACAACATGATTATTGATAAAAAAAAAACTTTGTATAAAATAAAATGGGAGTGCTCAAAAAATGGTATCCAAGCGTGATGTTCGGATAATATAAATATTGCAATATTATTTCATATGATTCAAATTGAAGAGAAATTAATGTCAGTATGAGAGTATGGCCTATGAATAAACCATAGCCAACCTGAAATCTCATAAAAGATAAAGCATTAGTGAGTTTTAAAGCACGACGTTTTTATTTTTGATCCGCACACGTTACTGAAAAATGTGAATGCCGCGTTTTATACACGCTTTTAGACAACCACCTGTCACTTCCGCTAATTATGCTCGGCTACTGAAAATAAGTTGTTACTATTTGCACATAGAAAAAGTGTAATTTTCATTAATACTCAATAAAAATGAATACCGCTGCCATTCCACAACCTGTTAAAGATACTCAAGGCGATGATCGCTGGATGAGTCAAGTTTGTATTCCATTATTTTTTGCTATTGTGCAACATGAATATGTAATTCGGATACAAAATTATTTCGGATACCGGTCGATTGATATTTATTGGACTGTAGCAGGGCTTACTATGCCACTCGCCAAATTAGCAAATAATAATACAGATTTTAATTAATAATAAACATCAAAATATTATGAATATAGCAATTTACCTGAAGAAAATTTTGATCTAGGGGAAGTCCTGTTTTGTTACCAATACCTGAATACCATCTTTCTTCTCTGCTATCATGTCTAATACAGGATATTCAATATTCATGTCAGTATATAATATTTTTATGGAGAACAAATGTTTGTGTGGGGGGGGATATTCAGCAAATAATAACATAAAGTACAGAAACAGGGCATATCTACTAGTTCTATGTTTAGAACTGTATAGTGAGAGATAATACATGCAATACTTCCCGATTTCAGATTGACACTGAGTCCAACTTTTGGGATGTTTATTCCGCTATACCGACATAAGAATTTTTGTCCATACATTTGTTGAAAACAATGCTTGTTCTATACTTAAGAACTAAAGTTGAAATTCACGCTCCGTTTTGCCCAAACTTATGAGCACTGAACTTTGAATAAATAAGAACAGTGTCCAATTTGTGCACATTGGGTTACATGTTGACGCATGTTAATCAATATAAAGAAGTGAAACTCCAGAAGCTGCAGCAGTATTGCAATTCTAAGTCTTGATTAAATGTCAACTACAGGAAGTTTTAAAATAGATAATAGAAGCATATCCCACTTTACAGTTTGCTTCCAGGAAATGGCAATCATTTGTGTAAATGAAATTCTTAAACACTTTATAGTCAATCTTGGACAGACTTTGATTTTTAAAAATTAGAATATTTTGTGATAAGCATGCATTTTGGACTGAAATTAAAGCTTTTTAGTGTCCTGCCATGAAGTCCAATCCTGACAATTTTCACAAAATTACCTGATCTTGTGCAGACAAAATTATGGCATGTATGTGAATGATGCTCTGATAGTTTACTGCCATGTTCATTGCCGTACCTAGTATAACCAATGCATTATGCTTACAGCATAATAGATTTTTGCTGGAAACAAAAGAAAGAGAACCAGAGGTGATCTTCATTGGCGATTCAATACTCCAGCAATTACCTCGGACACAGGTATACCAATGAAAAGTCATTTTAAATTCTACTTGCAATCTAGTACTTGATCCCTCTCCGGTTCATTGTCATACAATTTAGCATATTCTGTATTTTAAGCAAATTATACTTATTTCTACAGTAAAAGGTTTGGTATTAAGAAAAACTAAAAAAACATTTACATGACACTCTAAGAAATGTGTAAATTAAAACACAGCAGAGGTAGCTAGCATGCATGTCTGACAAGATTCAAACTTTGTTTATGTTGTGGAATCATATTAAAATGCCCTGTTACACATGTGCACATGTAGAACATACCTTTTAGTCCCTTTTAAAGTCTTTTCAAGAGCAAAAGTTTTTATTAGTAAAACACAAATTATATTATCTTTTAGGTAAATTTTATTTCAGAAGATACAATTTGTTGAAGTGTTTAATAATAATTGTGTTTTATGATTTCAGTTTTGGAAGAGAATGTTTGAACCTCTACATTGTCTGAACTTTGCTATTGGTGGCGATCAAACTCAGAATGTGTTATGGCGGGTGCAAAATGGGGAGCTGGATTTTATGGAACCCAAAGTAAGTATTTCATAAATCAACTGTTAATGATTTAAGTGCATAGAATAGTTGGAGTATTTAGTATTTAATATTATACTTACTTAACACCATAGGAATGTCACTTTTATAAACACCAGGACTCGACATTAACTTTTGAAGCCACTTGTCCGGTCGGTCAAGTTGACCAAAATTTCACTTGTCCTGACCAAAAAGCAACTTGTCCTGACCATAATATCTTTTTCTGGTCAGTACTTTGCAGAATAATCAAAAAATACAAAATGCTCAAATCATAAAGACTTTAATTGTTCAAAATACATGTTAACATAATTGTAGGCAATTTCAATACAAAAAGAACTGACTAGAATAACATGAAAACTCCAGATTATTGATTTTTAAACATTATACAAAGCCATAATACCTGACAAAAACTTGTGTTTCGTAAAATCATTCTATACATAGAGATGACATCACTACGTTAATTGTCGGTAAGATCGGTGTGTACCGGTGTCGTAAAATGCATATTCTTTACAAGGGAGAATGTTCTTGTTATCTTGGCAAATAAAAATGTTAAGGGTTGCTTCCCTTGTGAACAGTACGGTGTAGTATCGCATGGAACTATCGGAATATCTCGCGCTATGATCGAAAAAGTTTTGTGGTAACTCCACAGAAATAGCGGATTTAAAGGCATTTTTTCTAAGTTATTAAATTATAACGACCACTTGTCCCATCAGACTAGCAAATTCTTTATTTACTTGTCCGGACTAACAATTTGGTTGTCCCAGACAGTCGGACTACCGTTAATGTCTAGCCCTGATAAACACTACAATAACATTGACCATTTGTTTTATACGATGATTGAATTGAGGTCGCTGTGGTGTAGCGGATATAGTGTCAGCCTTGCGACTGGGAGGTCTTGGATTCAATCCCCACTATGAGAGCATTCTTTTGATCTTTCCCAAAGATACCAAGTACATGTACTGGTTCTTAGTCCCAAGAAAGGGATTGGATAGCCGCAATCAAGCTAAAATAAATAGGTTTAAACTAAACTAATTGCATTGAATCTTTCAGGTGATTGTGTTGCTAGTAGGAACCAACAACCATGACAACACTGCAGAGGAAGTTGTGGGTGGCATACTGGAATTAGTTAGCTGTGTACAACTGAAGCAACCTAAAGCTCATACCGTTGTCATGGTGAGTGCTCAACATTGGCAAGGCTTGTTGACAGTATTTGTGTGTACACAAAAGTTGCATTTCTGTCAGTTGCAATTGAATTAACACATTTAAATCAAACAATCCAGTGTCCATTACATTTTTTTGTGTCAAACAAAAATTCATATGATAATTCTGAACATGATATGCAATTTAAAATTTGCATGCTTTCAAACATAGGCAGATTCTTTGGCATATATCTAATTTCAGGGCATACCACCCAGAGGGGAAAACCCAAACCCTCTCAGGGAGAAGATTGCAAAAATCAACTCTAGTTTGGCAATGCAACTGGAGGACCTGGACCACTGCACATTCCTCGCGACTGACCCAAGCTTGTTCATTGGTGCGGACGGAAAGATCAGCCATATGGATATGCACGATTATCTCCACCTGACTAACAGGGGCTACCAGAAGCTGTGCGAACCACTGTTGGACTTGATACAAGATTTGTTGCAGGAGTTTGTTAAAGTTGAAAACACGTCACAGGACTCCGATTCTCTGGCTGGAGATCTGGCCGTGAAAGATCCGTGAAAGGCATGATGGGAAGACAGGTCGAACATCTGTAGGGTGTCACAAAACTAGTCAAACCTGCAGTGGTTTACTTAAGCAAAGAAATTGAATTAATTTGAGCCGTGTTCTGAGAACTTGGGGCTTAATGCATGTGCATAAAGAGTCGTCCCAGATTAGTCTGTGCAGTCCCCAAAAGCTAATCAGGGACGACACTTTTGGCTTTCACTGAATTTTAGCGAAAAAGTGACCTCCTTGAAACAAACAATTCCATTAAAGCCGAATGTGTCGTCCCTGATTAGACTGTGCAGAATGCACAGGCTCATCTGGGAAAACAATTTATGCACATGCATTAAGCCCAGTTTTCCAAGAACAAGGCTCCTATGTATGCTTTGCGCCCGTTATTATTATATAATATTCATGGAGCTGCACGCAACCAGTGCCATTGTTTAGTACAATTATGACTTGCATTTATTTGTGTTCATTATTACGTTTTTGAAAGTTGCATAACAACAGACTTAGTTTGAAAAGTCTTGGGACTGTTTTATAACAATGTTGGCTGTATTTTTAAAAGCATGCGCTTACATTTTTATCCAAGTGTTAAGATTGTTTTGATCCAAGACATAATGTAAGATGGTGTGCTATGTAGGGTTTCTAAATGCGCTGTATATGTGTTGTTATTTATATGCTATTGTGTATTCATAAGTGACTATAAAAGCGTTGTGCGCTACTCACAGCAGTGTATTGCCATTTTGAGTAGATATTGTTCAAGATATTATCAGAGTATTTAATATTGAAAAAATGCACATACCATATGTTATGTTACCTTTATTGTTTTATCCATATTTATTGCAGCTATTCCGTGACCACCGTTCCATTTTGGTGTTACCTGAACACAATTCCTTCCTTGTTTAATATAGTTCATATTTGCTAATGTTGCCAGTAAACTTTGGTGCGTTTTACAAAAAAATGATATTTCTATGTTTTACAAGTTGCCATACTAAAAATTAGCTTATATTTATTTGTTTATCAAACCGTATCTTTTACCATATTGAAGTTGTATGTACTGCTATTGCTTTGGAGATGTATAAGTTATATAATATGACAATTTATATTGAATTTGTTTTGGCTGTCATGCTAGTTTTTTGTTACTTGCAATTATAAACAATGTTATCCTCAACAGTAGTATGGTCAGTGGTGTTACATAGTGTTTGCTTTGTTTAGTGTTGAATCAAATTACAAAACTCATATTTTTAACTGTGATAAAGTATGTCTACTTAATGATAATTATATAATGTGAATTGATACATGAAAATGTTTCTCTCTTGCCCAATTTATACATGTAGGTAGATATTTATTGACAGTTTAAGTCATTCAAAAGTTAAGTTTTCTTGAATGAAATGTAATTATAACTAGCATGAAAAATTATGAGCAACCACATGTCAGTTAGTTTGTACTTTTTATTTGCAGAAAGGTTATTGTCAAGTATTATTTGGTTTATGGTTATTATAAAGAAGTTAACCAATAAGTTACTCCACACAATCTATTTTTTAACTGGGCATAATTTGTTTACATCTGGAAAAATGAAATAGACTATTCAAAACATGGTTAAACTATTTGGTGTAACAGGCTCAACTTTTGAATTACCGGTACTTGCAATACAAATTTTGGCGTATTAAAACAGCTTTCTGTCAGAATTAATTAATAATTTTAATTAATATGTATAATTCATTGTTACACATATCCATTTCAACATTCTGTTCAGACTTGTATGGACATTATTTGTGTTATATGAACAAGTGCATTTTTAAACATTCCCTCATGTTTTGTTTGTTTTATTACCTCACCTGAGCACAAAGTTCTCATGGTTAGCCATTGTGTTCCCCCTAAGTCTGGCATCTGTCATTGCCGGTTGTGTGTCGTCAACTTTTAGCTCTTTATTACACTAGAAGCTTCATTTTTCATCAAATCTTGATATGTCTTTCTCAGAATGTTTATCTTGAAAAATTCTAGGCTGAGTTTGAATCTGAGTCCAAAACCTATAGGTGACAAGGTCAAATCTTAGAAAAACCTTGTTATCACTCTAGAGACCATATTTATGACTTAATCTTGATAAAACTTTGTCAGAATGTTTATCTTGACAATATCTAGGCTGATGTTGAATCTTGGTAATATATATCCAAAAACTAGGTAAACAGTTTAAAATCTTAGAAAAACCTTGTAACCACTCTAAAGGCCACATTCATTACTCAATCTTGATGGAACTTGGTCAGATTTTTTATTTTTTTTTAATAATTTGAGTCTGATTCTGGCTTACATGTGTCCAAAACTAGGTTAACAGGTCAAATCTTACAAAATCCTTGTTACCACCCAAGAAGCCACATTTATGACTCAATCTTTATGAAACTTTGTCAGAATGTTTATGTTTACAATATCTAGGCTGAGTTGATATCTGGGTAATGTGCATCCAAAAACTAGGTCAACCAGTCAAGTTTTGACAATTGGTTTACCTCGATCTCGTATGAGCGCTTCAGGGGCCAGCATGGCACACAAGTGTTTTGTTAAGCACCTGATTTTTCTTCAAAATAGTTGATATTTGTGTTTGTTCAAATTCCATGTAAAAATTTAGGAGGTAAAGCTCAAGTCTTTGACTGTTTTTATCTTACTACAGGGTATAAATTCTGTCATACATTAAACAGGTAAGGTAACAGGGCAATATTGGTGTCTTTCAAGTTTTGTATGATTTTTTTTTTTAAACCATAAAATGAACTCTTTATATCTGTGAACACTAAACACACTTGAGTGTGTTGGATTATTTTTTTTAATAAATGTCTTTGCTTAAATGAAACTTCCCTTTAAAAACTGCACTTTCTATTTAAGAAAATGTACATTCTGTTATATTCGATTTATTTTCCCATTTCTGTGGCTGCTTATGACCTTAGGTTGAAATCCATTTTATTATTGTTTGTAAAAACATATGGGTCTATTTTTACCAGGTTAATTCCATACAAATAAGTGTAAACACATATTTACTGTTATAAATTATATATTTGGTCAAATTTCCCGACAATTTTTTATGGAATGTCCCGATTTAGACCTGAACAATTCTGGCATGTATTTCGGATGTAAATTTTTGAATACTTTTTCCCCTGATTTTAAATCCAGACCGATTGATGTTGTGGGAAAATATGATCCCTGGACTTATAATGTGTAACATATTGTAGCTGTATACCTGGTCATTTTGTTAAAATACTTTGCATGATATTGTGTGCTTTGATTATTGCATTATGTGAATAAAAATATATAATTGCTCTGACTTCATTTAATGCGAAAGTATAAGAGCTTATTATAAGCCATGAGGTAAATTTAAATTGTGTGAATGTATGAACAAAAGTCTGTATCAGTATAATCCAATGCAGAAGTTTGTTAATCTAGTTTTTGCTGCTTCAGAGCTCTTTCATTTAGTATAAGCATGTTTGTCAGATGAGGACATTTTGGGAAGAAAAGTAAAAAAAGAATACACAAGTACTCCATACACAGATATGGATGCATGGAAAGTGATTTGGAATAAAAATAAAATAATGGCTAATTGATATGTAGACATTTTTCCTATAAAGGGACATTTCAGTGGCTTCTGTGGTATTTAAAAAAATATTATAATCCTCTAATTTATAAGCAGTTATTACATGTAAATGACTGCTGAACATGTGAGTCATATTTAAACGCTAAATGTATCAATCATATTTTTAGTAATAAAAATGTTTGTGGCCATGGGAAAGTAAGTATAGTAAAATCTTTATGAATGCAATACATACTCTGTCTGGTACATTGAGTACCGGTAACGCTATTTGCATGCACACTTTTCATAACTTAAATATAGTTAAGCAAGTCTAACATGCACATTTTTTTTCAAGCAATTTGGAATCCCACTGGGATGTATCCAAAAAAATTTTGTTTTTTTTTGTTAATATTTTTTCAAAAGTGGGTATATGCATTATTTTAATGTCTCTATATTTTGAGAAAGACCCTCATTATGCCTTGTATATACCAAACAGTATAACATGTAAATCGTAGTGAATTCTGTGGTCTTTTTAAAATCTGACAGGTTTTAGTTATATGCAAGGCTATAAGGTAGTATAAGATCAGATCAATTCTATTTTTCCACAGCACACCACCTTACCAATACACAAGACATTCAAGTATTGGACAAATAAAAAACAACAACATACATTTATAGAACAAATACATTTATCCGAAAAAATGTTTGAACATGTGTAGGTACTACATTTATGCATGAACAGCAATAAAGAATATTTATTGAGCAAAGTGACAAGACATTTACTGGTACTTGCATATTTTGTTGTTTGGATTTTCAAAAAAGCAAATATTTTATTTTAAAAAGTGACAATATTTGATGAAACAATAT
This sequence comes from Dreissena rostriformis, assembly GCA_007657795.1. NCBI lineage: Eukaryota > Metazoa > Mollusca > Bivalvia > Myida > Dreissenidae > Dreissena > Dreissena rostriformis. The sequence goes on from VMBQ01000430.1 coordinate 28,277, forward strand.
GCTTTTTAAGCCCTTTGCAGGCCCCTCTTCCATTTTACTGCAAGAATAGCATAACTGTATTTGTTGATGCCAATTTCATTAAATAAGTATGTTGATGATAAAAATAGTTGAGAATTTACATTTAATCACAGATATCTTCTACAACTTTGATATTTCTAAAAGCTATCAACTGATTTGCAGAGCAGTTTCTAAAAATGATTCTTGATAGATTAATGAAATAAATACACATGTATGTTTTAAAATAAACATGATCAATGTGGTAAACTATTACAAAATAAAAAACAAACACCTTTAGTATTACAATCATAAAAAATAAAATTAAATGTTTAAAATGAAAATAATATGTACTTAAATGTGATACTGAAAGAAAATTCTTTACAACACAAACAACACTTAACAAATTATCAATTTCAACACAATGAGCCCCAATATCCCAAATCACAAAATGTAAATATAAAACATGGATAATTATTATCACAGTATCTTTTTTAACAAAATCACAAAACAACACAAAATATGGATTATTCAGATTATGATGTTGATAACACACATTTTTGTGTACATACATAATATATACTTAACGGTAATAATAAAATACTGGTAAATGGACAATTAGAATCCTGCAGTAACAAACGGTTGCAATTAACACATCCACTCTGAATTTGTCAATATGTGTCAATAAAGTGCATGTTTATTTAGAAAGTGAATGATAATATCTTTTTGCCTTCAATTTTTGACACTTAAGTCTTATAGTGTAATACACTTTTCTCCTAAATGAACTTTTACATATTTTTTGTTGACGAAATTTAAAGAAAATCGAAAGAGTTGATAGCTTTACATGCGGCCCTTGATTTGCAACATCATCATGTGGTGGTGTTATGGCATAGTTTTGCAGGGGATGAACAGATTCACAGCTAAACAACAAAAAAAAACAACATCTTAATATCAAGTTCTCAGAACCACAATCAAAGTGATAACTTAATACAGGAGTCCATCACAGTCCATCACACTAAACCATAAGTTTTTTATTTTTTAGTGTTCATTGCAAATACCAAGATAAGTTTTGACCATTGGACGCAGCAAAGCGACAGCATTTTGTGTAGAACTGGGAATTTCTTGTACAATATAGACTCCTTTTGTTCTCACATTTGTATCTGGAGTGTTTACACAAAATCCATCTTACATGATCATATTTTAAGCTAGGAATTTTACAACAATGTAAATGTAAACAAGCTTATCTCTTTCAGTGCTGGAACCGAATTTTGAAGGCCTTTGCAAACAGTTTGGGACCAGATGAGACGCCACAGAACCTGGCGTCTCATCAGGATCCAAACTGTTTGCTATTCTGATAGTATTCTTTGAAAAAAAAATCAAAGAAAATGCTAATTTTAGAAATTCAGCAGACAACATTTTAGCTGGAGACAAATTTCCCAGCATGCAAAGGGTTATGATATTTCTAAAGCACTCGGGCAAGACACAGTATATACATATTTATAATGACAATGTGCATTTCAAAACATTCAAACATCTGATGTGCTCATGCTATTTGTTAATTATGGAACATACACAGTTCGATGACTGCATGATTGAGTACTTACATGAGAAAATATATAAAAATCAGTCCGTGGAATGTATTTCAGTTATCTGGCACTTGGTTAATAATGGTCACTGTTGTTATAAAGCTGTTGTAATTTTAGTTAATTTTTATAAACAAAAGGCCTTTTATCGTTTCTATTTTCAGTTTCAATGTTTCATTTCCCTGTATTTGGATTGTAAAGATGTCCATTACAGTCATAGTAATATTTTTTTCCAACATATCTTCATTACAATCAAAGTTTTATTTCTATCAACATACATTTCAACTGCTTTTTGAAATAGAACCAAACCACAAACAAATCTACTAACTACATGTACATGCAAACAGCCTTAGTAAATATCTAAACATATCTATGTGCATTTCTAAAAACAAAATCACAGTCATAATGTTTTATTTAAACATTAAACGCTTAAACAATATAAATAATTATCTGTATAAAATGATATGGTAACTATAAAAAATAAAATCACAATTTGCTAACATATATTTTATCAGTACAAAACATGATTCTGTTCACTCCAATATAATGTCCTGTGGGTGGGGTATGATATACCGGTACCCCATTATGAGGAAGTGGGAGGGGAATGTTCAACTCTATTGCTACTGGTTCTCTGTTCCTATTCTGTGAATTCAGCATATGGCGCTCCCCCAGTGTAGTTAGACTGAAATGACAAAAAGGTGAGAATTTACAAACCATACATTAGAGTATTTGCTACTAAATGCCAAAATTTATAAGTATTCTCTTCTTGAATTAACTTCTATCAAAAGAAGATAATAATAAGTATATTTTTTATGAATAGGTATATTCACTTTATGCAAATAATTTAATTTTGGAACTCAAAATTACAGGTATTGAACATTGAATAGAATATTATGTAGATTCAAATGCAATATGGAACAAACAAATAATTATTATATCAATAATGTTAAACAGTAATCTTTGAAAAATAAACATAGAAAGAAATGTGCACAATACATAGTGACAGTTTTCATTAATAACATACTATTTTAACAGTTATGGGAATATCAGAAAATGCAGAAATGCAGGTTATAACTATGCAAAATGTATACAGAAAAATATCTTTAGGATTAAAAGCTACTACACTAAAACACTATTTTTGTACATGTATTTCTATTCAAGCTCTACAAACAAGAGGGCCATGATGGCCCATATTGCTAACCCAAGTACAAGCAAAGACAGAACCAGCTCTGAAAGCTAATTAAAATTGCCAACAAAACCGTCCCTCATTAGACAGATATTTTATTGTTTTGGAAGTTTGGTCAATATTGTTTGTAGCACATATTCGATTTCACAGTTTTTTTGCCCATGAAAAGGGGTGATTACTTTTATGCTGACCAATTATCAAAGAGTACAAAATTGTAAAGTTACCACAAATTTTGCTAACTTGATAATAAAAAGTGAAGTGTCTATTGCGTCCGTCTTACCAATTGTTGAGGCCTGACATATGTGGCGTGTTCTGAGAAAACTGGTCAAAATGCTTGTGCATAAATTGTCATCCCAGATTAGCCTGTGCAGTCCGCACAGGCTAATCAGGGACGACAATTTCCGCTTTTAAGAAATTTTCGTTTAAATAATGTCTCTTCTTAGCAAAAATCCAGTTTAGGCGGAAAGTGTCGTCTCTGATTAGCCTGTGCAGACTGCACAGGCTTATCTGGGAAGACACTTAACGCACATGCATTTTGCCCAGTTTTCTCAGACTACGCCACATATGACAGATGACACAGGAGTTGTCCCATTCGCCAATAGTTTATCTCAATAGTTTCCCGTTAACCAATTTAAATTCAACAACTTAAACTATTCTGTTCATATAAACATATATATAAAGTAAATTTTGTTGAACTTTTGTTGCTCTAATATAATGGTCTTTTAAATAATTATCTGACATTTTCTTAAAGCAATATTTTTCAAATGATTTGATAAAATATATGTTTTATAACATACATGACACTTTCCACAATCATATTTACAGGAACTTGTGATTTAACATCAACAAAATCAAATTCAGGCAAATCTGCAAAAAGATATAAAACTAGCTCCTAAATACTCCTTTATTTAAAAGGTTCAATAAACATGGCAGTACATAACTAAGAAAGCTTCTGGCCTGTACAAGATACAATATCTATACCTCCTAAAGTTCCCATGTAATTCCTTAGGTCTATCCGCTAAAAACAACAGAATAGAAGTTGAGACAGAAAAGATAGGAACCAAAGAATCTGCTACTTTTGTAAAGCACATTAAAGCTTGTAGTAAATATAATTGTATCAACAACAATCAATAGCATTCAATATATATATATAAACCTGTTCATGCTATGAGCATTACACTATTGTGAAAGTATACTGTTCACATGGCTATGTATTAAATATATCCCATTACAGTCATGGAGTGTTACATTATTGTGTCCAATATAGAAAGGTCATAAATACAAGAGTAAGCAAGAAACTATTACATCCAATTTAGAAATGTCATAAATACAACAGTAAGCAAGAAACTATCACATCCAATATAGAAATGTCATTAAAACAACAGTTAGAAGCTCTACTATTTATTATTAGTATAATAATTAGTATTATTAACAAGACTTCATGTCATCCAATCAGGTGAAGAGATCAAAGCAATTGTATGCTACTGATATGGTCTCCAAGAACATCTAGGGGTTCTCTTTATATGGTAACATCATTAATGGTGATTTACACTTTTCAAAAGCCAGTAGGAATGATAGAAAGTTACGGTACTTATAAGACGCAACCATGTAAAATGCGCACCCGATTTTTAATGCCAAACATGGCGTCTAATATGGATGGATATTTAGGATAGCACTATGAAATTTTTGCAAATAAGCATTCAGAATAGTGTTGTATCAGTGTAAAAGAAACACCAACTTGTTAAATTTAAATTTGGGGGTTTAAAACTGCCCGTAATACATGATAAAGTGCTGTAGTAATCATTTTTAACTGAGTTTTAATTTCTACATCAGTTTTCGGCATCCATTTTAATAAGAGCAAGACAAAAAGGAAACTTGTTTAAATTAAGTCCAAACTACATGTCAATCATCCCTGAAGATTAAGTATTAAACCCAAACCAATAAAAGTAATTTAAACCCCAAAAGATAGTCATAAGGTGTAATCTAATCTTTGTTTCATGTATAATACAAATCCATTATAGCCATATTGTTAAGATCTAACAAATTTCAGTAAAACCAGAAAACAACACCAAAACTAATACTGGAAAGTTAAAGAAAAAGAAAACGTGTTTATAGATATGATATATATATTTAAAAGGTTGCGGGATGGAGGTAACGGGAACAAATTCAGTAAAATGTGTTAAGACTATAAAATTACCTTTAATATATTTCTCCCATATAATTTCTAGCATCTATTTGCTACAATGTGAAATAAAAGTGTTTTTCAATGAGTATGCATATTCTACTGATAGGCGATGAACTCATTAAAACTAAAACAACTAATTTTTAAAGAGGACATTCAAATACTGTAAACATTAATAGCAACTAACTTTTTATAATGCAAGTGGCCATATATACTTTTCAAACAGCACAATAATAACAGCTAACGGCCAACTGACAAATAACAGAATAAACCAATCAGAATAATGATTGACTAAGCTAGCCTGAAAGAAACTGGAAGCCGTTGCAATACGTTCTTATCGGTGAGTTACAATTCGTAAGCCCCAGTTACATTTTGTGATTTAAAACAGTTGATGCAACTGGTTGACGAATTGTAACAAACTTTTAAGGTTTTATTGGCTTTCAAGTCACACCAGATCACACACTGTTGTCTACGTCCTGGAATTTACCTCAGTAAAACAATCTATCAGCCTGGAATATTGGATGTTAGGTTATGAATTGATGATACCAAATTAATTAGACATTAGAATCTTTCAGTTTGACTCAAATTTAATTATAAATGTTCAATCAAATAAATATATATTTATTCTTAATCTTCACGTTGTTTGAGCCATTAGTCTGTTATAAGTTATATCAAAGACTCTAATATGTATATTTAAATAAATAATTTGAAATAAGTATCAACCACAACAACGAATTTGTTTATTGAAGCATTACATATTATTGCAACAAAAAGCTTTCAAAAGCATTTAAAAAAAACATTAATTTTCAACGAGTAAAAAAATGGACTATTATTACGTCTCTCAACCAAAACACAATAGCTATTATTAATTGCGAAGGTTGACACATCCAAGACCATATTAAGTTGCTTTAATATTATGACACAAAGTATGAGTAAGATTAAAATTCCCCAAAAAGCGAGCCTTACATGTGGAAGACTTTCAAAAATCTATGAACAAATTGTTATTCTGAAAACAAAATTGTATTAATTGACCATCATACTGTTCAACTCAGACCCCATTTTTGCACAACAAAACATTTTTTTACGGATTAAATTACTGGAACACAAGTAAAAAACCCTTATCAAAACATAAATATGATCTACGACAGTCTAGCTCACGCCAAGATACCTTGACATTTCCTTCTGGGAACTCATACTGGTTTCGATGGGTACTGTTTACCGTTACTCGAGGTTTAAAGTGGTCAAGAATATCTAGCGGTTCGTCCTCCATTCGCATCTTGTTATAATACTGACTCTATGGAGGCAGGCATTTGAGAACAATAATAAAAATTGAGCTTATACATAACTCTTTTATGAAACTATTCATTCAAAACAGGGTGTGTACACTTTTCTAAACTAAAGGCAATAATCTGTTGACAAAAATAGTTCTGAGTCTCTATTCACTAAGCTCCATATGGAAAATTGATGTAAACTCTTTACATAATTATATGAAATTCCTTAAGTGTATTACTTTTTTAGTAACAAGTATTTACACATTTTATTTTTTTAAGTAAATATTGAAAAAAGGACAAGTATTTTCTACTTTTGAAAGCAGAAAACATTGGGGCTTGCATTGAATATTTGATCTCATCACAATTACATCTTAAGTTATTCACTTAGGAGCATTGGTAATTACAGCCCTGAATTGAAGTTCGGATTAAAATTGTATAATTTTAAGACAGGTTACGTTAGAATAGAAATTATAAGCTCTTAATTACATTGATATTTATCTGTAAACAAGAGGTTGTCCCAGTAGTGACCACAATCGCCCCTACTTACACCCTCAGATGCCACATGTAGTATTATGTTGCAAGTTGTTACAATAAAAAATTGGCCAGTTGTAACCCAGAGGGGCATAATTTGAACAAAGTTTGTAGAGAACCACAAGACAATGTTACGAACCAAATACTAAACCTGTATGCCCTGTGATTTAAGAAGAACAGTCTAAACGAACAATTAAGTTACAGAAACTCCAAGTTGAAAAAGAGGCATTACTTTTTAATTTTTTAATGTTGATTGATAAAATCAAACATGCACAACATCATATCATAAGGAACATTCCTGGCAAATTTGAATGATGTACATTAAAATGTGTACAAGAATATCTCCGAAAAGAATATTTTGTTTCTACGGACAGATAGACAGGCAGACGTCCATGGTGATTACACTATACCCCCCTTTATTTTGTATTGGGTTGCATAATAAACAACAGGGTGTCATTTTGATGCAAGTTTAATAAATCCCTCGTAAGTTATTTTCTATGCATCATAATGACAATTGAATGTGTGTTGCTGTGTTTTTGGCATGAACAACTCGCAATCGAAAGAAGTATTTCTTAAAATGGTAACCTTCTTTATTTTATAAATATTTAATTCATCTTAGTTCCCCCTAAATCCTCATAACACTACAATGAGTAAGGCTAACAAACCCATTTGTATCTATAATTTATGTATGTATTGATATCCAGGATTCATCCAGGCTAACATAACTAAATATTCTCAATGCTATTCTACAACTAAAAACTTAATTTTAGTTTTTGAAAAACATTAAACTAAACACTATTGTTACCAAGCTCAGATGTAAAGCTTACAGCTTCATAAAAAAACTGATCTGTCAATAATTGGGACGATTGGAGGTTGAAATTGCAATATTCCGTTTTGCATATTATTTGTTTAAGTTTGAAATTTGGGACAAATTCAACATCTTATATCTGTTTTTGAGGCAGAAATGGTGCTTTTTAAGTGGAAGAAAAACATGACCTTCTACTGCAACAGGATGAATTTGAACATGGCTAGAAAACATCTTAATTACAAGAGAATTTCATAACACATATGAACAACCACATACAAATACCAAAACATTAAAAGTATTGCTTAAATATGTGCATGCGAAAAATTCAGAATAATTTAGACCCCAAATTTAGAGAACCACTCAAGACAGTTTTGAGAATACATAAAAATACCCTCACACATCCAAGACCAGACTTTTAAAAAAGACAATGTAGACAGGCTTAATATGAAATATGTTTATGAGGACAATGCAAATGGTAGTACAAACAAAATGTATGTACATAACTGGGAAAAGAGAACTGTGAGATTGAATTTTGTGTCGTACTTTTTACAGAAAAACAACAAGGCAAGCAAACAGATGTCTGGATTTCTTGTTTTACAACTACCATGACACTTCTGTTAAAATGGAAACATACATGACAACATTCAAAAATAAATTAAACCATGGGAGACAGAAATATGCAAATTGTAAAGGAAATGTTAGGTGAGGTTTGGTTTTAGGAGACTCTGTGAAACAACAAAGGAAATCTGAGAAAATAAAAATTGTGGCGAATGAATTCGGCACTTGTGCTCAAGAGGAAATTCATCACTACCTGTCTTATAAAAGACTAAGCTCATTTCCCGGTCGGCCCTAGAATACAATTAGAGGGGAAACGTGTTGAGATACTTGTATGTATGAATTAAAGGCTAAACTATTTATTGTCTTATTGACCATACAGTAATCTTAAATGATATATAACCAGATATGAATTAATGAAGTTAGTACATTGTATGTAGGATTTAAGTTTATTATTACAATGCAAAATTTGTAAAAACATAGTATTATATTTCATAAATAAAAAAAATGGGAGACGTTTTGCGATTAGTTTTATATCAGTGAAGCTGAACTGTTAAGTTAGATGCTACTGAATAGTGCAAAAGAGTCAACATGATTTCTATAAAAGTTAAACTTAGAACTAGCATTTAATGTGCCAATTGAGTATAATCTAAACAAAAATAAATCTTGATTAAATAAGCTCTTATCTATGTGTCTAACAGGAATAGTTTGAGAAGTGAGATTTCGATATGATCAGCTATCTAAGATTTTGTCACCTCATGTTTTTTAAATTCTACGCAAATAATGTGGATGGTAATAGTAACGGTCCTCAATAGGCTCCCCTAGCTGCAAATGTACAATTAAGTATTCGTAAAACTTCCAACTTAAATTAAAACCGTTTCAGCATTTGGAGAAAACAAACATCAAAGAATATTAACTTTTGCAGTATTTTTTAGAACCATCCAATTCATGCTAAAATCATAACCCAGCAATAAAGATAACATGCTTTTTATTTAAACACTATTTAAACAATTAAAAATAAAAGAAAATGAATTACTTTCCACACCTTTTCATTCATTTTAAAATGGTTACCAGGCAACAATCACAAGATGCTTTTTATTTCAATAGTATTTTAAACTCAAGACTTATAGGCAGTGCTTTGATTTTCAGCACCTTTTGCAAATCCTTACATCTACAATATTTGTGTACAGATGCCGAGTCTTAACAAGTTTTGCCATGGGATTAATTTTGTCGATGAAACAAACAAAATAAATTAGCCTTGCTCTGGGAAAACCTGGTTTAATACATGTGCGTGATGTGTTGTCCCAGATTAGCCTGTGCAGTCTGCACAGGCTAATCAGTGACAACACTTTCCGCTATTATTGTAATTTTTGTTTAAAGGAAGTCTCTTCATAGCCAAAATTCATTTAAGGCGAAAAGCGTCTGCCCTGATTAGCAAGTGCAGACTTAACAGGCTTATCTGGGATGACATGTTATGCACATGCATTAAACCCTTTTTTCCCAGAGCGAGGCTCAAATAAATAAATCAACAATAAAAATCCTAGACACATTTCTCTGTGTCTCTAAACCCAGCTTACCGTGGTTTGCGGGTCATGGATGGCCTTGTCCAGGTTGTACTTCCTAAGATCCTCCCCCTTCCTGTTACCGCCCCCACGACGGCCGAAGAACGCGTCCTGAGTTTTGAAGTGCTGGAAAAGAAGACAGCATTTTTTATTCCGGGTTAATCCCAAACCATTTTCTGCTGACATTTGTTTAAACATTAATAACAATTTTACATTTAATTGCTTCAAAACTATAAATACCATTCAGGGATAAATGGGATTTATAGTTAACATGTGGGTGGGTGTGATTTGTATGTGGTTTGGCGAGATTATTATGTGGGAGGTTTGTATGTGGCGGATGGTTTACATACCTCTCTGGCCTGGCGTTTCTCCTCCAGCTGTCCCAGCCTGGTGTTCCTGTTGCGCTCCTCAATCTGATTGGCCAGGTAGTCATGGTACTCGCGCTGGTCGGATACACTCTGCCTCTCATACTGAAACCACCGGGCACATGTCTTACATATTACAAGACTTTAAAAGTTAATATTTACATGCATTAAAGTAAAGAAAGCTTCTATTGCATCCATTTTTTATGAAAAAAATAGTTAACATTGCACCTGTATAACAGCTGTTTGTTTCATCACAAACAACTTTCATTAAATACTTGTAACAATTGTTAAACAAAAAGCAAATAAAACAGAAAATCAGAGATTGGTCTCATTTGCACTTTTATAATCCAACAAATCAAACGACGTCTGCTGCACAAAAACACGGCATCACAAATCCATTTTAAGCCGTTGTTTTGACATACTCATTAATGGGGTAAAACTTTGAAATACGGCTTGGATTAAACAGATAATTTAATATCATCACACACAAAAAAGAATGGTTGATTTACATACTGGGTTTGACATGGAGTGTGGCAGGTGATGGTTGCCAATCAGTCCAGACGGCTTGTACTTCGGGTATCCAACCTTCTGCTGCCTCATCACATCCGCTACCTCCACAAACTGGAAAGATAACCAACAGAAATACATCCAACCAGGCAAATAAGAGCATATTTATTATCCATCCTGGCAAATAAGAGCATATTTATTATGTTTCTGTGACCCTGTGTGTGTCTTTTGCAAAGTCCATTTTTGTTGATGAATTCTTTTTGCGCATTTTGTAAAGATCTTTGTTTAAGTGCCAATGATTGACTTACTTATGTTTCGGGCATAGGCTTTCTCTGCTACAATTTGAAGTTTACATATTTTAATGATTGTCAACCACAGTGGCAGGGTTTCACTCACCCCTTGTCTGGCGTAAGCCTTCTCTGCCTCCTTCCTGGCTCTCTCGAATGCAGCCTGCTGGCCTGAAAACACAGATGATGGCATTCATAACAATGCCACATTTGATCTTACCATTCATTTTGGTGTCACATTTCACATAACAATGCATTATTTATGATGTCATATTTCACATTACGTTGTATTATGCGCTTACATTTCACATTAACATGCATTATGATGTCATAATTCACATTACCTTGCAGTATGATACCATATTTCCCATTACCATAAATAATGATGACAATTCATTTTTCCCATTACCATAATTATATAATGATGTCGAATTTCACACGAACTTGCATTATTATGTCATATTTCACATTACCATACATACAAATGAAATGATGTCATAATTCACTTTATCATTATTAATTCCCATAACCAGAGTTATAAATATGATGTCAAAAGGATCTCACCAATGGTGTCCAAGAGTTCTGCTTTGTGAGCACGTCGGGCATGGGCGGAATCTGACAGCTGCAAAAGGTTTACATTTGTGCCAATTTATTTTAAAATCCATCAGTATATAGCAAAGTTATGGCAGAAAACTGAAATTTAAGGAGGGACAATTGGATGGACACACATCAGGACGGCTGACGCACAGACCGACTTCTTAATGCCTAATGCTTTTATTCGAAAAAAATAAATCAGACTATGAAATTCCAAAATATATGAAACAATGAATTTGACTGGTACATATTCAAAGTTGAGACAAGGTCTGTGGGACAGAAATATCTGGAATTTTTTTAGTAAAAATGTCATGCATAGAATCAGTCCAGCTGTTGACAAAGACTTTTTTAATGTTCGAAAACATTCCTTAAGAAACAGTTTATTGGTCCTGCAAGTTTCATTGCCATCCAGCAAGTCATGGTGTGACATTGTTTATATTCTATTAAACAATCTTTTGTCAATGTTAAAAAGCTAACATTTATCCATGTTAGCCCACCTTCAATCTTTAAATATCTAGTACAGCAGTCCTGTGATTTTTTAGAAAATCTAATTAGGGCCAACTTCACATTTTAAGAGCAATTAGCTAGTCCGCCTCAGCTTATTTCCATCCCTGGAAAGAGCAATTATGGTCGTACATACCTCACGACCCAGCATTCCCATGCTTCCCTGAATTCTGGTCTTGCGCTGACCGCTCAAGTCAGTAAGTGGGGCACCACCGCCATACTGGCCCCAGGGGGCAAAGGGCTCAAAGGGCTCCTTGTTATGGTTCTCCAGGGTTTGCCTTCCCCTCCTGACTACGGGTGCGTTGTAGTCATGTGTGTAGGTAGAATTCGTGTTGTAGAATGTGCCGACTGCAAAAGCATTTAAAGAAAAGCATGTATTTAAGGGAAAGTGCTTATATTATGAAATGCAATATTTGCAGGGGCTATTATATTTTGTAAATATGTGTGATAGAAAAAAGAATTAAAATATTGTTTACACCCATTCTTAATAATACCTATGAACTAAGAACAACAACATAAAATTAAGTTCAAAGAGTGCTTATTTTATAAACTAATCATTATTTTAAGATGAAGTGAGAATTATTCAAATACAATTATACATGCAATTAAAAAAGGACCACATTTATTATAATGCAGCAGAGTATATCAAATTGTCAATTTTTATCTTAATACCGGTACAACATTGGGTACACTGCTATGTGACTACATTGTACTTAGATATGATGACATACACAATGGGTTTACAGGATGAAAACACACCATGAAGTATGATGAAAATACACCATGACTGGGTTATTTAAACACATCAAGGCAAACTGTTACAAGTGGTCAAAATGTACAAATGTATATGCAAGGTTGGTTTTACTTTATGAGGGTGAAGCATGGAAGCTAGTCATTTTAATGAGATGATGTGGTGGTATGTAACCCATATGTACCGCTTTACACTTCCCCCACTCCTTTACCAAAATCTTTGTCATTTTTTCTTACATTTAGATTTTTCTGCATAAACACTAATTAAATATATTTAAATCCATAGAACACAAAAATAATCTTCTACCATGTGCTGTGCAAATATATAATCTTTTGTGGAAATACATCGTAAATAAGGAATTAATATTTGTTCTGAATTGAAATTAATTTGCTAATATTGCAATCATAATTATTGTTCGAGAATATATCCAGTTTTATGGTTATTTAACAGAAGATGTTTTCAAAAACTTTAAAACAATGACAGCGTTAAAATTTGATAAAATATAATGAAGAATTGAAACTGGTATAAAATAAAACACTTCATGAAAGTGTATACATCTAAATGTTTAATATCTGAGCATTCCTTCACAGAATTAACTAAATTTACAATTCTTTATCAATATCAATTCCAAATTTGAAATTTATAATGGCCAAGAATTGCAGTGCAGAAATTCTAAAGAAAGAACACAGGGTGTTTGCAAAATAACAACACCTTTTTTTGATAGATTTTTGGTATAGTTCCTTTTTCTTTTTTTGTGTGAACAAGACATAGTTTTCTTTCAGAAACACCTTTTCCAGTATTTATGGCATTTGACATGAAATGTATTATCATAATGACTGAATAAACTTATATAATAGATGTAGTCTAATTTTGGACGTACTCCAAATTTTAAAATTTTAATTTAATACTTAACAAGTTTTTTATGGCACTGATACCCACATTCACTAAGCCAAACACATCAAAAAGCTTCCACCATGAAATGAATTTAATACAAGTGCTTTAAAACACTGGGTGTGTTAGGTAATAATTGATTGTTTCTACCTGGGTGTCTGTCTGAAACACAATCATACGCATTAACACATTGCTCCACAGGTAGAAAACATAATAAATATTAAAGTAAAAATAGTAAATTATTACCGTTTATATTATACTTTTCTAGAGTATGGACTTTTACCATGGGTTATATTTTTGTTAAAATTTTGATGTAAATGTTTTTTTGTTTTTTTTTAAATGCCAGCATACTGAGACTCTGATTCAAGGTGATAGAGTTTGAGAACTTGAACATACCTGGGCGCCTCACTCTCAGGTAGTCAGGAAGTTTCTGATCAGACTCGCCAAAATAAGCGGCGTCCCGGTTCTAAAAAGGAACAAAAGCCGAATATTGATTAATTAAATCCCGTTTCTTATCAATGCATGAGGGTCAAAACATATTGTGATCCCTTGTTCTAAAAATGTAAAAAGACACATTAAATCAAGTTAAATAAATTGATCTGTTGTCATTTAATAATCATTCAAGAGGTGGTTAGTTTGTAGTAATAAATTATAAATAATTTAAATTGTAAACATGTATTTCATCATGGAACATTTAGTCAAATTTAACAATTGACCAACTAATTTCTTTAAATATTTCATTGATTCAAACCTACGCTATAACGTTGTGGAACCTACGCCATGGCGTAGTGGATATGGTATCCCCCTAGCGACCGGGAGGTCACAGGTTCGATCCCCACTGTGGGAGCGTTTTTTAGATCTCCACCATAGACACCAAGTACTTGTTCTAGTCACAGGAAATGGACTCCAGAGTGTTTCAAATAAGTAGTAAGTACTTTATATGCAATGGAGTTAAAATAACTAGGTTTAAACTAATTCAAACCAATGCGCATTAAATAGTAGTGAAATACTCAAACTTGTCATCAGTACTTACGACTCTCATTCCCGTTCGGTCAGTCTGAGGTTCTGAAACAAATCAAACAAAACAAAATTAAAGACTTATATCTTGAAAAAAAAGGATATTATAATATTTCATTTTAGCAAATTGTGTATTCCATGGTTTTACACAAAATCTAATTGGTAAAAACAGAAAATATGTTATTGATGATGGGTTCTACCAAAGTGCAACACTTGTATGCATTACTTTCATGAAATAATACATGTAATAAAAGGGTAACGTTTCAATTCTAAGCACAATTATTCTGTGACTCTTGTATTTTTATCTATAGATTCTGTGCAATTGTTGAATTTTTATAAAATAATAAGCTTGCATTATTACATCTAAATATAACAGTGTTCAGACTAACTTCACTTGCACCTCTGACCCCATAAGCAACTAAATCTAAATTGAATAGGTTGTTTATACGCTTTTCACCATGTTTACCATGTTAACCATAGTGCATTATTTTATTACAAATTTACAAAGAAAAGAAAGCTTTGAGCTACCATACAAAAATTCTTGAATAGTTCACACCAAACCAAAAATATTTAACTGTAAAGACCGTTAAGGCAAAAAATTATTTCCATGTCCATCAAACTTATTTTCATTAATCAGCTATTGAAAATACCTATCAACTGTGAAACCAATATTCAAATCACTGAAAACTGTTAAGACTGAAATCTACACATCAAATACAAATGTAGTCCTATAAGAACTGTCCATAGTGGCTAATTGCAAAATAACTCTATTTTGCAGTACAAGTATTATGAAATTCGCCTAAGTGCACATCATGCTTGTTACGAAACTGCATTCTATTGAACTAAACTAAATCTATGGAAATGCATGCAGTGTTAAATATGAACAAAACAGTTCAATTAACAGGTATACACAAGTGCAATAAACTTGTTTGAACAAACAGTAATTAGTAATATATTTTCACATCATGGCAACAAATATGTTGTTAATCATAGCTCATTAAACAATGCTTTAAATATTGCCAAGCCTGACGGTTTGTTATTAGCGAGCAAAGCTATAAATTTCTATTTAATCTATTGTCAGTATGCTCATCTAAACTTTGGTTATTCCTAACGCAATTACTTCATATCTAGGACGTAACGTAACCATAGTTTCTACTACCAATCATTGCTTACCAAAGTCGTCAAAATATCTGTCATCTATAGAACAGTCACAAAAATAACTAGATATCAAACAAATGATTTCTTATTTGTTGAAATTGCAAATTGCATAAGAAATGAAATCACAAGCTTTTTTTTCAGATCCAATAACCATGGTACACCATTTGTTTTTATTATTTCTAATAACACGCACAAATTATTACTCGTTTCACCCAAAAACTAAGAAATTTAGTTGCAATTAATGTCAAACAGGATTGTACAAACCTGATTACCACGAAACCAAAGTAATAGTTTAAATAACATGTACCCCACATTAAAAATAATTAATACATTTATACATATGACCAGCGTCATGTGAAAATGGGTGTTATGCCATTGGCGTTAAGCCTAGCTCCAGGCCAGCATGCATATTTGCGCAGTCTAGTCAGGAGCTACCCTGTTCAACATAAAGTCACCCAAGGTTTCATAGTCTCATCAGCCGACTGCGCAAATGTGGCGTGTTCTGAGAAAACTGGGCAAAATGCTTGTGCGTAAATTGTCATCCCAGATTAGCCTGTGCAGTCCGCACAGGCTAATCAGGAATGAAAATTTCCGCCTAAACTGGATTTTCGCTTAGAAGAGACATCATTTAAACCAAAAATTCCATAAAAGCCGAAATTGTCATCCCTGATTAGCCTGTGCGGACTGCACAGGCTAATCTGGGATTACAATTTACGCACAAGCATTTTGCCCAGTTTTCTCAGAACACGCCACAAATGTTCAGAGGCTGGTCGGGAGATACACTAGCCGCTTAAGGGCATAGGCAAATTTTAACGTGAAGCGGCTCAAATTTAAAAGTTAACAATACACTTATTGCAGAAAATGCTTCTAATTGCCTGTTGCACCATGCTCTGAAATTCTATAGATATAACACACAATTATTACAAAGGACAACAACAATAACATTTAACAAAGACCGCGAGTGTTTCTGTTATGATGCTCTGCTCTAAGCTATTTCATCTTCCAAATTTACCCATTAAACATTTCCACAAGGCAATTGATAGAATGATAAAAAAAAATGTCATCATTCACATATAATAAACAAATGTGTAACAATTTTCAAAGATTTAATACACTATTCAGCGTATCTGATCATGCATCCGAACACTTGCCTGGTATAATTGTGAGACCAGCAATAGGGAACTGAGTAACTGACGATGCATTCATTTTGCGAAAAGGGAGAAAATTAAACACATTTTCATACGCCAAACTTGCAGATAATTAACATGTTTTCCAAGTACTTAAGGCCTTGTGGAAGATGTCAGAGTGCTTGCTAAGCACAGAGATAGCCTTACCGGCATACTGGTAGAAAAAATGTCCACCTAGAATACAATGCGCAACATTGACACACACACATATACGACAGAATATGTACAATAACACGTTGTCATACTTAATCAAAAACTATTTCACGAAAAATGTCACCATTTTGAACAAGAATACAATGTTAATAAAATATTCTGATAACATACAAGGGGATATCACTCAGGATACAGCTTGAAAGCACTTCTGAGGCACTATACTCCCCATGCTAAAGGCAGTCACACTATTGCGTATGGTACCATCTTTTGCTAGCGTATGGCCAATAGTATACATGTAGTGAAATTAGAGCCCCGTTTCTGTGATTTAATAAAGCACAACACGAAAACAATCAGATTTCATTTGAAGAGTTTCCATATGCAAATCCTACATTCCTCCCATAAACAATAGTGTGACAACGTCATAAGAGAGAAGCCTGCCCCAGTGCCCCTTCATAGAGCCCTTTAAGGATATGTGAAAATAAGGCTTCCTTTTGAAAGTAAACCTTAAGAGAGCAAATGACATCAACAGCATGTTTGATGTTAGAATAATGATCAAGACTAAAGTGAGTATTGTAGCAAGTCAAGGAAGATGCTGCATATAGTAGCTTAGATATGCCATGGGTGAAGAGAAGCAAGAACAAGAAGGTAATGAAAACCAAAAGGATGAAGACAAACCTGTGGTAAAGAGGTATCCGACAAAAATGGGATTTTCAACCGAGTCAGACTTGGCTGTGAAAACATATAGTGGCTCTTTGGATACTAAGAAAAAGAAAGTAGAAGAGAAGTGCTAAGTCAGGAATAAGTAAGTGAAAACAATGTCATAAGGAGAGGTTGAGAAAGGCATAACAAATATAACAAATCTACTCAGAGAAAAAAAAAAATGTAAAACAAAAACAGGGTAGAAATATTAGAATATAAGAAACAGAGTAGAAATATTTAAATACAAGAAAATTGTATCTGTACTTACAAGAGGAAGATAATAAATAGATAAACCAAAAAGTCAATATCAATATAATTTGGTCAGCAAAAGAAAACGTATGATAGAGGCCTGTTAAACAAATAAGGATTACAAGTGACCGAGCCAATAAATACACAGAATCTGATTAACAGTGGGAAACAATTATGATTTTAAAACACTTTTTAACAATGTGACCATTTCTTTCTTACCAGACTGTGCGCGGGGGTTGACATCGTAGCGGGGACGGTCAGTATAGCTTCCCATGTCGTCTTTTGCTTTTAGCTGGAAATGGAAAACAGGTATCAAAATGTTACATATTGTTAAGTTTATGGCATGCATGTTCGATCTGTTACATGCTAAATGAGGCAATTGATATTATATTTGTAATTACATGTACCAAGGTCAATTTAGTTACAAATACTTATTAAATATTTTTAACACTTTCATGGTTAAACTTGTAAAATTAGGCCTGTAATAGAATGTTTTGTCTTTTTTCCAATTTAGTTGGAAGTCCTGCTTTTCCCTATACATCCGTTCTTAACTGATGAAGCATTTCTCTGTCAACTGTGCAGTGAGTTATGCTTAAGTTGCAAAATGCAAAACAACATGCGTGTGCAGTTCAAGCCCATTTATACGGTAACAGTATGAACACTGACTGGGTCAATATCAAGATCACAGTTGGTGTTAACATGATGAAGACATGAAGTCATGAAAGTGAATCTTGGACACAAATTGATTAAATATTGAATGAGATGGACGGTAGAGGGTCTGATATGATTGATTGAAAGTTGTAAGTGATTTATTGAACACTAAAAGTGAACTATTGATGAGTGATAGGACATTTGGTGTGATATAGCAAATATAAGAAGTGATCCATAATATGGAAATTGAACGTTTAACCTGATCAACATACTTAGAAGTGATATGCTGAACGTTGGATGTGACCAAGTGAGATGTAGCACTAGACAAAAATATATAAATTGAATGTGCATGTGATGATGCCATGTAAAAATGTACTTGCTTGCTCTCTTTTTTATTTATAACAGTGACACAGAATGACAACATGTGATGACAACGGTTGTTTTAACCTTCAATGGCAGTTTGAGATCACTACTGTTGCCCAGTGGCTCGGTAGTTTGTTTTGCTGTGATATCAGCTTCTTTATGAACGGTCACATCATTATTTAAATTGATGTCTTGAGCAGACCTTTTTCTTCCCGATATTGGCCTAGTTGTTGCATAAAAGCTGGTGATTTGTTTCAGCTAGATAGTGAAGTAGAAAAAGAAAATGTATGGTAGCAAGTAAGCAACAGTAATTAGCCAATGGCATTCTGTTGTTGGCCAATGGGAATAAAAGCAAGACGAGCCAGCATCAAAATGTGCGTATGGCAGAAATTCTCAATATCTGCTAGTGTGCCAGAAATAGAATGAACTGACAAATATTAACAAAAATGTATTCACCTGCAAAGACGGTCTTGCCTATCATGCTTATTTCATTGTCTTTCAAAAATTCCTTCACCCATAATGCAATTGTGCTTCCTTAACCTTTTTGGTCTTCCTAAGCATGTTTCTCATATTAAATTGAAGAAAATCGACCGAATTATCAGTAAATCATTTTTTCTTGTAAAGAAAATCACGAAATGTTTTGCAAGGAAAATTATGCAAATCTTCACTTTCTTAAATTAAAATGCGTGCATTTCTTAAAATGAAATTTAATGTTAGTTGCTGGTATTGTTGTCATGGCAGCGACAGTACACAATACAATACTCAAAATTGCCAGTGTTCCTGTCACCCATGTGCAAGACGTGTTGCAATGGTTTTGATTGCCATGGTTACCTGGAGGTCAGTTAATTGGAGAGGTCGCGATGGCAGACCGGCAGGTCTCATTAAATGTTGGGGTGCCTCAGTAAGCTAAAGGGTTTTAAGGTTATCTTAAGTAATTTCAATTTTACAGCACATTGTCTACAGATTCTAGTGTTCTTAAAATCAATTGAGCCATACTCTGGGAAAATAGGGCTTAATGCATGTGCGTAAAGTATCGTCCAAGATTAGCTTGTACAGTCCGCAGAGGCTTATCAGAGACAACACTTTCCGCTTTTAATGGAAATGCACGGGTTAATCCGGTACAATACCTCACGCACATGCATTAAGCCCGGTTTTCCCAGAGACCGACTCAATAGTATGCAATTAGCTGTCAGTTTATTAAGTCTTCTTTATATTGAGTTTTTAAAGTGACAGTTCGCGGATATATATATGGGCAGAATCGTAAGAAAACATGTTTTTATTGAGGATATCACTGAAAATCCGGTTGAAATTGGTTGAAAACAAACGATATAGCGATTTTTATTTTGGGGTCGAGTACGGTAAAGTACGAAAACGCCCTTATTAATATTTATGATTCGACACCTGACTTCAAACCTAAACAAATAAAATTGCGGATACGGGCGAATTGAGCGGAGAGAAGGTAAGAACAAATGCAAATACATCTGTTACAGACTGAAACTGAGTTGCAACGCAAGTTTTTGCTAAATCTATGTATTTATGTTTAGTGAAAGCAAAAGTAATTTGCATACCTCACGACGCTGCAATGATTTTTGCCTATTATGATCATTTATCTATTATTTTATCGTTTCAAAACCGATTTTGACCAGGTTTTCGATGTCAACCTCGATAAAAAATATATTACAATGAATTTATGTCAAGTTTATTTTGTCGCTATATAATTTATATGCAAAACAACGATCTATTCCGCGAACTGTCACTTAAACTGCAGTATAGTATGTAAGATCATAACAAGAGGGCCATGATGGCCCTGAATCGCTCACCTGACTAACCTTGCTACATCAACTTTAATTCTATCAGACTATGGCTAGCTATACAATCCCAACCCAGATTTCATCAAGATTAACATTCTGGCCAAATTTTATAAAGATTGGATGAAAACTGTGACCTCTTCTGTCTACACAAGTGTTTTTTTTAACTTTGACCTAGTGACCTAGTTTTTGACCCTTGATGATCCAAATTCGATCCCAACCAAGATTTAACAAGACAAACATTCTGATCATATTTCATTAAGATCTGATGAAAACTGTGACCTCTATTGTCTACACAAGGTTTTTTATTATTATTTGACCTAGTGACCTAGTTTTTGACCCCAGATGACCCAAATACAATCCCAACCCAAATTTCATCAAGATAAACATTCTGACTAAATTTCATAAAGATTGGATGAAAACTGTTACCTCTACTGTCTACACAAACAAATTGTTGGCGGATGCACGCACGCATGCACGACGGACGCCCGACATCACACGATCACATAAGCTCACCGTGTCACTTCGTGACAGGTGAGCTAAAAATAAGAAGCAATACAATGGATGTAGATCTATAACAAATTACATATATGGGGACATTCACACAGCAACCATACAAAATGATATGACCTGCATCATGTGAAAATGGTTCTAATGTCATGTGCAGCAAGCGTAGCTCCAGATTTTGCGTATTCACACAGTCTGGTCAGGAGCTACCCTGTCCACTAATGAGACCACAAAACCTTGCATGACTTTTTAGCAGAGAGGATAGCTCCTGACCAGATTGCACAAATTCAAAGGCTGGTCTGGAGCTACGCTGGCCAGCATATGGCATAAGACCAATTTCTTCATGGCGCAGCTCAAATGGTCTGAAGGGTATGACATTGTTTTTATCAAAATCAGCTTCAATAAAACAAGTGTTACACTTTTTGAGTTTTTGCATTATTTATTATTGTTCATGCATTGCTATTATTTGTGCAAGATATTAAAACTAAAATATCCAACTGAAAACAGTGCAAAGGCTGTATAGTATAGCCCATCAGAATCTGATTTTAATTCAACTAAATGAAACACATGCAAACATGGGAGATGGATTAGCAAAAGCATTGTTAGTTAGTGAGGGATTATCACTTAACTTGTTTCCATGAAAAAAACAGCATAATAATAATGGCAAAAATTGTATACATTTTTTTTTTTACATATCTACATGTAAACTATAGGTTTTTGATTACTAAATACCGGTAAGGTGAAATGCCTCTATTCAAAATTAGTTTCTCTTCAGCGTGATCAACAGATATTTAAATATTATGAAAGCAGAGAGCAACTTTACAGGACTTCGGAGTTGTACGTTTTTACGTAATTTATATGTGGATTACACTGACTTAGAATGCAAATGATCATGGAGATAAGAGAATATAATGTGATGACAGAAAACATGTGAGGAAAGACTTACTGAGTCATCCCTCTATGAAAACAAAACATACACCAAATGAGATTCAAGAAACAAACATGTGAGCCTTGCTCTGGGAAAACAGGCTTTAATGTATGTGCGTAAAAAGTGTCTTCCCAGATTAGCCTGTGCAGTCTGCATAGGATAATCAGGGACGATCTTTCCGCCTTAACTGGATTTTCCGTAAGAAGAGACATCCTTTAAACATAAAATACCTTAAAGCGTAAAGTGTTGTTACTGATTAGCCGGTGCACACTGCACAGGCTCATCTGGAACAACACTTTAAGCACATGCATTTAATCCTGTTTTACAAGCTCGAGGCTCATATAATGAAGAACAAAACAAAAAAATTGAATGGATTTTCTGACAAAATTGATATTCTTGTATAAAGTACAGCTAAGGTTACCCTGCATTATCTGGAAACATTTTGTTTGAAATATTAACTTGTGCATGAAGAGGTGAGAATGTTTAACTCTATTAGGTCTTTGTGATTCCGTTGGGCTGAAGTGAATAACTAAGGAATAGACATAAGAAACTTGATGGGGATGTGACAAAAGTAAAATTAATGTTTCTGTTGGAAATGAATATGTGTTTGCATAATTCCAGTAAAATGTCGTTTCGTAACCAATCAAATTAATCCAATCTAACAAGTGTTACGTTAAGGTTTACACAAAACTTGTTTGTTACAGAGTGTTATGAGTCTTATTTGTTTGTCAAGTATGGATTTAAATTAAATCAGTTGCTAAGCTACTTACAAAATTGCATATTACATGTACAAATATTATACAGAGATTTAAAAATAAGACAATATACTAACCCTGTTAATTTCATCTTGCATTTTCCGCAGCTGCAGGGACTGGGTTTCCAACATTTCTATAAATACATTTAAAATATTGTAATAAAAAATAAACATATACGTGTACATTTTTGTTTAACACATTAATAAATCAAGATAATTGCTTTGAAGTTTAAAAGTTTAGTTAAAAGTTAATTTTGGTAGTCAAAGTGTACACTGAACATTTTAAGTAACATGAAAGGTCAAGAAAAAATGTGTGAGTTATGTAATTTGCTTTTGGACATATTAATGTGAATTATCTGTATAAAACATAAGCAACAAAATCTGAAAATACATAGGATAATGCATCAGCAAATTAAATAAAACAATGATGGCAATAAATGCATAATCTTGATCATAGTGTTAAAAAAAAAGAATATCAGACCATATATTTTAGAACATAGTAATATACACACATTAATGTTTTAAAACAAAATATTAAACTTACTGTTATGTGCTACTTAAAATCACTTTATTGAAAAACCTTAATGCTTCGTGAATCCTCACCAAGTAGACAAGGTTTCAAATAACAGATTGTATGTCAGTTATTCAACACACAGGTTGAAAGAAGTGATTGTAGTTAGTAATTTAAGTAAGTAAAAATTGGTAGTTCTGAAATTCCAATAGTGAATATTGTAAAACGGTGACACAGGAATTTAAGGGTGGAGAAGCCACAACAAGAACAACAACAATGACAGTACAACTAAGTGCCTGTCTAATGCAATGACAATATGATGTTGGTCAAAAAGAATTAAAAACAAGGCTTGTCCCCATAGGATGACATATGCTCCCTTTTTCCACATTTTTCTAAACCTAAACGCGAAGTGTTTTTCCACATTTTTCGAAACCTAAACGCAAAGTGTGACAGAATTTCAGACAGACAGACGGACAGTGCGATCACTATATGCCCACCTTCGTGGCATAAAAAACGAAAATGACAGACATGGTTCAATGAACTATTCCAGCCCATCAACGCTCATGCATGTGTAACAATAGTATGAAAATAATATGCGTTTGCGGTCAAGAACACACACTCTGCTGATGGCTAACTACAGATTCTAGGACTATATTGTTCTTCATCTCAAAAACTTGACTGTATAACCCTTTGAGCGCTGGAACCGAATTTTAAAGGCCTTTGCAAACAGTTTGGATCCAGATGAGACGCCAAAGAACGTGGCGTCTCATCAGGATCCAAACTGTTTGCTATTCTGATAGTGGTCTAAGAAAAAAAATCGAAGAAAATGCTAATTTTAGAAATTCAGCAGACGACATTTTAGCAGACGACAAATTTCCCAGCATGCAAAGGGTTAAATATACAGTTTTTATCAACCAAAAATTCTGGAACTTGATTGCCTCTGGAGAACCTATGGTAGCTCATTCATAAAATGTAAGATTTTTAGATAGTTAAGCACCATGTCCAACCACTATGAAAGTTATAATGATGACATAACATTTCCGATTGTTGTTGGGAAAGGAAACATTTTATAATGCTCAATTTGCTTGGAGCATAATGATAAGTCATCTTAAGCCAATGTATGAACAGATAATTACACAATTGAACAATTTATGTTTGCAAATAATAAAAGGCAAGTTGTCTGATATATAAAGCTCTAAAATTATGCTGCAAAGGAAATGGGTTTACTGAAAGAATACTGGAAAAATATATATTTTTTTTTTTATATTATTGTTAACAATATGACTTAAAGCGATATTAGACGCATTTTTAACTGTTGAATTGAGCTGAAAGGAATTAACAGGTCAAAAGAGTTAGTTAAAATGTGGTAACTGACCAATTATATGCAACTCATCTTGCTTCCAGTTGTTTATAAAAAATATATACTATATTCAATATTTTACGTGACTGGTTAGTCATCTAAGGTAAGCCGAGCGGAACTGCCGATTATATCATCCCCGCTGAACTACGTTTCAATGAGAGGTGCGTCTGTACGACAACGCGATACAGCATCATAACTACAATGGTTACAGCGTCTTGACAGTTATAGACATACACACGCGTTAACACAGGTAAAATCTTTGTTTAAACTTACATGTAAAACAGGATATGGCATTTACTCGCTACCTAAGCAATCGAGACATTTTCTAGCGTGAAATCATGATAAAAGAAAGAAGTTCAAGCTCAAAACATAGAAAATCTAATTAATTCGTTGTTTCTGGCTTGCAGTTTCTGTCACGATGATTATTTTCAATGATTTGTATCAAGTTCACTCTTTTACAAACATGTGATGCCCATGTGTATGCTTTTATTGCCTGAGGGAAAACCTGGACCGTGTACATCAACGCACCTCTCAGTGTAACGTAGTTCAGCGGGAGTGTATTTATATAGTCCCAGATTTTAAACTTACCAAATTTACGTCCAAAACGAAAGTACAGTTGATATTCAAATGCATTATTTTTCTCTTTCCGGGATATTGTTTTAGTATGTTTATCTGCATTAACAAATATAAGTGTATATGAAGTGAAAACACCAAAAATAAACAACGGTTGCGATAGACACCTTTATACCGTTAGATGCGTCTTATATCACTTTAAGCTGAGCAAAAAAAACACTTTTTAAACGCAATACATGCTTGACCAAAGGAAAAATATGGCTTCAATTTACAATTATTTTCTAATTAAACAGCAATAAGTGTACAAAACTACTATAACTATTTTATGCTTGTATTAGCAAGTATACTGTATAAATAAATACTATATTACTATAGAGTAAAAAGAACATCTACATTGGTATAATGATACAAATTCATAACTGACAAAAAATAATAATATTGAATATATTAATTGAAAACAAATATAAAACAAGGCTTGTCACCATAGGATGACATATGCCCCCTTTTTCCACATTTTTCTAAACCTAATCGCAAAGTGTTTTTCCACATTTTTCGAAACCTAAACGCAAAGTGTGACGGAATTTTAGACGGACAGACAGACGGACAGTGTGATCACTATATGCCCACCTTCGGGGGCATAAAAAATGTCTTGATACATGTACTGCAGTCTATAAGCCAGAAGTTGTGGTTTTTGTTGTTATTTTATAATTAAATTTGGTATTACTTTTATATGATGCATTGTAAATAAACATGAATATGAGAAATATGGCATATAATCTTTAAATATGTTATCTGTGATATGATATGAAGCAGTTTAGCACTGCCCACAAGAAATGGATGAAACTGAGAAAAACTAAATTATCAATGCACTCAGGCATCCTTGTTATTATTTCAAAAGCCTTAACATGATCGTGTTAGATTAATTAATGCATTTATAATAAATTGAATTGTGTTTGGAAACATCCTTGATAAGAACAGCATAAACCTTTATGTTAAAATGAATGAACAGTGAATGTTATGATTATCCTTATTTTGGTATTGCCATGACTCGCAAATGTTGACACTCCATACTCAAGCCAAAATAATATAAACAAATTGGACATTTCCAGACACTGATTTAACCCTTTGCATGCTGGGAAATTTGTCGTCTGCTAAAATGTCGTCTGCTGAATTTCTCAAATTAGCATTTTCTCTGATTTTTTTTTCAAAGAATACTATCAGAATAGCAAACAGTTTGGATACTGATGAGACGCCACGTTCTGTGGTGTCTTACCTGGATCCAAACTGTTTGCAAAGGCCTTTAAAATTCGGTTCCAGCACTGAAAGAGTTAAAGTGGTGTTTTACAAATCATGGTATCCTAGTTTGACATGGATTTTAAAGCATGACATGATAGATGGTTCCCTTGCATTTTCTCACTTGTATATGTAGTAAGAAAAACAAGAAACCTACCATTGAGTTTTTTGGATTGTTCTGAAAACAAGAGACAATAGGAAAAATAGTGTTAAAAAAGCTGCTGTAAGCTTTAGAATTTACGTATTTCATAATCCATTTGTAATAATTTAAAGTTATAGAAATACAAAAATACTAATCTATTCCATGTTTGTAAACGTACGATACAAAGTTAAATACTAATAACTGTACTGTTAATAAACTAAAAAATGTAATTAAAAAAAAAAAAAAAAATCAAGAATAATTGTGTTGTTATTTAACATTAAAAAAAAGGATCGAGTATTAAAAAAAAGGAAAGAGCAAAATTAGCATGCAGTATGTCAACTAAGCTGCTACGCACTCTGTGCATGACAGTTAGCGAAGAACCACATACCCATTTTATTATTCTGAGCGTCATGAGTGCGCGCAGTTTCACGATATGTGCTGAAGCGTCGCTCGCTATCAAGCTGATCAAGATTACGACGGAGATCCTCTATCTCACGCTCCTGTTGCCTAAGCATATCTGAAGTAAGTAGCAAAGATTGGTTGCTTTAGACTCAGCTGCAGACTGTTTTTTTTTTTAAACCCAAGAAAACTGTTGACCAAAAACTGCTTTTTTTCCTGCAAGAAGTAGTAAATCACAATACTGTTGGCTTATTTCTTATTGTTTATATAGTTTTATCCTTTTTAATCTTCTGTTTTCAGTCAAGTTATTTTGATATTTGTGTGTATTAAAAATAGACAACTAAGGCTAATGAATTTTCTTTTAAACAAATAAGACAAATAATTCTAATACAAAAATGTAAATATTTACAAAATTCTAATACAAAAATGTAAATATTTACAATCCGAAGAGTTCCAATGAGTTATCATGATATTATCTAAGGTATAATGTGTCTTGATTATAATATTTCTCAATACAAACTAACTAAAATAACTATAGAACACGCTGTCCTTTTCTCCTGTGCTCCTGCTATCTACTGTCCATGCATGCAAAGAAAGGCTACTAATCATTCACAGAGGTTACATTCCACCATTGCAGAATCTTCTGTTTGTGAATGCAAAGAAATTAATGAATTAACCAGGAATGAACAAGTACAAAATCGATGATATTTATGACTGTGTACTTAATGACAATTGACAATGTGAAAACAGTCAAGAAATAGGAAATTGTCAAAAGATGTGGTGAAGTAGATTTTTTTTTTAAGAAAAAAAACTTTACTTAGAAATACCATTTTTCAAAGGAAGAGATTTTTTAAGTTGTTGCATCGTTTAATCAAAGCATTTTAACCTTAATAGTTATAACATAGAAAGTGTAATTTTAAGCTAATTTTTTTCATTTTTTAAATATTTTTTGTCTCACGTTTTCATACTAAAAAAACACAATTTATAAACATTCAAGAGTTGAGTGGGAAAATATTGTATCAGATATTCATGCAGACATATTAGCCTGATACATTAGTTTCACACTCTATTTTAACCCTTTGCATGCTGGGTAATTTGTCGTCTGCTAAAATGTCTTCTGCTTAATTTCTAAAATTAGCATTTTCTTCGATTTTTTTCAAAGAACACTATCAGAATAGCAAACAGTTTGGATCCTGATGAGACGCCACGTTCTGTGGCGTCTCATCTGGATCTAAACTGTTTGCAAAAACCTTCAAAATCCGGTTCCAGCGCTCAAAGGGTTAACGTTGGGTCACTTAACTTCTCTTTCTGTTGCATAAACAAAAAAAGCAAACGAACAAAATAAAAACAACAACAAAAACTCATTGATATCAAAGTCACTACTGCTCTAATGTCTGGGTATGCACAAGTGAAGAGCTAAAAGTACCTAATGGGAAGATATAAAGACACAAAAACAAAGGACCAACAACAAGTCTCTGTGAAGATGGAGCTGACAAGAACAGTTTATGTGTCGTTACCATGGTTACGTTGTCCAAAACTATCCGAATACGAAGTTTTAACAGGCATGGTAGCTGCCCTTCCAAAGCCTATGGAAAATGTCAGTCGTTATTTATTTCAGTCATAATAAAGTCCTAATACTATGCATGTTGTGCTATCTATACCACAGCAACAATAATAACGGAACAAATGAAAATATTGTGAATAAAATATTATAACATAACTATGTTTTTTCCAGCATAAACTTTCAGATGGTTTAGTAGCTATATACCAAATAAACAATATTAAATAAATATGTTATTGTAAGTAATAATATTGTTATATAATAATGTTAATTGTTCATATAAAACCTTCCAGATTGTTAAGTAGCTATATTTCTAATACTGTGTGTTATGAAACATGTCTTTTCAATAAATTGTTTTCTTTTCTTTTTCAAATAAATTCATTATTATGGGCTGGCGAGTGTATATTGGTGCTTTCTTTTTTATTTCAATAACATTAATGTTTTTATTAGCATTTCAGGTTGAAAAGTCATTGACTTGTTATTAAGAAATACCCCACGACTGCCAGATTTATACATGACTTTGTACATCATTGTGAACAACCCTTGCCACAGTTTAGGCTTCACAAACCAACATACCAATCAATACTGGTTTTAATGTTCAGTTGAATACATTTCTGCATACATTAAAATGTATTTTATGAATACAGAATGCTCTGAATTCAAACTGTATGTTCACCTAACGACATTTGAGCTGTTCAAACGAATAATCTGCCTGTGATACATGTGTAATGACATACTGACCAAATACTTTTTAATTTGTACCGAACAAATAATCACCAAATGAATTCAATGGTAAGTTTGAAATCTTTAAAAACAACTCAAGGTTCAAAGTCTTATTTTTCGTGTTCAGTTTGGGTCATTTTGAAGCAAAGAGGCATTGGTCAGTGTATTTGGAATTTTAATACACAATCAAATGAATTAATATCTAAAATTTCAAAAGCAATTTTATTTTGTCTACTATATATGACACAAGAATGTTATGATATGCATGCAGTTATTAGCAACAACACCATAAGTGTACTGTTTAACATGGTTAATAATGTTTATACAAATTATACATGTCAATACCCTACCCCAGTGTCCCATACATGCAATTTTATTAAAGTTGAAAAAAAAAGGATTGTTAATGATCCCTTACTTGTAGTTTATAAAAAAAACATGTTCCCAAAATTGGAATCATTTCATTTGTTTCTATTTAATATTTTCATGTTTTTATTATGCTTATTTTGTTATAAGGCCTTTTTTTTTTAAGAAAATTATTTCTTTTATTATTATTTGTTTTCCATTTCGCTTTAAAAAACAACAACTTCACACTATGTCCAAGAAAAAGCATTATTACTTCGGAAACAGAAGTAAGTTTTTATATTGAACTTCTAGAACCAGTTTTAAAAAGTCTCCATATATTACTTGAGAAAGCTTTCAGATCAAAACTACTAAAATTTAATATACGATAAGTAAGTTCATAAAAAATACAAAATTACCAGAAATGTGTCATGTTTTGAGGTTATCATCCCTTTGATTATAATATAAATACATAATTATAATTATAAAATTATAACATTTATTGAACAAGCATGCATTTAGTCAAACATGATAGGAGTTCTTGGTTAGCTTTAAAGGACCAGATGCAACTGTATATATTACCATGGCTACGCATTTCTCTTTTCATATGGTGCTCTTCCAAAGCCTGTTCTATGTCAGATTTTTGATCTACATAAATTATAATGTTTTAAAAAGTTGGTATTAGTAATTGTTTACAAACAAATGCTTCTTAACTTGAGTATTAAAGATATATAACCCTAATTGCTAATGTTATATTTCCCACTTTATTTTTCTTTATTTCACATTAAGATTTCCATAAAACATAAATATGAAGAACATTATTGAACACAATTGAAAATTATAGAATTTCGAAAGAAAGGAATTTTTCTTCAGATGGTAAACATTAAGTCCAATTTTAAACACCAATTATTAACGACCATATAATTTTTCAATGTTTTAATTGCCTTGTCTTAATACTGAAAATATATTTTAACACATTAACCCGTACTTTTACAGTCACAACCTAAGAAACAATCGGTCAATTATTTAAACATTAAAATACCACACAAGGATTTAATTAAAGCACATACCTGCATTCTCATAAAGAACCATATTTATGATTTAAATTACGCTCCTTTTAAATTCAATACACAAAGAGCAATACAAAATCCTTTCTCCAAATATCCACCAGTTCTTCAACTAATATTTTTTAACACTGACACTGCAGCCTTCTATATTCAGTAGGTAAACATTCACCTTGGTTTTCCAATGTTTTGTAAATATTTTGTGTTCAAACACGAGCATGTTCTGACATATTTACTCCCTCTAATCTTCGGCTCCTACTATATTGCAAATATCCAATAAGCTGATAATACTTGCGGTAATCAAACTATAGTGAAAAGGGAAGGCATTAAACAGGCACGCTGTCTGGAGTGTTTGCCCTGGGTATTAAAAATAGCCATTCATTTTAAGCATGTGTTTGTGGCTAATAATATTAAAACTGTCACCGTTGTCACTAACATTCTTTTGAATGTGTTAAATACAATACACAAACCTTCTGATTGATCTTTTATGTAACAATAGCAGAAAAATCCAAATGAAACAAATAATTTATCAGGCTTAAATAATTGTTTTTCAGAGACTAATCTTCAAAAGAGAATTCTAAATACTAATACAACTAAACAAATAAATTAGTAAGGAAACAATACAAACTGTCAATCATTTATTAATACTTCTAATATACTATTAATCATAAACATGTTTTGTTGGACTAAATTATGCAAATTTTCATTTTACTGATAATGAGTCCAAACATTTAAAAAAAAATTATTTGATGATAATAATAGTAATAATAATAATAATTATAAAAACATTAAATATGAATAATTAATTTCAATTTGTACAGGTAAGTTTTGTTAGGTATTTGTGATATTAATTAACACCCAGTGAACAAAAACAAGGATTATCTAAGGAGAAATTGAGCAAAAAAGTAATGTCCCTACCTTCTTTTTTTTCAGGAAAACCATTTCGAATCTGAAAATAATTAAAAACATTGAATACAGGAAAATATTGTTGCGCTACAAGCCTTGACTTATAACTTGGTAGAGTGTAACCTTACGATTCTGACATTTAGAACGTTCTTAATATTTATTCAAGTGAAATGTTTAACATTATTACTCTATATAATTTAAACAGCAATTCATTCTCAATAATTATATCAGAACATTGAATTTCCTGAGCGCATTTAAGACAAGCATTTGAGTTAGTTTTACTAAATTAATAATAATTACCACGTGACAAAGTAAAACAAGGACGCAAGTAATAAACTAATATAACAGCCACACTGTGTGTCAGTGTAAAAACTTATAACATATTTTATCTCAAATACATCAAGCAAATTTAATGTTCTTATACCAAGTAAAAATAGGTGAAAACTGGATTTTTTTTAGCTATTAAGGTAATTAGAAAATAATGTATATCACTAGTTGTTGGACAGTTTTTTTGTGAACTGGTAATAATGTTCAAGGTATTTCAAGAGACAGCTTTATCTTCCAATGAGATTTGTTTGACCTTGAAGTCGTGACCTTGATTATCCCTTTGAGCGCTGGAACCGGATTTTGAAGGCCTTTGCAAACAGTTTGGATCCAGATGAGACGCCACAGAACGTGGCGTCTCATCAGGATCCAAACTGTTTGCTATTCTGATAGTATTCTTTGAT
>VMBQ01000430.1:66542-131635 GCA_007657795.1 Dreissena rostriformis
ACTTTGAGATATTGACGTAATTCTTTCGCATGACACACCGTCCAATGATGACGAACAAATGTGCCAAATGATTTTTAAATCTCACATTGAACGACATAGATACAGCCTGGACAAGCTCATTTATGGCCATTTTCGACCTTTGAACTCAAAGTGTGACCTTGACCTTGGAGATATCGACGTAATTATTTCGCGCGACACACCGTCCAATGATGGTGAACAAATGTGCCAAATGATTTTAAAATATGACAATAAATGACATAGTTATGGCCCGGACAAGCTCATTTATGGCCATTTTTGACCTTTGAACTCAAAGTGTGACCTTGACCTTGGAGATATCGACGTAATTATTTCGCGCGACACACCGTCCAATGATGGTGAACAAATGTGCCAAATGATTTTAAAATCTGACAATGAACGACATAGTTATGGCCCGGACAAGCTTGTTCCGCCCGCCCGCCCGCCAGCCAGCCAGCCAGCCCGCATTCGCCAATCTAATAACCAGTTTTTTCCTTCGGAAAACCTGGTTAAAAATCCCTGTATCTGCTCTAGACATTTACTTTTTCATAGTCAAAGAATTCCACACAAACCTCCATAAAACCTTAAACAAGTAAAAGAAAAATGACAATTGAGAAAGAATGTGCAATAGGCAACAGGTGCCACTTCCACATGCAAGCGCCCAACACCCACATTTTTTTCAGTCAAAACAACAGGTTTTACTATCAAAATTATTGACTATCTAATAATAACTGTAAGATAAACACAATTATTTTAGTTGCTTTCATTCCAAGTTACTTGAGTATTAAATTATTAAATTGGTATGTAAATAAAAACAGCTTTTATTCGCTGCTCACTTAGCCCTTGGCAGACAAAAAATGGGGGATCCTATCATTTTGTTCACACATGCATTTTATTAAATGTGAGGGGTTGCCTTTATTTGGGATGGAGCTTTTATTAGTATAAAGATTAAACATTTGAGGTACATACCACAATAAATACAAAAGCATAAATATCTATCATGGTTTTAATCACTTGTTAAATTAAATAATTTATTGTATAGAAATACTGTCTGAAGACGTGTGAGTTATGGATGTTATAAACAGGTGAAGAATCTTCAATTATTTATTTATGACTTATAAAATATATAAACATGCTAGCATTCGCTGATATCTGAAACATTGTACAAACAGAATTCCACTTAGGTATGTCAAAGACAGGGTGTGTTACACACTTGACAAACATGACAATTACAGAAAAAGACAGGTCAGTAGTTGAACCATTTATAAATTCATCAAATTATGACTTGATGACTATATTTTAGACATAATACTACCAGAGAATTGTAAATTATTTGACATATCCAATCCTTATCTATGGTGTAATAAAAATTTTAATTGTGCACATAAATGTTCAGTAAAATCTTGCAGACCTAGTTATCCTGGTAAAGTGACACATTGCAACAAATAAGTACTTAATTAGATAATTTTGACAATGGGTGGGTGNGGTGCCCCACCACCTGGTTTGCCATAGGGATCATGGTCTGCGATCATCTTTCTGGCCTACAATGCCATTCTTTTTTAAAATTAATGTTCTGACATCTGTTTGATAATGGTAAATATGTTCTGTTCTTTACACCAAATATAAAAAGCAACTTGTTAGAAGATATATAAAAGTATTTTTCTTTTATGAAAATCAGTACAAATAAAGTGTAATTTTGATTTCGGTATCATAAATATCTGCACAGAAATGTTCTTTTAATAACCTGAAATGATCCCTAGACTGATGAGAATTTTTAAATGAGCCTAGCATTGCGAAAACAGGGCTTAATGCATGTGCACATGCATTAAACCCAGTTTTCACAGAAGGAGGCTCAAATAAACCACTACGGTTTTAAATACTTAGTGATATCATTATGTTGAGAGAAATCTTTCAGACTGATGGTTATACTAATATCAACAGAAACTTTCATAAAACAGACACAATCTGTGAGCATACAAATGCATGAAGGTAAACACAAAGATTAAAGCCGTCACCTTAATCCTGTTAGTATCATGAAAACTTATTATCTCTATTTTGCACACACATTACTGAATTATTACACGACCAAAAATAGATCACAACTTGAATACAAAAATATAATTATAGGTCTATACATTCTCTGAAGTGTTATATAAAGTTCGTTTTATTTTTCTCATTTTGTATAGGATTGCCTTTTTACAGCTTAACAGAACTGTCGAAAAATTTAAACCTTATGCGAACTCCGAAATAAGATGTCTTCAACAAACATTTCACACACATCACATAAAACCTATAAACATACGTCTATTCCTTTCTTTGTATTTGTTAGTAAAAAGAATAATCATCCTCCACATATACTTTCTGCAGGGTGTTGCTACATGTTTTCTAGGCAACCAAAATGTGGTGCTTAACAACAGTTGCTATGCAACTTACTGTTGGGGCCCCGCCTCCAGGCAGGCCATAGGGGTTAAAATCTTCCTGCATTTCTCGAACCTTATGATTTTATAGAACAATTTATAGTCATTTATTAAAGTTGAAGTTTTTAATTTTTGGAAATTCTCTGGACCTCTTCATTGAGGAAAACATCAGGTGGTGACTTCCGGTGAACAAGAAAATCTGCACACATTTTGTGCCACATGTAACAACAAAAACAGCAATGCCAACAAAAACATTTTACACAAATCAAGCATTTTTTACACAAAAACCTGCAAATCACATAATATAAGTCTATATATTATTTGTTACTGTTCAAAACTGGTTACATATGAACACCAATCGCATGCTGCTTAGGAGAACAATCTAAAACAAGGTCAAGGTCATGCATGTTTTTCATTCAACAAACTGACCTTGACCTGAATATTTTCCAAGGTCCTCTATGGTGTATGCCAAGAACAGAAACATCTATTGAAAACATGAGTGATTAGCATGCCACTCCAGCCGTCTGATTAGTACAACTGTTGCACATATAGTGGAATGAAATCATGTTTGCATGCAAATTACTAAAGGTAACCATTGCCATCAAACATGTGTATAAAATGTGAAAGTTATATACATAAGCTAGGAAACATGAAGATGCATCATTGTGAGTAGTGTTTCATCACTTAAAGACCCATGTGTACTCAAAAATCAACGAAAATTTCGTACAATATTTCGTAAAATAAAGTTAAAAATGTAAAATCAGTGTTCCATATAGCAATTTCCGAAATTTCAACGCCAGATGTGGTCTGGTAGCATAGATGTTTGTAGATATAAATGCAAGTTTTTATTTTTTTGTGACACAATAAATTCCATTTTAATTTCACGCACTGATATCTAATTCATACAACACATGAACACTTACATGGTACCATTTTAGTGTTCTTGTGTCGTATGAATAGTTATCATCACGGGAAATTAAAATGGATTTTTTTATGTCAAAATAAAATAAAAACAAGCATTTTGTATCTTCAAACATCCATGTTACCAGCCCACATCTGGCATTGAGATTTTTGATTTTGCTATTAGGAACACTGATTTTTAATTGGGTAACATTATTTTACGAAATATTGAATGAAATTTTCGTTGATTTTTTAGTACAAATGGGGCTTTAAGAACAATTTTGCCAATGAAACAAAAATTTGGTAAGACTTAGAAAATGATTACTTCCCAATAGGTTATCTTCCTTAAATCCAGTTTTTTAAAAATGTATTGTCCAAATTATTATGATCATATTATATAAGTAAATAAATGAGTTGATATACACATATTTGATCAGCTAGGTTTCAACATAATAATAGGCGGTGGTTAATACAATGATAACATTCATTCACTGTTGTAAGCATGCGTTTCCAAGGAAACTTACTCTATTTGGAGCCCCACCCCCTGGTCTACCCCAGGGCTGGTAGGAATCTTGCAATTCTCTTATCTGTAAACAGTATGCAACAAACCTGTACTGTTCTTAAGTTAACCTTCTTTTATTTGGTTTAACCGACATACTATTAATGATTTTCAAACTAAGCTGATTATAATTGCTGTACAAAACTATAAGCTTGTCACAGTAATTACAAATACCCTACACGCAGCATGTTGTAATGTGTAACAAGTTGTTATTATCAGGTTATATAAATTCTAAGTTGAAAAGGGTGCATAACTTTAGTAATTTATAATGAAAGATCACAAAATTTGTGTCAGGCATCTATGGTGAATCCAGCAATTTTCCCCTTCATCATTCCAGTGGTAAATAAGGTGCTCTAACCCTTTAAGCGCTGGAACCGAATTTTAAAGGCCTTTGCAAACAGTTTGGATCCAGATGAGACACCACAGAACGTGGCGTCTCATCTGGATCCAAACTGTTTGCTATTCTGATAGTATTCTTTGAAAAAAAACAACAAAGAAAATGCTAATTTTAGAAATTCAGCAGACAAAATTTTAGCAGACGACAAATTTCCCAGCATGCAAAGGGCTAAACCAGAGATCAGGGCCTAGTATCACGAACATACTTAATTCAATATTCTGACTCAACTTTGATTTTTTCTCAACGTTTTAGATGAGTTTGACCATCAATTTGGTGGTCATATAAGCTTTTTTAAGTTTTGAGTCTCTGTGCTTTAGGAGAAATATGTGCATATTCATACAGCTGAGATATGAGATTATTCGTTAGCCGACTGACATTCTCATTACTCAGCTGAGTGGATACTCTATCAGATAATTATTATTCTCATCTTATGAGTTGACCACATAAAATTGAGAATGTTCTTGATACTGGGGCCAGGTCGCATCAAGTTTGTATTATTCAGCCTGTCTCAGGGAATTGTGGATTTGAGCAGAGACACATTTACTTAGCACAAATTATGCACTCCAATTTTACTATAATAATAAACTCAATTTTGTTAATTGCATGCATGCAAATGTTAAGCATGTTTAATGAAGCTTTTGTCTTCGTCTTCCATGGGTCGGAATTTATTACCCTTTCCCACGGCAAAATTTGATTATTTTCCCCTTATTTCCCAATTCTAATGAAAATCTTCATGAAAATACTCAGTCAACTAATATAATCCTTTTCTTTCACGTAATTGTAATTCCAATTAATAATTACCTTGTGAAATAAAAAAAATATAATCAAATCTAGTTCATAGATAGTTAATCAAACAAAAACTGTGTTGTCAGTATGATGCTCTTGTTTTCAGATAATGTTAACATAAAATTGAGGGATCATTGGTATGAACAAATCCATTTCAGACTATGAACCTTTTTGTCTGTCACTCAAAATGACCTTGACAATTGTCATCTGTTGGATTGAACTTACAACATCAAATGAACCATAAAAATGTTTGTTTAAGTCGTTATATTCTAACAGAAACGGAGATCAATCATAACATACAAAAACGAGGGTACAACAAACAAGGGAGCGTAACAGTCTGAAGACTTCAGTATGAAATGTTGGTACAGGTTCACATTCAACCCTAGGTTCATTGAAGGTATAGAAATCACGAAATCTCTAGATATCAAGAGACCGCTACATTACGCACCTTCTGAATATCCTCCCGTTTTTCCCTGATGGCGTCTTCCTTGCGACGTCTGGCCTCAGCCCGATCCTGTTCCGCAATGTAGTGCTCTTCAATCTTCTTCCTTTTTTCTGCAGAGCTGTAACCATGGCAATTATATTGTTGGTAACCTATAAGTACTCAGTGAAGATGACCTTATGCCAGTTTACAATTAGCACATTGAACACCGTTTAAAGCGTTTGAATGTCTTAAAAAAACTGGCTTCATGACTACAAACAGTTTAAGATTAATATTTGTCCTGATATCAAATAGTTAACCAATTGGATTCAAGACTCAAATGTAAGGAGCAATCTCATTGGTCGATACTTTCCAGTGAGTAAAGACCTAATTGGAAATTTAGAAGCTTTTGTAGTCATGTTGCCAGGTCCACAAAAAGATGCAGTATTAGCTTCAAGAATACATGCATTGACATTCCAATGTCATTGAAAGGTCAATTATAAAATCAATAGGCAACAACAATTACAAAAAACACCATAAAATAAGGCAAGCTAACGATGATTTGGAAGTGTGGTTCTTACGTCATCTCTCTCAGCGGATCCCGGATAACAGGAGCTCTTCTATACGAAGGCTCGTCCTGGTACCGTGGTGATAGGCTGCTCTGGATGACCGGTGGACCAGACTGCTCTGTAATGCATGGCAATGATTGTTAACACTTAACACCTTTCCAGCTCAGAGGCAAAGTGAAATGGCCATATGCAACCAGCATTAAACCAGAACAGCCTGCGAGTAACTCACAGTCTGTTCAGGTTTTATGCTGTTTGCTTCGCATCAGTATCTTAGGGTTTGAAATGAAGCCTTTTAAACTTGAATTATTAAGAAAGGTCTTTAATTTAATACTATTTTCTAATTGACTTAAAAGTGTCAAAGTTGATATCTGAGTGGTAAATGGTTAAACCATGAAGCATCTTCGTTCAAATGTAATAGCTTGTCTGTATATTTCCTTTTTAATGCCATCATTTATTTAAAACTAAATTTCTTCCAGTGTTGTTGGAACAAGAGCTTGTTACGATAGTGATGAAGAATCCCCCCAACCACACATGTTGAAATACGTTGCCAGTTGTACTATAAAGAATGTTAGCACTTAGACATGGCGAGCACAGGGGCATGGTTTTAAAACAAATTGTACAGGACTTCTATAGATACACTGTTATGTGGAGGACCACAATGCAATGTTACATACCAAATATTAGACCTGTGTGCCTTATGGTTTTAGAGCAAAACATTTTTTAATTTCTTGTGCAATACAAGTGTATTTTAACCATGTGACCCCCAAGGAGTGGCCAGTTTTAACTTAAGGGGCATAATTTGAGAAAACATTGTAGAGAACTAGTAGCTTCACACATTGTTACATACAAAGTATAACGTCTGTGGACCTTGGGTTTTCAAAGGAGTAATTTTGCAAATAGTGTGAGTTAATACTCATGGTAGAACGTCCAAGTTAATGTCCAACTTATGTATTATTTATCACATGTACAACTTCATATAAAAAGGAACACTATCTGCAAGTGTGAATGTTGTTTATTTAAAATTTTAAGAGAATGCTTTCAGACAAGTTTTTGTCCAGCGACAGATGAATGGACAGACGTCCATGGTGATTCCATTTGGCAAACATTTTATTTTAAAATTTCACACAAACTATAGCTTGTATAATTAAGGTTACAATACTGAATTATGCTATACTATGTTTCTAAAAGGATGGGAAGATATTTTCTGAATAAACGTTTATGATACAATAAATTAAACAGAACATAATTGCTCAGGCTTGACTTGTGTTCAGTAAAGAGAGTTCAATGTTTATGAAAAATTCAATCATGTAACGTGAACATTTGTGCAACTTATGACAATGATGAAACAACTAGTCCATGTGTACTGACATTGTATATTGAAATATTTTTAATCTATCTATCTAACTGCTGTGGGCTGGGATATGAACCTTTACTTTGGAGCCAGTCGGGGGTGTTGTCCTGTTGAGGTGGAGGCGGAGTCTGCATTCTAGGGGGGGGCGCCGGATTGGAGGTGAATTCTGTTGGCGAATCTACAAAAAGTCACACGTAGGAAATAATTGCAAGCTGGCCAAGAAAATTTCAGGTGATAATTTAACAAGTGCAATTATTAGTTTTAACTAAATAATTCTACATCTAAATAAAAAACATGCTGGTTGATTAGGTTCAAATGGTTTGGTGTATAAATAAGACCTATGCATTGTATACAACCTTGTACTAATTGTTACATAAAAAGCATTATAGATTATATGAGCCGCTTTGTGTAAAAATGGGTCAGATGCCAGATGCAGCCAGTGTAGCTCCAAACCAGCCTGCGCATCATAGTCTGGTCAGGAGATATTATGATCGCAAATGAGAATAAAAAACATTGCGTTGCTGCATAGTGGACAGGGTAGCTCCTGGTCAGACTGTGCAGATGAGCATGCTGGTCTGGAGCTACACTGGCCGCATATGACATCATACCCTCTTTGCATCACGCTGCTCATATGGCATATAAAGATCTAGGCCCATATTCACCATGCTCCTTCTGAACCGTCTTAGATTCTTCAACTTTCAATCTCCAGTTGTATTATATATGTGTTTTTTTCAGTTACAATGTTCCGTACAGACATTATTTCATTCTTATTTCACATATAACATTTTATAATAATAAGATGTTCACTTATATAAACATTATATTTAAAAAAAAAAAAATCCGAAGATATGTTCACTTTTAAGTTCAGGTTTTAATTAAGAGCTTAGTGCCTATAGGCCTAGACTTCAAGACATGCACGAAATAGAGCACGCCCAATTGTGACTACTATAATATGTAATCTTCAGTACCTCTTCTGAAATATCTATTTACGTCTGTGGTTATGTCAGCGGAGGGCATGTGCTTCAGGGGTCGTTTAGCATGTATAAAATTGTTTTCCGGGTAACCTTGGAAACCAAATGTTGTCGATTGCATAGGCTGTATTGGCTCGTTGAAGCGTCGGAGATTAGACGGGGCCGCTGTTAGGAATAACAGGCACATGCGGGTTAGGTTTTAGGGTTAAAATTAGCCGTGTTCTGGAAAGACTGGGCTCAATGCATATGCGTAAAGTCTCATCCAAGATTAGACTGTGCAGTCTGCACAGGCTAATCAGGTACAATACTTTCCGCTTTTACGGACCTTTTTTTTTAAAGAAGTCCCTTCAAAATGAAAATCCAGTCTAGGCCGAAAGTGTTGTCCCAGCACAGGCTAATCTGGGATGACACTTTACGCCTATGAATTAAGCCCAGTTTTCCCAGAGCGCGGTTCAAATATACATGTGTAGTTTATCATGCGGGGGCAGTCCCTGTGAAAACTCAAATCATTCAACAAAGGCTAAAAAAATATCCCAATTATTATTGGCCTTAATTCCATTGAAAATATTTTTAACTGGCCACAGTGCACCTAAACGCTTTTTGTTTAACATCCCAACAAATGTGTGAACCATGTTGGAGCCCTTATTCTTTAAACATTGGCCTTTTATACGGTCCGATAGATTTTCACATAGACTGCATGAAGGTGGGTGAAATATGTGTAAATGATTTCTTTTTTGTTACTACATGTACTTTGATTAACAAAATGTATTGATTACTCAAGATAAAATGAAGTCCAATGAATTAAAAGTAGGTATTCAATTTTCTATCTACTTGTTTGCAACATGCTAAATATTCCATTGATAATACTACATTCATTTTAATGCTTTCGAAAAATAAAAAAATATACATATACAAACAGACAAGTCCGCTAGGTATTTTAACCCTTTGAGCGCTGGAACCGGATTTTGAAGGCATTTGCAAACAGTTTGGATCCAGATGAGACGCCACAGAATG
Organism: Dreissena rostriformis; assembly: GCA_007657795.1. Taxonomy (NCBI): domain Eukaryota; kingdom Metazoa; phylum Mollusca; class Bivalvia; order Myida; family Dreissenidae; genus Dreissena; species Dreissena rostriformis. Next base: position 75,943 of record VMBQ01000430.1, read on the forward strand.
TGGCGTCTCATCAGGATCCAAACTGTTTGCTATTCTGATAGTGGTCTTTGAAAAAAAGTGAAGAAAATGATGATCTAAGAAATTCAGCAGACGACATTTTAGCAGATGACAAATTTCCCAGCATGCAAAGGGTTAAGAGTTTTAAAACTGCAACTCACTAGGAACTTAGTAAGCAATTATAAGCATTATAAAGCACTAAGCCAAACAAATGCTAAAAATAGCATATCTATAGCATGGATGAGTTCAACAGGGGTGACAACTTCAACAATATTTATAATTGGACCATAAACGATCATGTGATCAAGGCTGTTACATATTATCTCCCTTGTTCACATTTGTGTAAGTACTTATTTTTCCATAGATGTTTTGTTTGGTTTTAGTATAAAAAAAAAACTCTTTGACTTAGGGTGATTGCTTTTAACATTATCATCAACAAAAAATTTCTGAATAGGAATACGAGAAGACCTTGTTGCAGCGGAACAGTGTTATGCATGATAACAAAGGTAACATGTTGGGCATCATATTGTGGTCAATGAAATAAATATTTGCGTCCCGCTCTGTGAAAACGGGGTTTAATGCACGTGTATAAAGTATTGTTCCAGATTAGCCTGTGCAGTCCGCACAGGCTAATCAGGAACGATACTTTCCGTCTTAACTGAATTTTCGTCAAGAAGAGTCTTCCTTTAAACAAAAAATACAATAAAAGCGGAAAGTGTCGTCCCTGATTACTCTGCCTCAGAAATGTATTACAGTAATCAATTGGGGCCAAAGTATAGTTTGAAAATAAGCCCATGAAAGGCTAATCTTGGTACATTGCACTCTCTAGAGATGTATTACATGTTCTTTGATCAAAAGGTATTCTGTANCCCCCACTACTATAGTGGGGGACATAAAAAAGACCTCTTTGACTTAGGTTGATTGCTTTTAAAATTATCATCAACAACAAATTCTGAATAGGAATACGAGAAGAACTTGTTGCAGCGGAACAGTGTTATGCATGATAACAAAGGTAACATGTTGGGCATCATATTGTGGTCAATGAATGTGTTTAAAGTATTGTTCCAGTCCGTACAGGCTAATCAGGAACGATACTTTCCGTCTTAACTGAATTTTCGTCAAGAAGAGTCTTCCTTTAAACAAAAAATACAATAAAAGCGGAAAGTGTCGTCCCTGATTAGCCTGTGCTAACTGCACAGGCTAATCGCGGACAACACTTTACGCACATGCATTTAACCACCTTTTCACAGAGCGAGTATTGCCTTAAACTGTAAAGACATGTGATGTCTATTGTTCTATGCACTGATGAATGTATTAATGAAACTGTAAAGAGAGACAACTATGCATAAGAGACAACTTTGCATAAGAGAGACAACTCTGCATAAGAAATGTATTTCAGTAATCAATTGGGACCAAAGTATGTTTTCAAAATAAGCCCATGAAAGGCTTATCTTGGTACATTGCACTCTCTAGAGATGTTTTACATGTTCTTTAATCAAAAGGTATTCTGTAAACATCACTAAATGCATATGATATGAAATGCACATCTTTACTTGAATGGATCAATATTAGGTATATTAAGTACTTTATATTCCATAAATCAAGCCAAAGACATAAAACTCAAGATATGTATAGCATTAAAACTGTAAAATATACATGGGACATTGGGGAGCAGCATTTAAAACACTGAATATCATGCACACACAAACATGCACATGCAAAAGGAAATTCAAAAACTTGATAAGGCACATAGTGAATTAATTTTGGCAGCGTTTCAATACAAAAAAATGCATGTTGTTAATACGGATCTGAAACATTTGCATTAAAGCTGAAATTATTTGTAAAAAAAAAGCAGCATTTTCTCACCAATTTCCTCATTATTTTGTTTATTATGTGATTCCCCTTCAAACAAAGTTAAACCATAGCGTTAATGTCAGTCGATCCAGTATACCTGTTATTTCAAAAGCCAGAAAGTCTAAAATACCTAGCTTATATTTCCTGCTCATAAAATCATGCACCAAACCGTTAACTTTTAATATCAATAGGAAGAAAAATCAAATAGTGCACAAAATGGTAATGATGTAATGACAACAACAATTAATTATTAATGTTTACGCATAAGATGCACATTTTCCACGAGGATTAGTTTAGACCTATTTTTTTCAGCTTGATTGCATCTAAAGCCTTAGGCTTATTTAAACACTCTCGAGTCCGTTTGTGGGTAAAACAAGTACCAGGTGTCTTTTAAGGAAGATCTAAAGAATTATCCCACTGTGGGGATCAAACCCATCACCTCCCAGTCGATAGGAAGACACCATATCCACTATGCAGCAGCGACCTCCATGAGGATTACATCCAGTTGCAATAAGCAAATTCGTTGAATTGATATTCTCCGCCAATTTTAAAATTTTGTGACAAATGGAATGGCGGATGGATGCCAATTCCATATCCCCCCGCCTTTGGCTTGGGATAATACTCAGTCTTTTACATTCATGTAGATACTAATTTGTGTGGTTGGTAAGCTACAAAAATGCTCCAATTATCGCTCGATAGACACATTACAAGGGTTATTCACGCATCACTGATTCACACACGTTCACACCTTAAGTTCATTTGGGCCATAAACCATTGGGGATTGTGTTAACAATTAGAAGGATTGCGATGATTATTATAGTAACTGGAGAATTAAAGAAACGTGGTTGGACCGAAAGCCAGAAACTTTTATCGGACTTTATCAAACCCAATCGGTTTCAGACTNATGCCAATTCCATATCCCCCCGCCTTTGGCGTGGGATAATACTCAGTCTTTTACGTTAATGTTCACGATTTGATTGTGGAGAAGGACCATGTAGATACTAATTCGTGTGGTTGGTAAGCAACAAAACTGCTCCAATTATCGCTCGATAGACACATTACAAGGGTTATTCACGCATCACTGATTCACACACATTCACACCTTAAGTTCATTTGGGCCATAAACCATTGGGGATTGTGTTAACAATTAGAAGGATTGCGATGATTATTATAGTAACTGGAGAATTTAAGAAACGTGGTTGGACCGAAAGCCAGAAACTTTTATCGGACTTTATCAAACCCAATCGGTTTCAGACTGGAAAAAACGCTACAAATATGATCCTTGGATATTAATTTATCATACCAACCAAACAAACAAAGTGTCACATCTTTTAACAATCATTATAAAACGTCAGAATCAGCCTTCTGTACTTTTCGATACCAGCATTACATGTAAAGCTAAATTTAGCTATGTCATGTTCGCAAGATGGCGTGTGATTGATATGAAGTTCTACACTGCTAAGTTTTCAGTTAGTAATAAACAAAGCGTAATAAAAACAAAAGATATCATGACAACAAAGATTGGATTCATATAGTACTGATACTAAGAGTATGTTTTATATTTAGCACAAACAAACGCGATCAATTTGTGACTTTTCCTTAAAACACCAAGGGCAATTCACTGGAGTTAAAATTTTATGAAATAAGGAAAAATCTATAATTATTATATAAAAGAAGGTGTTGGCAATTGTTGTTTAAGTTTATTTTTATGTATATATATATATATATACATAAGTCCTTATTTACCATTATAACAAAAAATCTAGCAACATTCCATACGACAAAATATGGAATGCATAATGCAAGACTTACAGAATACAATAATTTTAATCTGATTTTGCACAGTTAATAATTACGCTTAATATTAAAATCTTTAATCTGTTAATACATTGTTTGTGAAACTTTGAAAATTAACAAACTGACTATAAGTACAAAATACAGGTGAAAAAAATATAGGATGCAAGAGCATCTTTGTTTTAATATTTTTACGCCAGTGAGGAAAGGGGTCCCTGGAGTATGGAAGGCAAATACAGGACTTTTGACTGAAGCAAAACCAATTTGATACCCCATTTCATACAGCATTTCCCACTGAGGCAATTCAGAAATGTTTGGCTCAAGGCATGAATGGCCAAACATAAAAGTCAAATTTCCACGGTAGAAATATTTATTTTCACTTGGTCTAGAATGGTCTCCAGTACAACAATAATTTTACCGAGGAAAATTATTTAGTTTTTGTTCACTTTATGACAGGTTCTTCTGTCAAATATAGACTTTTTGGAGACTTTTTTTTCATTATGTTTTCACCTGCTGATTCCTGATGAAGACTGCTACTACTAGTGCTTATAATAGACAGATGCAGTGGAGATAATCCAGTAGTAATCAACACTGAGTTGTGCTCCTTGAATTTGTAAAAAATATAACATTACAATTAGACAAATATCAGTACCAACTCATGCAAATATTCTGATCTCATACAAATATTGTGGCCTCGTATGTTATGTGGACTCATACAAATATCAGTACCAAGTCATAAAAATAATTAGAACTCATACAAGTTTTGCAGACTCGTACAAATATTGTGGTAATATATGTGTGATAAGCTGAGTAGTGTTTCTTGAACTATGCAAATGTCATCTACAATTTTCTCCATTTCACCTGTATAAGTGTTCATTTGAAGCACGTTTTGAGATAATACCCCCAGTCCGACAAACATATAGAGGATTTGTTGCAATATTTGGTGTGAGAGGGAATATAAGAAGTGCAAACCATCAACTAAAATTGTAAAATATAGCAACTATACGTATATTAAACACCATGGCGATTGTACTACATAAGCAAAATTATCTAAGGCTCATGAATCTGACAAAAACAGGATGGCTCAAAAGAAACAAATATTTATTACTGACTTACAGTTCATTATACATGGCATAGGAGATTTGCTTATCTAAGATTTAAAACTGAACATTATCAGTTTATCATTCAATACCAGTAGTTGATGACAAACATTAACCCTTTGCATGCTGGGAAATTAGTCGTCTGCTAAAATGTCGTCTGCTGAATTTCTAAAATTAGCATTTTCTTCGATTTTTTTTCTAAGACCACTTTAAGAATAGCAAACAGTTTGGATCCTGATGAGACGCCACGTTCTGTGGCGTCTCATCTGGATCCAAACTGTTTGCAAAGGCCTTCAAAATCCGGTTCCAGCGCTCAAAGGGTTAAGGCATGTTACAATATTATACAAATTTCAATTATATAAGATCATTCACAACCAACAAAATCAAAAAGGTATACCTTTCTAAACCAGTCTTATCGTCAAAATCAAGCAACTATTACATTTTATTCTAATGATTAAGCATCAAGTAGTCAATAAATTCTACAGAACATGGCTGCATCTGTTGAGCCAAACCAGGTATGTTACAGTTTCTAAAAAGCAGTCAAAGCCGTACCACGTTTCGGCCCAAAACCGATCACCCCTGCCATTTGTCTATCATTAAGGTCCCTATACTGGACAAGGCTTCTTACCACAAAGTCATCAATGCTCTGTTGTGCATAAAACAGAATATTGTACAATGAAAATCAGGCACAATTAATTTATCATTTTGGAACATAGGTGCTTACAAAACCTGAGTGTCAATAGCTAGTTATTCAGATCTAATTTTTTTTATCTGACGAAGGCTTATTATTTTGTCCATTTCAACTAAGAAAATAGATTCAAAAGCACCGGGTACTTCAATTATGGAAGAATTATAAATATAGTTTGGATTGACCGAGTAATTGATAGAGAAACAGAAAACCAATACCCAAATGTTACTGAATATTAACCAAAGTAGCCCAACTACTGACTTACCAATGAGGCCATTTATCATTACTCATCTATCAAACAAAAGTACATTTTGCCAGGTACTAAATTGTATTTTTTTAAATTAAATTACTATATTAAAGAGTACAAACACATAACGAATATATGTAAGACATACATATTACATAAGTATTAAAAAGCAAACAATATGTATGAAAATAGCATTTTTATAAATGAAAAAGATTATCTTTAAATATTCCAAACAATGTATCAATTATAATCATAAAATGTATTTTAAGAAAGAACAAAAGCACAGGCCTTTTATAAGAATAACTTTTAATGATTGCCTGATGATGTTAAACAGATACAGAAAAATGTCTACATACAAGTAATTTTTGTCTCATTCCTCATTCAGAATCATCTAAGCACTGGAAATCACTAGGCTATGGCGGTCACTTCGTTTAATCCAGTCAATGCACTATCAAATACATGACTATTCCATTACTGTTTGTGTATATAAGCCCCATTACAGACCAATGATGCTTTATCACATACCCTTTTTCATAGTCATAATGGAATTAAACCTGCTATGGATGACATAATTAATATAATTTCCGGAATAATGACACTGACAGACTTCTAGCTGTTAATCAATGCATCTTTAACACCTATTCTCAGAATCTTGGCATCTTGGAAACATAAATAAATAAACTGCATCCAATATTTGGATTTCAGAACATGTCTGTATAATTTACTGACAGCATGTTGGTTTAATTAACACCATTCATGCACAAAAGAAAAATGTATAGATTCCTAGATCCTATAAAATATCTCTGTAACAAAATCACTACATACATCAAAATAAATGGTGCATAAATAACCTTTAAATCAATATCAAGTCGATAGAAATTGCAATGCATAAACTGATGTCTTATATTTACACACACATACTTGATTCATGATATGTATATGTCATTGAATTGGAAACTTGATGGGGAGTAAATTTCTAAATCTCCAACTGACCTATCAAATCCTTTCATTTTGGCATCAGCAGTAAATAAATAACTCAGCAGTAAATAAACACTGTTAGAAATAAATTAACCTGTCTAAGGCTCAAAACAATGAAAAGGTTCAGTTAATCAAACAATATACGTATCAAGGCTCTGTCTGTGATAAATACCCTTTCAGCCCATGTAAATGCCTCTTAATGTTTGCAAACAGACTTGCAATTGGCCGTACAATTAGATATAAATTCTCTGTATCGGTCTTTTGAAAGAAATTAATCGTTATATACTTACAAAGATATCCAATCTTTCCCCTTCAATTCATATCAATAAATTGTGTGTTTCTATGATCGAACATATATTTACAACTGTTCGGATTCCAATTCTGTCAACTTAAGACATTCACAAAGGGGTTACCTGGCATTCTATATAGCTTAGCGATAGAATTGTAAATCTTAACAAACTATCCCAAGTTACAACTGCAACCATTCAAATAAAAGCATTAATTTCCAATCGCAGAAATACACTGGCATATAGAACAACAGAGAAATTATGTCAAATCTATATATAGAGCTTCATTTAGTGCTGTAATGCCTTTAACAACATTTTTCTTTTAACTGTAGAATGAAAACACATAAATCACTACAAATTTTACCATAAACTGATTATTGTATTTCGATAAAATAGATGACAACAAACAACAGTTTATCAATATTGCAAAACTCTGTCAATTAATTGGAAATTATCGGAAAATATTGTGTTGATCCAAAATGTATTGGAACAGTTGTGCAAACATGGCAAATAGAAATAAACCTTTCAGTGAGGTTTGTTGGTCTTATTAACATTATCTCACAGAAGTTACAGACATTGATCATATTGTCAAAATTGAGAAAAAAAATGTTTTTGTTTAAAAAATATTGAAGAATAGTTTCTATAAATGTCAATTACATTCAAATCAAACTAGGTCACAGGTCACCGTGGGGTAATGGATGTGGTGTCTGCCTATCGACCGGGAGTTAACAGTTTGATCCCCAGTGTGGAAGCGTTCTCTAGATCTCCCCCCAAAAGACACCAAGTACTGGTTCTACCTAGGAAACGGACTCAATAGCATTTCAATAAGCTTTAAGCCTTCGATGCAATCCAGCTAAAAAAAATAGGTTAAAACTAAATCGCACTAGATTGTTTATCAAAAACGTTGAACTTTAATAAGTGTGTAAAATCCACTCTCCAGCACACCATGGCATGTGAACAATGCCATCAGGCTCTTAACATAATGTTTCAAATTTTTGACAAAGCAAAAAACAGGACCATGAAACTTAAAAGGAAAAACTACCAGATTAAAATCAAGACATTTACACACCTTTTCACAAGAAATTACCTGTATCATAAGTACAATACTCTAAAGGGTGTCAATAATTCATATCAGACCCTTGAAAATATTTGCTCAGTTTTGAAGAGCAGCAAACTAACCACTTTATATCGCAAGCCTTGTTAGATGTTTGTGAGGTATGACAAGTTGGATTACATGATAAAGTCTTAGATTATAAGATATAGGTTAAGAAGCACTTCAATTTCAGTAAAAAACCATTACAACTACAATTGAATCATTAGGAACTAACCAGAAAGAAAGAAAACTGTTGAGATACAACATAGGTAAATTATTAATACGATTCATATCAAGATAATCCCGTCTTACATTGTTGGACTTAATCATTATGACATGTACATGTTGTTTGCTGGAACACTTTGGGGAAAACATAATTCAATATGTTCCTTGCAAACAAGAATCATTGCAATTGTAAAGGACAAAACACATTACTGTTTTTCAATTAAAAATTTGAAACACAACATTGATTTATTTGTTTGTTTCAAACTTGTTCTATAAACAAACACCTGTACATTAAATAAAATAATTTTGCGAAAATCCTTATGAAATGACACACACATTTAAAACCAAGCTCATAATAGCCTTGTTAGGCCTTGTCTGGACATAAAAAGCTATTTTATAGCCATTTTCAAGCTTTCAGATCTACGGAATAAGTTCAATAATACTCTTGTTGATCTAGTGTATTGGTACCATAAAATTAAACATAAATTCTAGTATCACAGGTTCGTAAATTGGCAGACCAATTTCACTCCTAAAATCCCCACACAGCCGAGCATTACGTCTCTGTTTGCTTTTATATTAGTGAAGAAAGGCCGTTAACGGATACATTGATTATTGCTGGATCCTTGACAAACTGGTCCTGTTTTACAATCTAAACAAATGAGCGGTTCAATGGATAAAAACTTTCCATTTTTTTCTAGAAGGTCAAATAGTGTGACGCATGAAAAACACACTATTATGTAAAGTTGGAATAAGATGGTCAGAGTGATTTATTTTATTCCTGTTGAAATTTACAATTATGCATGACAATCACGCAATTTGAAATATGTATTAAGTTAAGCATTAATATCTAGTTTTTAAATTAACTGATTATGTATTATTGTCCATGTTCAAGTCTTATCGCAGAATATCTTTTTTTTATTTAAAGATATTACTTGTTTAATTTATGATGCCAAGTTTGAGAATGAGTTGGCATAGAGATTTTTCATTATCTTAATGTTATTTTACAAGTACATGTGGCTGAAATAATTGTATATAGAAGCATAATTGTTATTAAACATGTTAACTTCGTTAGTGTTTTTAACGGTGGCCTCGAACTGATAAAACGTTTATTTAAAAGATTAAAATTTACATTTACATTTTGAGTCCCTGGCACATTGTCAAGGCATGTTATTAATAAAACAGTGTGCCAACCAGTTGATAACCCTTTGTTCAGATATAATGCCCGTACTTTAAAGACAAGAATTTATGTCTATTTTTAAAAAGTCACAGATTATTTACTGCACAGTCATATTGTTTTACCCTGGGGAAGACTTCAATGAGCACATTGCGCGTACATTACNAGAATTTAAAGCTAAAGGAAAAATAGTTGGCATTTTAATGTCATAACCCAATTATAATATACTTAAAATGGGATCATAATCTTATTGCAGCTAGATTTAATACTTCGATGTTCTTGGTGCTAATAATGTAAGATTAAGAATTATCAGAATATTGGAAAAGCCAACAAAGGAATATGCAGGTATGGAAATTTGGCTGTTAAAACATTACTTTAAAAAAAATAAGGAAATTTGGCTGTTAAAACATTACTTTCATAACGCACATTACTTTCAAAATGTACAGTCATATTGTTTTACCCTGGGGAAGACTTCAATGAGCACATTGCGCATACATTATGCAAGACTCTAAGGCAATGTGGAGCATTTCAATAAACAAAAGCAAGCTCTGAGTTATAAAGAGATGTCTACTTGACATGTACTTCCTACATTATGACAGGGCTCTCAGTACACAACTTTAATATTCTTTTATCTTTTTAAAACAGTTTGAGGTGACAAAATTTATTTAAAATGCCTCAAGCTTTAATCCACGTGGATATCGATGCACAGTGAGGTTTCAGCACAAAGATAATGCCTACATGATTATTGACAGTTTATCGGGCGTTTAATTTTCCGTCTACCAATCCGGGAGTCCACTGCAAACTGTCAGTAAATAATTCTCTTTTTGGTATTTGAGAAATGAAGTTGTACATAGACGATACTTAAACTTCACAGTCGTTTCCGTGGGTCATGTTTTGTCTACTTGAGGATCAATGGTATGTTGCGTGGCTTTGTCGATACAATCCATACATGCACTATGGCTTATCAGTGAATATCACCGTAAAATACATAATGGTGATCCTATAACCCTAAATTGATGAGTCGGCTATCTTACTTAAGAAATAAGAATATAGATTGATCAATGTGTTTAATCATAGGCAAAACAGGGTATTCAGAACTGTATAGACTGCAAAAATACAAACAATAGTTAGTTCAGCACACTTAAATTTGAATGTAGAAACAAAAAATGATTTTTTTTAAGTCACTATTCCTTTTATAATTTTATGTATCATATGTTTGTACCTTTTAAGGACTTGCAAGATTGAAAACAAAAAAGCCTATTACCATAGTTACTATAAGATGATCTGGTAGATGATTTTGAACCAGACTTTAGCAATCCATCTGACAGAGCCACAGAATTGGTTGAAACCGTGGACACTGACCTCCTAGACCTAATGGTACTCACTGACGAAACAGACGAGCTCTCCATTTGTGACAACGAGCTAAGTGATGGGCTTGATATTGTGTACGCAGTGTGGAGGGGAGAATACCGAACAAAGCAATCAAGTTGCTGAGAAGGGAACGATTTCACGGAGGAAAAAGAACTTGTAATCAATCTTGACAAAGATCTACTAGAAACACGTCCTATATTCCCTGTTGCTTGCCATGGTAACCAATAGCTTGGAGATTTTAGTAATTTTGAGGATTGTTGAGATATTTTTATATTTTTTAATCCACATCTTTCACACAACAACTGCCCATTTTGAATCACTGGGTTTGTATCATGATCCAGTGACGAACCAGATACCATTTTTTATTAACATCTGATCTCAACTTTTAAGACAATATAGTCTTTATCAAAACAATAAATAATCTTAATAACAGTTTTCAATACCACATTGTTTAAGACCTTCTGCACAACACAACACAATAGATAACCACAACACAAACACAAAAATAGTATTTCTTCATAACCTATAAAGTCATTTAATTAACGATTAAAGCAGCAGTTAAGAATAATAATATTCCTAGGTAGGTTACATGTATTGTCATTCCATACATTCAGTTGACTACATGTATTTTGTAAATGACGTCTCATCGTCTTATTGGAAATTAATACCATAGATAAAGTTAAGATCAGCAAAAAACAAACAAAGCAAATGCATTGGTTATGATTCTCTAGGTCTGAAATAAGACCTTGATCTTGGAAGTAGGGACCTGGTTGTTGCATGGAACACATGATCATGATTATTACTGATTTGCCATGTTATTTGAATATTCATACATGCTGCACAATCTAATGCTCCTTACAAAGAAATTAATTAATTCTTAATTTTGACATTTGATCTTTAACAGATTTTCTGTCAATGCTTTTCTGTCAAACTATTTGAAAATCCATCAACGCTGGAAAAAGTTATGCGCCGGAGAAAGTGTGAAGTGTCAATTTATTTTTATTTTACCTTTGACCATGAAACATGACCTTGACATAGGACTAGAGAGCTGGTTCTTGCACTCAACACACTGTTTTAAAATGGTTGTCTCACTTCTGACATCAATTTGACAATCTTATCATGCTGGACAAAGTTAAGCTTCAGACAAAGTGTTTGGGAATGATTCCAAATATTTGATCTTTGACCTTCAATACTGACCTTGACTTTGGGGCACATTGAAAATCCATCCATACTGGAACTAAGTTATCCTGGGGGCAAGCTTTTCTTTGTTATATTTGTTAAAGACCCATTTCTAAAATTCTTAGAGAACCACAGCAAATGTTTAAAGAACAAAACCCGGCTATTGATTTCAAAATTCTTTGTCTCACTTTTCTTGTATACAAGTGCCACTTGAAGCCATTTAAAGTCACTGCAGTAATTGTTATCTAAAGAATGAAATGCAAGAATGTCATGTTCAATAGCATGTAATTGTATACCGAAGATTTTGTCACATGAAAATATGCTGTNGAAATTTAAAAAACAAGATAAAACATGAATTTTGGAAAGAAACATTTAAATCATTTGTTGAACTTAGTAGGAAAGAACCTGTTAAAAATCAGATTTGACATTAGAATCCATGATTCTATAACTGAGAAATAATAATTGATTACAAATGTGTTTTTTAATCCTAGTTTGATAAAGGCATTCATTTTGTTAGATGCATAATTCAGAATAAAAATATGGCCAAGTTTATATCTCCAAACCAAACTTTTTATTTGTCCAAGGCATTATTAACGCAGTTACAAGATACAAGAAGCTGAGAAGCTCTTCTGCTAATTGTATATTGTGGAGCCGTTTATTCCCACAAGCCAACGGTTCATCTTAGAAAATGGTACAAAACCAATGTATAATTAATTGTTATGCAAAACAGAAAAGAATTGCGAAATATTTCGTATGCCTTTTCATATTACACGAGATACCAATGTACAGTTGTTTCAATAAAGAATTGTTCATAGAATAATAGGTACAAACTCACTCTTATTCAAGACTGCTGACTGCACATTTTGTCAAACTGAATGTGAAAGTATAGAACTTTTTTTTGTGAATGTAAGCATGTTCATATATTTAATAACATAATTGTTTTTTGTATTATGTAATCATTTGTCAAACTGTCTAAATATGTCTTACTTTCTATTTGGGACATGCAAATACAAATGGAACCTTATTTATTTTGTTATCCAAATATTTATTTACAAGTGTTAAACAAACGAAACCAGACCCACTTTTAAAGAAGATAACTAATGCTTGTCCTTACATTACCATGTACTAAATGAAATTAATTATTTTATTGATTTGTGTCAAGATTGCGAACTATTGTTAGTTCTTTTGCAGTAGCTGTGGAAGGGGACTTTATTTAGAATTTATTGTCAAGTATTTGTTAAACAAATGTTATTTGTATTGGTTGTAAAAGCTATTATTGATCAAACGTTTACAATTTGTTATACTATGCAACCCTGGCTTGCGCACTATTTGCGGTGTTGAGTGTGATGCCATAGACTCTCGCAAATAATGTTGTATTTTAATGTAAAAACTACTGATGATCAAATGTTTAAAAAATGTTTTTCTATGCATATATTGATAGGTAGGGTGTGAAGTTTGATGCCCTCGACCCTTACACACCTATTAAAGAGGATAATAAAATATATTGAAGTGACAAAATATTAATACATAATTAATTGTTGACATGCTTACGTTTAAGAGTCTTTTACAAAATTTACGATGAGTGCGCTCAATGTTTTCCGCTTTGATAAATACTCGAACCTTGCAGTTATAGTTTAAAATGATATATATGCGTTAAATAAATTATCCATGATATGGACATGAACGTCCATGTCTTTTATTAACAAATAATGCATTGCTTTTAATGAGCTCCATATAGTGTTCAAGTTGCTGGCTCAAATAATTCGACGCTAGTCATTACAAGCAAAAGGTAATTAAAATTGTGCACATACATGTACACAATGGAAATTACGTGAAATTGGCGCTCATGTGACCCAAAGTGTTAATACGTCACAGGTTAATAATAGTCTTTAGGATTCCGTTATATATATGATTAGGTTTCGTATTTTTGATGCTTTTGGAATTCTTTGGAACAATTTTTGCGAAAATCAGTATCGAAGAGTTAAGCTTTAGAAAGTATCTGACGAATTCTGATAAATTCAGGTCAGGCCGGCTTTAACGGTAATTTATTTTTTTATTGAATTAATGATTCATAAGTATTATCGACAATAAACTAAAATTTTATACAAGTGGCACGATGCATAATGCCGCCATTTCATGCATCACGACATTGCTATACGATATCAACTCGTTGTTGGCAAACTGATTTTTTATTACAAGTACATTGTTTTAAAACTTATACAAATTAGAGATAAACAACACGTTTTGAAACATATAATACATGAAGATTAATAGATTCTAATAAATGTTGCTTTACAGGAACTCTCGTAGCTCGCTTTGTTTAGATATTTAACGAAAACATAATGTCTACTCATTCAACGTTTCGCTTGAAATTGCATGTAAATTGAGATATATATATATTGCTAGAAATGTGATGCCTGCACTTTATTTTTCGAATGTGTACACTGGTTTCTGATTCGGAAAACAATACAATTTGTTGTGCGTATATAAAATCATACACTATGGATATGTTTACCTAAACGACTGAGACCTACTATAATCAAACTAGTTCAAATTAAGAACAAATTTATGCCCTGAAACGTTGGAGACAAAATACATTGCATCTCATAAAAAAAAATTTTTGGTAGAAATCGTATTGGCTGCATCAATGTATAATTCAACAGGTAACAAACCGTTTAATCTATTTTAGTAGGATTTCATTTCCCCCTACAAAGGAACACGTTTGTATGAATAGAAACAGAATCGATAACTGATCTCTAAACGTCCCATTAAATTTGCATTAACAACACAATTTTAAAATTGCTGTCACTTGTTACATAATTCATTGCGTTACTCAAGATTTGTTCCATTATGATATGATAACAAATCTGTCAATTTCAGCATTTCAATTGATTTCGGTTTGCATTTGTTAAGCGGTCACTATGAACTTTTATAATTTGAGGCAAAACAACAAAAAATTCGTTTAAACAACTGTAAACAACATGCCTGTTTATTAAACCTTGAACTCGAAGTCATGCAAGCTGCAGTGCATTCAAACATTGTTCAGGAGTGCATATCGAGGGGTGAAAGCGAAACAGCTCTAAGTGACATTTTTTCACAAAATGATTTTTTTGTATATTTTGCATCGCAACATCCATGCCCATCATGTATTAAAATGTCTTAGTTCCAGGCAATCAAATAAAAAGTAAAATTGAAATTTGTCCTAAAGCTCTCAGTGAAATTTAATTATTTGTTTAGTGCGAAAAGGCTCTATTTGCAGTGATGTGCTACTTAGAGCTCTTTCGCATTCAGGTTGTTGATGTTAAGATTATTCTAAATGACACTTTTATCAATTATTAAGGAATATATTAACAATAAATAATATATTTGTATTTGAAAAACCTCCTGAACAGATAATATTATATAACTGATGAAAAAATAAGGATAAAATTGTGCACTTAGACCTTTTTCGCACTAAATTTTTTAATTTTTTTTTATTTTCCTTAATTATTTTGTGTTGTATAACATATTTGATAAACTTTTTGACAACATTAATATAAGGATTTTATGGCTATTTCAAATTATGTTTTATACATACCTGTCTATACTTAAAACTATAAAGCTAATTGAAAAATTGAAACCTTAATTGCATAAAAGCTAGTTGAATTTGGAATGAATTTCAAGGAGATGTGATCCTTGTTTCACCCTCTTCCTAGTTCTGAATGTAAAACAATTTNATCTGGGATGACACTTTACGCACTGCATTTTTCCCAGTTTTCTCAGAACATGACACATATAACTGATATGAAAAATCATACAAGCACATACAGATTATGTCAGGGAAATCTAGGTACATTTAGCTTATGGACCGCACTCATAGGAAGATTAAAGCATATCTCTTGGATTATAGTGATTTGTTAAATGACAAGTTAAACGTGACGAAATTGGATTTCCACCTGGAGTATCAATTAATCAACAGTATTCTCGGTCGTCATCTTTTCCAATATTGATTTTGTGCAAACACATTTATTATCTTGTTAAAGGCTAGCCTTTCATGGAAATAAAATGTAGATATATTTACATCTGAGTTAAACAAACTGGCAACTCATACAATTTGTTTTATTTACGTCTAACAACTAACTGTGCAAAATCAAATTTTCGTCTATTTAAGAAATTAACTTGATCAATTAATTAAATAGAAACTTTATTTTTTTAATAATTGGCCATAAATTATGTATCAAGCCATCTTCTAAGAATAACTACTAATTTTAATCATAATAATTATGTCCACATAAACAAACAAAACTTAAGATAGTAGTGACAGAATAAATCAGCACAGAGAAAAGTAAACAATTCAATACATACAGTCCCAAGACATCGCTTCGGCGGTCATTTTGTCAACTTGATAAAATCCAACAATTAAAGCCCGATCGTTGTCACTTTAATATCAGATTTGCTGTGGATAGAGCGTGAAAGCTATCACTTTAATTCATTCACAGAGATGTGCCGTTGTGGTATCCAAGGCCTAGCGTAACTCGTTGGTAAGTGTCAGACATAGATATCCGGTGCCTGTTGATTGAATACTGGAGCGTTAAGCGAAGCGTTGAAATACCACAATACCCAGGCTAATCCTAAACTGGTCGGTTTAAATTTAACTGCTTACCGTTTTAAATGTATTGACATAGGCCAACCAAAGATGTTTTTGGAAAATGTTTAATTGTAGTGTGGAAATGCCAACCAATAAGGAGATCAATGCAATGATGTTAAAAAGACGTTTTCAAAGATTTATGTAATAGAAAAAAATGTCTTCCAATGTCTTAAAGAAATTGTATTCACAGATTTTGCCATTAATCTCTTTTTTGAGACCCATTAATTAATGAACAAATTGAATGTGGCGCTATGAACCGGAAATAGATGAATTTCACATTACCAATTTAAGCAATTATCAACACACAATGATTAATCAATGAATCCAAAACGAGGCTTGCAATGTGCAGACAGTTCTTTAGTGCTTACTTCTACATGTATCTGCATAAATAGCATCACTTTACATTTAAAAAGAATTATTAATTTCTAAAATTATTTCCTGATAAATAAAATTACCTTATACATAAAACAATATGATAGGTGTCATTATATTAGTTAAGTGTCGCTAATGAAAAACAATCCAATTTTGACTTGTGTCCTTTTGGTTAGACTTGCAGTAATCTGTTGATGTTTTGCTGCCAAACCTTGTCTAATAATAAATTATAAGATCATAAACTTTTATGAAAACATGGCCACTTAGTGGCCAGAATGTGTAGAGTTGCGTCGTACATTCACACAATTATGAAATCAACATGGTATAATACGGATTAGTGCAGTAATTCAGGGGTCATTGTCTCGACAATTATGAAACTGACTTTGTTAAATTTGATTTCTAGCAAACATTTGGTGTAATTTAAAGTAAATAAAGCTCTTTTTTAGACATGAATATATAATATTGCTCTTGATGATAGAATAAGATTTTTATGTCGTAATAATTGCTAAAATTGGGAATGTAAAAGTAGATCATCAATTGTACGTGCATTAATTTTGTACCTGGATTAATATAGCTGACTAAACTCCAAAGATCACCTTCCCCCAATATATATTTTATATAGTTTTTCTCTGACGGATGTTCCAATGTTTAATGAAATTGTGTAATAATATCATTTATATGTGCTCACCTGTCGTCAAAATACATGTATGTTCATTGTATTATGTGACCTATGAAACATAGGTAAGACTTGTTCTGTTCTGTAATTAAATATTTTAAGATAATCTCTGGCTTGTACTCAAAGAAGTTTCACTATATTTCACTTCATAGAATGACAATAAACAATTTTTTAAGGGGAGGGGGTAGTTGTAATGGTTTGTTTTCTAAGTCATGTCTTATTTTTATTTTATTTTTTTAATTGCTAGTAATCTTTTTTATATATAAATGGAAAGTTAGTTCACGCCTGTCAACATGCTTAGATAAGAAGATAATTGTTGCTACCTAATCGTTTATAAATTGAAAGGAAAACAAATTTGTCAAGACCAAGTAAAAAATCTATTAAATATCATAAATTATACTTATTTATATTGGAATGCAGCAACATTTTCATAAACACAATACATCAGCTATTGTTTTCATGTTACAACATAACATTATAAAAAGAAACATATCTTGTGTAAATATATATTGTCAATAAGAATGTGATAAAGAATATAACCCTTTGCATGCTGGGAAATTTGTCGTCTGCTAAAATGTAGTCTGCTGAATTTCTAAAATAAGCATTTTCTTCATTTTTTTTCAAAGAATACTATCAGAATAGCAAACAGTTTGGATCCTGATGAGACGCCACGTTCTGTGGCGTCTCATCTGGATCCAAACTATTTGCAAAGGCCTTCACAATTCGGTTCCAGCACTGAAAGAGATAATGGCTGTAGAAGTATTATTTTCATTTAATCATTCAGGAGTACAATTACATTGCAAAATAGACATTAACTGATTCCCTTGGCATGAAACATACTATGTAGAAACTTGAACGCGAGATAATAATTATGTAGCAATTTGAATCTTTGAATCTCTTATAAAACACATCTACAATATGTTTTTGTAGCGCATACAGTTCTAAAGACAATGACATGAATGCTATAAATGTTTTGTATATTGCCAAAAACTTTCCTGATCCAGTCGTGTTCCTTTCTAATTGCTTTTGTTCATTCATTATGTTAACTTCAATCAATCAATTTATTTTGTTGTGATCATTAGAAAAAAATCATATTCAACTTAGAATTGGAAACATATCCCAATATACAAAATCCAAAAGTTACTTCAAATGTTTAACGTCTAACATGACAAATTAAATAACATTTTGTTATTCTTATGGACATTTTATTTTCTGGACATTATAGGTATATAGGCAATTTCAGCTCCCTCGTTGTTAGCCTCGCTCTTGATCAATTTTATCAAGGGAGGCAACTCCCACAGAACTCGATATCGGGAATGTGAAAAAGGTCTATGTTTAAAGTGTTGCAGAAATAAAGAAGGTGAGTAGGTCTTCAACATATTTTGCCTAATTAAAAAAATAGGACAATTTAGTGCAAAACAGCAAAGATACATTCGTCCACAGATGTAAAGAAACATTCGATCACAACCAATTTGGAGATGTGATGGTCTTAATAAGTCACTAGTATAAAATAACCTTGCAAGCAGCATTTATAACCATCGGCCTTTGTTCAGAAACTAACTTTATATTTGGCCATTACAAATATATCCACTAAATTGAACATGGGCCTCTGATAACATTTAATGTAAGTTGCCATAATAAATTAATATGTTATAAACAGTAACTGCTGTGCAAACCTTAACACAATATTTGTATATAGCCTTGACCATCCTTATTAATTAAATATACCTTCAAAAGGCTTCAGAGAAATGACCAACTTCAATAAAAAAATGTAATCAACTTGCAAGAGGATATAAATCTACAAAAAACACACTAATCACAACTCTTTCAACTGATCAAATCAATGCTAGAATGCTCTTCAATACAAAATAGTAAAATAAAACCGTACAGAAATAAAAACTCTATTATATCCTGTGTTACCATTTAAATGAAAGTAAAAGACTTGTAACACGGTTTACACAATAAACTTGTTACTTGATAATTTAAAACCATAGAAAGGCAATAGAAATGATCGTGAAAATAAACATTTTATTACTAAAATCATGAAGTGTTTCATACCTTTAAATATCTTCAACTGTAAATTAAAAAAGAAACGCCCACAATATTTAAATAATGTTTTTGCACACTTAATGATTTTTTATGGTCTGAATATTGTGTATAAATTCTTTTACAGTACCTAATACCTAAGTATAATTTTATTATAATTGTATTCACAATCTGGGATAAAAGGGCTTATTGCATGTGCCTTTGATAAGGCTTATCAGGGACAACATTTTTCGCTTTAATGGAAGTCTCTTCTAAGCAAAAAATCCAGTTTAAGTGGAAAGTGTCATCCCTAATTAGCCTGGGATCTGGGACAACACTTTATGCACATGCATTTAACCCCTTTTTCCCAGAACATCTATATTGGATAATATTGTGGGTGTAAAAGAATCAATTGTCCCCAAACATTTCAAAGCAGTTTAAACAGCACTTTTCTCTTTACATGATTTTTTTTAGCTTAATCCCTTAATGCCCACAGTTACAGGTTTACATAAACATAACATGCATGGATGAAATGTTCAATGCAAACAAAATGTCACTTCATTTGAAAAGACAAATGACTGTAAGTATGTTTACCCAGCCCTCTTGCCGATCGTGGGCGCTGTTTGCTGTTGCCATGTGCTGCCACAATGCTCACTTGAATAGCAGTATGTATTTCAGTATCCCCAGTGTCGGTGTTGACAATACACTACAGGGGTCCCATGTTGGATTTGCAGAAGCCAAATTAGAGATGATAAAATCCAATTTTAGCATACTGTCTTAAAATTTGCTGAGAAGACGTTAAACATATGTACAAGTTCTTAAGCATAAGCTGTTGACTCCAGATATTAATATGTGTATTCTTTTTTAATGTCAACATAATGCTATTATGCTATGAAAGAGATCACATCTGGTGTGGGGGAGGTGCGATACCCCGTTACTTTTGTCCCCAGAAGACAACAGTGATTTTTTTTTTGAGAGGGGGGGGGGCTTAAAATTACCAACGAAATGCGGCTGTTTCCCAAAAAATAATGATTTAATGATAATGATTTTCCCCGAAATCAAATCATAATTTCCCAAATATGGCCAATAAAAAAATATCAACAAACTTTATCTTTAACTTAATTATATGAAGAAAATTAAGATGCACTTTTTATTATAAAATTGCAGTTTAACACTGTATTTTTATTGATAAACAATTGGAATAATGAAATATTTTAATAACATTTAAATATTTCATGCTGCTCAATTTCCTGATTTTATCATTTATCATGTTATTTGTCCCAATCCAAAAGTCATAGGCTTTAAAATAAAAAGCTAAAAAAAAATCACCGAGACTTGCTAGTTGAGTTATATGGGACAGACCAAGATACAATTCAAGAGGTGCCTGGTTCCAGAAGTGACCCTGGATATGTTTGTGCCCAGCGTGAAACACCTTGCACGCTGCAATTAAAGTGTATTTCTCACTATTTCTCACCCAGGAATTCCTGGGTTCAAGACCTGGATGTGCAGCACACTTTTCACCACCCAGGATCAACGGCACCCAACAACACAGACAAACTGTGACAGGAGCAATGCTCCGGGAAAATAATAAATATATCCTTGCTTGCAATTGCCTTCCGACCCAACAAATTAGTTCCAACTCGAAAGTCTTTTTAATATAATTTATTTACCTTTTTTTCAGGACATATCTAATTTTGGTGAGGGTTAAATAAGCTTTTATTTCATTTCAGTCATTGTCCTTTGGGTCAATATATAAACTGCATTGGCAAGACTCTTGCTTGCACAATGTTATATAGAAATTCTTGCTTACAAAAGGTCAAATTAGAAATTAAATGATCTTGTTTGTCATAGACAAGTCTTTAAAAATACACAAACCTGAACAAGAAATGTTGTTTACAACCCCCCCCCCCCCCCCCCNCACCAAAAAAATCAATTAAAACAATTAAATATATAACGTAAAAAAAATATGATAACCTTCCATTACACCTTACCAGAAAACCTGAGTAGCCTATAACAAACAAGTTTTTATGTATGCTTGGCCTGATATAATAGGCATATTTGAGATGGTTTGAATGGCCATCTACCAGCGCCTGTGACTTTTGTTGTTTCCTACAGGTACTGCACTTCTCCTTCACCACATCCCCAACACAAAACCACACCGAAAACAAACTTTTTTCAATTAAAAAAAAAGCAAATTGCAGCAATGCCTCAAAATAAATTTGGTGATTCTCTAAGCAAGTGGATTAACTTTCTGGGCACACTTTGAAGCGTCAGGCACTGAACGACCTCATTAACATGAATGCACATGGTTGTTTGTTGGGGTCAGGTTAACACTGTTTTCTGTGACTTGATTTTATACCAATTTATACTTGGGTGAATAGTTTGTCATATTGAAGAACGTCATTGAGTTAGGAGTTGAGCTATTGAAGCAGCCCAGTTTGCTTACTTAGTGTAGCATTTGCTCAGATAGCTAAAGAAACCTACAACTACATTCATAGAAAATATCAAGAAAGAAACATCAAACTGATCAAATCCTTGTGGCCAATTAACCCTTTGAGCGCTGGAACCGGATTTTGAAGGCCTTTGCAAACAGTTTGGATCCAGATGAGATGCCACAGAACGTGGCATCTCATCAGGATCCAAACTGTTTGCTATTCTGATAGTATTCTTTGAAAAAAAAATCGAAGAAAATGCTAATTTTAGAAATTTAGCAGACAACATTTTAGCAGACGACAAATTTCCCAGCATGCAATGGGCTAAGGACTTTTCTAAGGCTGACATAAGAAACCCAAGTTGTAACCTATCAGCCTTTCATGTCTTACAAGTGTGTATTGTAATATTAGCAATGTGAAGTTTGTCTGAGATAAGAAACTAAGATATGCCTTTAGGGTTTCTTTACTGTGGATGCATAATGAGCATTTGTTTCATGTGAAGACATGAACTAAAATATTTCTGCTGCTTTTCATAACTAGATTTGTAATTTTATATATTTTAGTGGATTTTCATTAAAATCAGTTCATTATCAATGTTGATCACCTTTCAAAAACTAAACAATGTCTTTTTTGTTTTGTCATATTTTGTGCAGACCAATTTACTGATAAGTTTTGTTTGTTTAGCTCTTCATGTATTTGGAGGAAATAAAGTTATATACCAAACAGGGGTGGGTTACCCTCAATGTCCAAGTTTTTTTTCCATCTTTGTATAGCGGTCTTGGCCCCCTCATGTTGTGAAAAATGAGTTGCTAACTATTTAAAATTGTGAAAACCTGAGGCACAAACTTGTTAAAATTGTGAAAATTTGAGTCACGAAATTCTTACCATTGTAAAAATATGAGTCGAAAACTTCTCAAATTAATGAAAAATGGCCATTCTCTTAGAAAAAAAAAAGCCGTGAATTGTCACAAACAAGACCCTAGTTCTTCTTGAATGCTCTGAGCTTTATATGAGTACATACGTACAGCTCAGANGGCTAAATATGTATCTCTTCGTTGATGTAAGCGGCTTTCTAAAAAAGTCTTAAGTGGTCGAAAAAGGGTTGTACCAGGATAATGGTACCATTTGGATGAGTTTGTGGTTAAGACAGGTAAACTTGCAAGTTCTTGCAGTTTCAGTGTTTCTTAACCCTTGCATTGTTGATTACATTTTGCACCCATGGACAAGAGATAGCGCATTGCAACTCTCAGCAACCCATTTGGTTATAAAGCTGACAGTTGAATTATTGCAACTAGCTCTGACTCCAGTCCAAATACACATAAATATTTACATTACAATCGCCAACATTACCTTCACTTGACAATTCAACCACTTCGGTATGAGCGGTCATGGTCCCGCTACCCCGAACACTACGCGATACTAATTAGATAGTTCAATATAGAGTTCGCCTTGTCAATTGAAAATTCCCGGGAAAGTAAACTGTTGACATAATTGTCATGGAGCGATTTCCGGTTTTGTTGTAAACAGAACGAGTCGTTTATGTCGTTTCCGAACAATGTCTAAGTGATGTTTAAAATGTAAACATATCGATCGTAAGCCTATTTAAGCATATTTAAATATATAATAAAATGAAGCTTATTAAATATTATTAATTTAATATGATATCTCTTACTATTAATACAAATACGACAATCCTTTCTGCGAAATTTATAGTTCCGTTCGCGCATGCGTACTGCGTCTAAATTCCATCGGATTGTTTACATATTTTCTAACTGAAACTAAGTCAAAATTCGACAATGACAGACGCCGATGGAGAAGTTGTGGTATAGTTTTCGATAAAATATTGTTCTAAACAATGTTATTTTCAATTCATTAAAGTTTTAGTACATTAAACATCAAAATTCAGGAATCTACCATTCCCCACCCGCAGATCAAATCAATATTTATTTATTGTCGGTATGATATACAAAACATAATAACATAAGCTATGAATAGATCACAATAACAACTTGTTTAACAAGGCCTGTGATTTTACAAATTGATCTGTACCTGATAGTGTAACACCAAACTGAGCACCTTTGTATAGTTTTCACCCTTTAACCAGTATGCGCCGGCACAAAAACTTCTATTTAGATAAGGAGTGCTGTATTGGAAGTGTCAAAGACATACATGCCATAAATTTTCAGACCGATTCCAGGACATTGTGCTCAATTTTCCGGGACTTTTGCCGATTTTCCGGGACATGTATACATATAGCGATATATGCATTTTTGGTACGCATTTTTTCGCGATATCAAATTTAAATTATTAAATTAAATTACTCATGTAACTTACCTGGAATAAACAAATTTAACATCCATAAGATCAATGCACAAAAAAAATCATTATTTAAACAAGAAGAATAAATTAGAATTTACATCGTAAATTGGCAAGTCCAAAAGTCTTAAAACGTGGACTGTGTGTAACACAGGTGATGAATGCAGATGTTGTCATGGGTGGCACGCGCGGTGTTAGCTATGATGTCAAACTGTTACAACTTACATTGTAGCCGCTGAGCATAAAGGCGTGTTGTTTGTCGCATTATGAGTGTAAATTCGGGTGAAACTGGATTTATTTACAAATGTGCATTGCGTAATCGGTTAAAACTACACAACCATCAAATTTGAGCAAGCCAATTCACAAGGATGTTGACTGTGATCAGTGTTTTTTTGGATAAAATATACGGCGTTATTCGGCCCCATTCCCCTCCAGAAAGAGTATATATTTCCCCCCTATTTTGAAAAAAAAATCCAGGGTTCCCGCTGTCGATCGCCATTGTCGCAAATGGCGACAAATTAAAAAATCTGGCGACAGATTTTCTCAAATGGCGAATTTGCGAAAATCCACATTTTTTCTGCGTAATATTTCCTTAAATGACATAAAACGCTCTGTTTACCAGCCGGTTTTCGGCAGTCTTGATTCTATAGATTTTCATGACGTAAGCGATAATGCAGTAATCAATGGAGCATGCCGACTGCTGCAAAGTAGCACGTTATCGTGATAATTGGAATACCCGATAATTGGGTGGGGTGTTGTTACATGTTATCTTAATTGGTCGTCAGTTTTATTGCTTCAGAGATATGTAAACATTGAAATATACCGACTTTGCGCTTAAGTGTGAAGTGTTTGTAACAGTAAACGAAGCAGATTAAAGTCTGTTAGGTTGACAACAATGACAATCAAAAGGGTAAGTATCCATTGTTTTTAGCACAATCGTTGTGATTCAAGGCAATAATTAAACATTTAACATTGATTGGTGCTATTTAAAAATGACATAATATTCTCAATTATTTCTTTAATCACATCTACGTCTCTGCCACGGCAAAAGAATTTATCCACATTTTATCATTTCTTCACAAAAACACATGAGCACTTGTTTCAACAGGCATCTGTGGGCATTTCTGGTAAATAGTTTCATTATTATAATGTTCGGGTAACGATATATTTTAATTAAGATAACAACAATTTCTGAAATGAAAAGTAGGTTATTCATTCAATGTACTATATTTCGGACATGTTAAAATTCGGACAGTTTGTAAAAAATTGTTTTGTTATTTCAGACAACAAGAATGGATGGTGGCAATTATCCTAGGCCTTTCTGTCAAGAAAAAGGTGTGAACAAATTCATTTTATTGAACCTGGAAATCAACCAAAACAGCAAACAGAAACCATTTTAACAATAGGTGTTTTGTTAGAACTTGTGAAATTGGCTAATAAACTGAAGTTGATGTATATCATGTCAAAATGTAACTGTTTAACAATTTCACCAGAAAGCTGCTGAAGCATCCAAACTGCGGCGGCATATGCATGCTGCCAATGAGGTGTCCATCAACAAGAACAACAATTACTTAATAAATGTGCTGTTATTAAATAAACTATTTAAATGTGCTGTTATTAAATAAACTATTTAAATGGGCNTGTCCTTCTGCACAACTATCAGAGTTATCAGAAGGGGAGACAACTTCTTGTGCCCCCAGTGCTCAACCAATTAACATGAATATAAAATTAAACAAGTACTGTAAATATGTTCAAAATATGTTCAAAATAAAACAGTTTATTGCAGTTTAAATTACTTTAGATTATAGTTACTGTTGTTTAAACCACTTTAAAACGATTTTATGTGTGTACTAACTTTTGTTGTGCAGTATAGTTGGAAAAACTTGAATTACCTGAAAGTGGTCGAAAACAGGTTGGATGAAAATAAAAATGGCGATTTTGGCTTGATAAAAGAAGTGACAAATAAAAAAATATTAGGAACAGGTAAGTCTATAAAAAATATTTTTTATACTTTGTTTTGTATATCAAGTTCATTGTCATTTAAGTTAAATATGTATCTCTTCGTTGATGTAAGCGGCTTTCTAAAAAAGTCTTAAGTGGTCGAAAAAGGGTTGTACCAGGATAATGGTACCATTTGGATGAGTTTGTGGTTAAGACAGGTAAACTTGCAAGTTCTTGCAGTTTCAGTGTTTCTTAACCCTTGCATTGTTGATTACATTTTGCACCCATGGACAAGAGATAGCGCATTGCAACTCTCAGCAACCCATTTGGTTATAAAGCTGACAGTTGAATTATTGCAACTAGCTCTGACTCCAGTCCAAATACACATAAATATTTACATTACAATCGCCAACATTACCTTCACTTGACAATTCAACCACTTCGGTATGAGCGGTCATGGTCCCGCTACCCCGAACACTACGCGATACTAATTAGATAGTTCAATATAGAGTTCGCCTTGTCAATTGAAAATTCCCGGGAAAGTAAACTGTTGACATAATTGTCATGGAGCGATTTCCGGTTTTGTTGTAAACAGAACGAGTCGTTTATGTCGTTTCCGAACAATGTCTAAGTGATGTTTAAAATGTAAACATATCGATCGTAAGCCTATTTAAGCATATTTAAATATATAATAAAATGAAGCTTATTAAATATTATTAATTTAATATGATATCTCTTACTATTAATACAAATACGACAATCCTTTCTGCGAAATTTATAGTTCCGTTCGCGCATGCGTACTGCGTCTAAATTCCATCGGATTGTTTACATATTTTCTAACTGAAACTAAGTCAAAATTCGACAATGACAGACGCCGATGGAGAAGTTGTGGTATAGTTTTCGATAAAATATTGTTATAAACAATGTTTTTTTTCAATTCATTAAAGTTTTAGTACATTAAACATCAAAATTCAGGAATCTACCATTCCCCACCCGCAGATCACAATAACAACAAGGCCTGTGATTTTACAAACTGATCTGTAACTGATAGTCTAACACCAAACTGAGCACCTTTGTTTAGTTTTCACCCTTTAACCAGTATGCGCCGGCACAAAAACTTCTATTTAGATAAGGAGTGCTGTAATGGAAGTGTCAAAGACTTTGACAAAGATGCATGAAACATTTTCATCTATAGACTATAAGAAGTCATTCACAGTACAAATACATTAAATATGTGCATACAGAGGTACATGTTGTAAGTGAATCGGATTCTGCAACACAGCAAGCACACCTTATTAGATAATTGTTGTTGGGAGTGCCCATTTCTGCCAGAAGTATCTTAATGGCTATAATGATCAGGGCCGTACGCAGGATTTTTTTACTAGGGGGCCCAACCGGGGAGGGTTTGGGCGGGGTCCCCCCCTCCTTATATATTTTTTTTTTAATTTGGCACTTTCAAGGTGAATTTTCATGCTTATAAAAACCTTATTTTGTGATATAAATTTATGGAATATAACAAGGAAATCAGCACCTTTCGGAAGTCTTAAGCTTTAAACATTGGTGTGAATTCACAACAATATTAAAAGCTTTAGATTTCTGAAACTTACAGGTTTAAACTA
The DNA here is from genome assembly GCA_007657795.1 of Dreissena rostriformis. NCBI lineage: Eukaryota > Metazoa > Mollusca > Bivalvia > Myida > Dreissenidae > Dreissena > Dreissena rostriformis. The sequence continues at coordinate 103,938 of VMBQ01000430.1, forward strand.
ATGACAATTATCCATATCACCTCTCTAATTGCTTCCACTATTTTTTTTTCACAAATCAAAAATGCCACAGGTTGTTTTTATCTGATTTTGGGGAAAGACCTTGCCTTTTTTTAGGGGAAAAAATTGCACGAAACGCCTTATTTTTTGGAGAAATAATGAAAGTCTAAAATAATCAATTTAGCATATTTTACTGTTTTTAAACAAATTCAAGGCAACAGATAATTTAATTATACAATATTTTTCTACACTGGATCAGGTTAACTTATATAATGAGAGCGATTTGTTGTTTCAATTTTACTTATTTTTTTAACAATGAACTATTTATAGGTTGACATTACTCAATTCTCGGTACTCAATTATCTTAAATACTGAATTCTGTCAAATTCTTATCTGTTGCTTGGCAAATTTATGAATCTGTTTTTCTTTTCAACAAACATGTTAACTAATAATCTCTTCGTAGTCATGTTCAGTGATTTCCTTTCAAAAATTATAAATACTTTGTTTTAATACCTTTGTCAGTGTTTGTGTTCCCGTTCAATTTCAGGGCCCCATTCTCATTATAAGAAAAGTATATATTATTCCCAATTGGGACCTAAAAATTCCCAATTTAAGGTTTTCAAAAAAAAAATCAAACTTTTAGAGGGGAAAAATACGTCTAGGGGAAAGGGCCTTTTCAAAGAAAAACCTGCGTCAGAAATTTCTTTGACCTCCTGTAGCAGTTGCTTCCATTCGCTACTATTCTTTCCTTGACTAATCAAAATACATGTTACATCAACCATGGATAGATGAAGCATTCATGATCACAATGGGGGACTGATCGGGGATGTGTGTACAAGGCGATAAGAAATCATTGCCTAGGTACTTATCTCCATTGGCGAGCGCTAATCCCCTTTTTATCAGGGACAATAAATTAAAAACAAAGCTGCTCTTATGTATTGAGGGAAAGTGTACTGTGGGCCCTTTCATGAGAAAAAATTGCAGTGGGCCCATTATTTTAAAAAATCATAATTCGACAGCCAGCTGGGGGGGCCAATGGCCTGGGTACGGTCCTGATAAATACACTTCTATATTTCTCAGGCCAAGATCCACTACTACTGTAGGGAAGGCTATTACTGTCACATGGAGGAGGCAGCTAATGATGGGTTGAAGAAATATGCCAATGACGGTGTTCTTAAATTCTACAGGGCTTATGCCATGGTTTTGCAAGGTGAGCAGTTCAAATTTAATTTATAAACTTGTTGTTTTATTTATTCAAAGAAAAATTAACACACAGGCGCACACACTTAAGAAGTTAGCTTAACATTCATGGTGTTGTGGCGACTAGCTATATAGGTCAATTGATACAGCGCTGGACTGCAAATTAAAGGTTCGCATGTTTGATTTCCGGCCTGGCCTCATTACTTGTAAGGGGTTCAGAAATTATTTATTTGGCCATTCTCCTCCTATCTCTGATTGCAACAGGCCAGTTGTCAGTCAAATCGCATAAGTATGTGCTTGTAGTACTGGTAAACCTGCTTACCCAGGAAAATTGTGATAAGGTTTAATGACTGTCGGGATATTACTGAAATACTGTCAAAAATAAATAAAAAATGTCACTGACTTATTTAGTGTATTGACTTACAACAGGTTTTAATTGACATTGCTTTAAGCCATTCAGAAAGCGTGAACCTCATTATTGACCAAGATGTCTTGTAAAAACAGTAGTTTACTGTACACTGTCAGTGTGTTTGTTGAAGAATGACCTGAAAAGGAGTGGTTATAAATTCTATAGCAATTAGTCAATATATATTGATAATTGAGTATCGTGACTCTATCCGCTGTTATCTTCATAAACCTTATTTCAGATCGAGTCCAAGAAGGTATCCGTGAATTGGATATCCTGAAGGACAAACGTGATGTGAACCTGTGTTCTACCATGGCCCTTATGTTGGCTCATAAGAAATTGCAGTCTTCTGGTTAGCTAGTATTTTAATCTATATTAAGATCATATTATTCAGTATCATAAACTAAATCTGTATATTTCACTGGGCAGTTATTAGTATTTCAACAACATTTTTTTTTTTAGATATTTCTTGATACAAAAGTCTATATTTGAATGAAAGTTTTATTATATAAGTTTGTTGTAAAAAATAAATCAGCAAGTTATATTGATAATTAATGAAATTGGACTGTTAACTGACTTTTTATATAAATTGCAATATTTCAAACATAAAATCTCGGTCAGATTTCCTTCATTGCATCAAGGTTAAAGTAAGAATGCTGCAAAACATAATTTAGACATAAAAATGAATTTCTATGAAGTTTTATGAATACCAGTGCCTGGTATAAGGTGATTTTTTTGAAGGTATGAACACTTGACCTTAGTGATTGTATAAACAATTCAATTGATTTAGACACAAGTGATTTCACAATAATAGAAACCTTTGTTACTCATTTATATTCATAATTGATATTTTATTAATATGGATCTATTTTGATTTAGATCGTGAAGCTGTTACAGAACTAGATGCAAAACTTAAAGAAGAAAGAAAACAAGCTGGAGAAATGGTACTGTCATACGGGTGTTATTGTGCAAGACCAGTTACTGAATACTGCTGAACTGCTTTGATTATCAAACATTGATGTTTTTCTCATTCCATATTCCATATTTAATCCTGCATTGCAATGGAGTCAGTTGCAATAGACTTCCACAAATGTCAGTCATATAAAAATTATTTTTTGTTTTGTATAACCAGTCCACTTAGAAGTCATATTCTATATGTTTCACTAATTTTATACAAAAGAGCATACAGTGAAACTTGTGAAATGTTTGTGATGTGAGATTAAATAGAAATAGGTCCATTTACAACATCTCCGTATCTTCTGTGAAGTTTAAAAGGTGAGATGCACTAAGTTTAGGCACTATACCCATTTATATGACCCCCATCTTGCGCAAAATGGGTCTTATGCCATATGCAGCCAGTGTGGCTCAAGCCCAGCCTGCACAGTCTGTTAGGGGGCTTCACTGTGCTATAAAGTAAGACAAAGTTTTCTGGTCTCATAAGCAGACAGGGTATCTCCTGAACAGACTGCGCAAGCTGGGTTGGAGCTACTTTGGCTTAATATGGCATAAGACCCATTTTTGCAAGACGGTTCATATGATAACAATACAAAAAGATGAAATGTTCACATTGATTTTCCTTCATATGGAAATTATACTACCCATGGTCCTATTCCTTGGACTCAGAGTAATGGTTTGTTACCCAATGAACAAAAGATATATATACAAAATATTTCTTAGATCAATCATGCTATGTGTTTTTGTTCTGAGTTAAAAGTCTTATTCTAGAGTTGACATTAATATCTATGAAACTTATTGCACAGAAAAACTAACCTGTCTCACTAAATCAGTTTGAAATCAACATCATGTAGTAATGTTTTAATGACTATGATTGTTTATTACAATCTGATTCAATTAGACGGGTAATTTTTTCATATCATATTTTGTTCTTGCCACATCTACATGTTGTACATGTACATTTAAATGGGCTACGTTCTGTGAAAAGATGGTTGAATGCATGTGTGTAAAGTGTTGTCAACAAAACTTTCTACTTTTATGATATTTTTTTTTTTTTTTTAGAGAAAGTCTCTTATAAATAAGCAAAAATCCAGTTTAGATGGAAAGTGTTGTCCCTGATAAGGCTGTGCGGACTGCACAAGCTAAACTGGGATGACACTTTACACACATGCATTAACCCTTTGAGTGCTGGAACCGGATTTTGAAGGTTTTTGCAAACAGTTTGGATCCAGATGGTCCTCATCAGGATCCAAACTGTTTGCTATTCTGATAGTATTCTTTGAAAAAAATCGAAGAAAATGCTAATTTTAGAAATTCAGCAGACGACATTTTAGCAGACGACAAATTACCCAGCATGCAAAGGGTTAAATGCCCTTTTCACAGAGCGAGGCTCAAATGTTCTATTCATGCTTCATTTGGCATGTTCTGTTTCTATCAGGGGTTATACTATGCTGGTCTATTCCTGTTCTATTCATGCTTCATTTGGCATGTTCTGTTTCTATCAGGGGTTATACTATGCTGGTCTATTCCTGTTCTATTCATGCTTCATTTGGCATGTTCTGTTTCTATCAGGGGTTATACTATGCTGGTCTATTCCTGTTCTATTCATGCTTCATTTGGCATGTTCTGTTTCTATCAGGGGTTATACTATGCTGGTCTATTCCTGTTCTATTCATGCTTCATTTGGCATGTTCTGTTTCTATCAGGGGTTATACTATGCTGGTCTATTCCTGTTCTATTCATGCTTCATTTGGCATGTTCTGTTTCTATCAGGGGTTATACTATGCTGGTCTATTCCTGTTCTATTCATGCTTCATTTGNGTAAACTGTTGACATAATTGTCATGGAGCGATTTCCGGTTTTGTTGTAAACAGAACGAGTCGTTTATGTCGTTTCCGAACAATGTCTAAGTGATGTTTAAAATGTAAACATATCGATCGTAAGCCTATTTAAGCATATTTAAATATATAATAAAATGAAGCTTATTAAATATTATTAATTTAATATGATATCTCTTACTATTAATACAAATACGACAATCCTTTCTGCGAAATTTATAGTTCCGTTCGCGCATGCGTACTGCGTCTAAATTCCATCGGATTGTTTACATATTTTCTAACTGAAACTAAGTCAAAATTCGACAATGACAGACGCCGATGGAGAAGTTGTGGTATAGTTTTCGATAAAATATTGTTATAAACAATGTTTTTTTTCAATTCATTAAAGTTTTAGTACATTAAACATCAAAATTCAGGAATCTACCATTCCCCACCCGCAGATCACAATAACAACAAGGCCTGTGATTTTACAAACTGATCTGTAACTGATAGTCTAACACCAAACTGAGCACCTTTGTTTAGTTTTCACCCTTTAACCAGTATGCGCCGGCACAAAAACTTCTATTTAGATAAGGAGTGCTGTAATGGAAGTGTCAAAGACTTTGACAAAGATGCATGAAACATTTTCATCTATAGACTATAAGAAGTCATTCACAGTACAAATACATTAAATATGTGCATACAGAGGTACATGTTGTAAGTGAATCGGATTCTGCAACACAGCAAGCACACCTTATTAGATAATTGTTGTTGGGAGTGCCCATTTCTGCCAGAAGTATCTTAATGGCTATAATGATCAGGGCCGTACGCAGGATTTTTTTACTAGGGGGCCCAACCGGGGAGGGTTTGGGCGGGGTCCCCCCCTCCTTATATATTTTTTTTTTAATTTGGCACTTTCAAGGTGAATTTTCATGCTTATAAAAACCTTATTTTGTGATATAAATTTATGGAATATAACAAGGAAATCAGCACCTTTCGGAAGTCTTAAGCTTTAAACATTGGTGTGAATTCACAACAATATTAAAAGCTTTAGATTTCTGAAACTTACAGGTTTAAACTAATGACAATTATCCATATCACCTCTCTAATTGCTTCCACTATTTTTTTTTCACAAATCAAAAATGCCACAGGTTGTTTTTATCTGATTTTGGGGAAAGACCTTGCCTTTTTTTAGGGGAAAAAATTGCACGAAACGCCTTATTTTTTGGAGAAATAATGAAAGTCTAAAATAATCAATTTAGCATATTTTACTGTTTTTAAACAAATTCAAGGCAACAGATAATTTAATTATACAATATTTTTCTACACTGGATCAGGTTAACTTATATAATGAGAGCGATTTGTTGTTTCAATTTTACTTATTTTTTTAACAATGAACTATTTATAGGTTGACATTACTCAATTCTCGGTACTCAATTATCTTAAATACTGAATTCTGTCAAATTCTTATCTGTTGCTTGGCAAATTTATGAATCTGTTTTTCTTTTCAACAAACATGTTAACTAATAATCTCTTCGTAGTCATGTTCAGTGATTTCCTTTCAAAAATTATAAATACTTTGTTTTAATACCTTTGTCAGTGTTTGTGTTCCCGTTCAATTTCAGGGCCCCATTCTCATTATAAGAAAAGTATATATTATTCCCAATTGGGACCTAAAAATTCCCAATTTAAGGTTTTCAAAAAAAAAATCAAACTTTTAGAGGGGAAAAATACGTCTAGGGGAAAGGGCCTTTTCAAAGAAAAACCTGCGTCAGAAATTTCTTTGACCTCCTGTAGCAGTTGCTTCCATTCGCTACTATTCTTTCCTTGACTAATCAAAATACATGTTACATCAACCATGGATAGATGAAGCATTCATGATCACAATGGGGGACTGATCGGGGATGTGTGTACAAGGCGATAAGAAATCATTGCCTAGGTACTTATCTCCATTGGCGAGCGCTAATCCCCTTTTTATCAGGGACAATAAATTAAAAACAAAGCTGCTCTTATGTATTGAGGGAAAGTGTACTGTGGGCCCTTTCATGAGAAAAAATTGCAGTGGGCCCATTATTTTAAAAAATCATAATTCGACAGCCAGCTGGGGGGGCCAATGGCCTGGGTACGGTCCTGATAAATACACTTCTATATTTCTCAGGCCAAGATCCACTACTACTGTAGGGAAGGCTATTACTGTCACATGGAGGAGGCAGCTAATGATGGGTTGAAGAAATATGCCAATGACGGTGTTCTTAAATTCTACAGGGCTTATGCCATGGTTTTGCAAGGTGAGCAGTTCAAATTTAATTTATAAACTTGTTGTTTTATTTATTCAAAGAAAAATTAACACACAGGCGCACACACTTAAGAAGTTAGCTTAACATTCATGGTGTTGTGGCGACTAGCTATATAGGTCAATTGATACAGCGCTGGACTGCAAATTAAAGGTTCGCATGTTTGATTTCCGGCCTGGCCTCATTACTTGTAAGGGGTTCAGAAATTATTTATTTGGCCATTCTCCTCCTATCTCTGATTGCAACAGGCCAGTTGTCAGTCAAATCGCATAAGTATGTGCTTGTAGTACTGGTAAACCTGCTTACCCAGGAAAATTGTGATAAGGTTTAATGACTGTCGGGATATTACTGAAATACTGTCAAAAATAAATAAAAAATGTCACTGACTTATTTAGTGTATTGACTTACAACAGGTTTTAATTGACATTGCTTTAAGCCATTCAGAAAGCGTGAACCTCATTATTGACCAAGATGTCTTGTAAAAACAGTAGTTTACTGTACACTGTCAGTGTGTTTGTTGAAGAATGACCTGAAAAGGAGTGGTTATAAATTCTATAGCAATTAGTCAATATATATTGATAATTGAGTATCGTGACTCTATCCGCTGTTATCTTCATAAACCTTATTTCAGATCGAGTCCAAGAAGGTATCCGTGAATTGGATATCCTGAAGGACAAACGTGATGTGAACCTGTGTTCTACCATGGCCCTTATGTTGGCTCATAAGAAATTGCAGTCTTCTGGTTAGCTAGTATTTTAATCTATATTAGGATCATATTATTCAGTATTATAAACTAAATCTGTATATTTCACTGGGCAGTTATTAGTATTTCAACCGCATTTTTTTTAGATATTTCTTGATACAAAAGTCTATATTTGAATGAAAGTTTTATTATATAAGTTTGTTGTAAAAAAAAAATCAGCAAGTTATATTGATAATTAATGAAATTGGACTGTTAACTAGCAACCCCGATAAAAGCCGATTCCCTATCAGTTCAATGGGAGAAAAGCGGAAAAAAACAATAACACTCTTACTAAATGATCAATAAAACCATTATTTTATTATATAAATCAAAATAATAAAAAGTTATTAAAAGAAAAATGTTTTATCTTTCTATTCATATAAAATTCATTTTATTATTATTTCAGGATGATAAGTAAATATGTTGTTAATTGAACAAATTCAGGGCAGAAATATCGCTATCGCGTAATGCCGACTTTCGGACTACTTGCATAAACATGTGTGTGTTTACAATTCAAATGCGGATATTCTACACATCATGAATATTTATGAGATTGACGTCATCTTGATCACGACTGAATGAACTTTACTACAATGCATTCAAAATTTACATAGGACCACCCTACGCCGAGAAAATAGTACCTGACTTTGACGATGAATAGAATTACTTCCGATGGTCCGAACAAAATTTTGAACATAGTTATAAAAACAAGAAAGTCTTACTTAAATTTTGATACAAAAATTATTTTCCGCAAATGAGAATTAGGTACCCGCATCTTTAAACAAAGACGCNCTATCAGGGGTTATACTATGCTGGTCTATTCCTGTTCTATTCATGCTTCATTTGGCATGTTCTGTTTCTATCAGGGGTTATACTATGCTGGTCTATTCCTGTTCTATTCATGCTTCATTTGGCATGTTCTGTTTCTATCAGGGGTTATACTATGCTGGTCTATTCCTGTTCTATTCATGCTTCATTTGGCATGTTCTGTTTCTATCAGGGGTTATACTATGCTGGTCTATTCCTGTTCTATTCATGCTTCATTTGGCATGTTCTGTTTCTATCAGGGGTTATACTATGCTGGTCTATTCCTGTTCTATTCATGCTTCATTTGGCATGTTCTGTTTCTATCAGGGGTTATACTATGCTGGTCTATTCCTGTTCTATTCATGCTTCATTTGGCATGTTCTGTTTCTATCAGGGGTTATACTATGCTGGTCTATTCCTGTTCTATTCATGCTTCATTTGGCATGTTCTGTTTCTATCAGGGGTTATACTATGCTGGTCTATTCCTGTTCTATTCATGCTTCATTTGGCATGTTCTGTTTCTATCAGGGGTTATACTATGCTGGTCTATTCCTGTTCTATTCATGCTTCATTTGGCATGTTCTGTTTCTATCAGGGGTTATACTATGCTGGTCTATTCCTGTTCTATTCATGCTTCATTTGGCATGTTCTGTTTCTATCAGGGGTTATACTATGCTGGTCTATTCCTGTTCTATTCATGCTTCATTTGGCATGTTCTGTTTCTATCAGGGGTTATACTATGCTGGTCTATTCCTGTTCTATTCATGCTTCATTTGGCATGTTCTGTTTCTATCAGGGGTTATACTATGCTGGTCTATTCCTGTTCTATTCATGCTTCATTTGGCATGTTCTGTTTCTATCAGGGGTTATACTATGCTGGTCTATTCCTGTTCTATTCATGCTTCATTTGGCATGTTCTGTTTCTATCAGGGGTTATACTATGCTGGTCTATTCCTGTTCTATTCATGCTTCATTTGGCATGTTCTGTTTCTATCAGGGGTTATACTATGCTGGTCTATTCCTGTTCTATTCATGCTTCATTTGGCATGTTCTGTTTCTATCAGGGGTTATACTATGCTGGTCTATTCCTGTTCTATTCATGCTTCATTTGGCATGTTCTGTTTCTATCAGGGGTTATACTATGCTGGTCTATTCCTGTTCTATTCATGCTTCATTTGGCATGTTCTGTTTCTATCAGGGGTTATACTATGCTGGTCTATTCCTGTTCTATTCATGCTTCATTTGGCATGTTCTGTTTCTATCAGGGGTTATACTATGCTGGTCTATTCCTGTTCTATTCATGCTTCATTTGGCATGTTCTGTTTCTATCAGGGGTTATACTATGCTGGTCTATTCCTGTTCTATTCATGCTTCATTTGGCATGTTCTGTTTCTATCAGGGGTTATACTATGCTGGTCTATTCCTGTTCTATTCATGCTTCATTTGGCATGTTCTGTTTCTATCAGGGGTTATACTATGCTGGTCTATTCCTGTTCTATTCATGCTTCATTTGGCATGTTCTGTTTCTATCAGGGGTTATACTATGCTGGTCTATTCCTGTTCTATTCATGCTTCATTTGGCATGTTCTGTTTCTATCAGGGGTTATACTATGCTGGTCTATTCCTGTTCTATTCATGCTTCATTTGGCATGTTCTGTTTCTATCAGGGGTTATACTATGCTGGTCTATTCCTGTTCTATTCATGCTTCATTTGGCATGTTCTGTTTCTATCAGGGGTTATACTATGCTGGTCTATTCCTGTTCTATTCATGCTTCATTTGGCATGTTCTGTTTCTATCAGGGGTTATACTATGCTGGTCTATTCCTGTTCTATTCATGCTTCATTTGGCATGTTCTGTTTCTATCAGGGGTTATACTATGCTGGTCTATTCCTGTTCTATTCATGCTTCATTTGGCATGTTCTGTTTCTATCAGGGGTTATACTATGCTGGTCTATTCCTGTTCTATTCATGCTTCATTTGGCATGTTCTGTTTCTATCAGGGGTTATACTATGCTGGTCTATTCCTGTTCTATTCATGCTTCATTTGGCATGTTCTGTTTCTATCAGGGGTTATACTATGCTGGTCTATTCCTGTTCTATTCATGCTTCATTTGGCATGTTCTGTTTCTATCAGGGGTTATACTATGCTGGTCTATTCCTGTTCTATTCATGCTTCATTTGGCATGTTCTGTTTCTATCAGGGGTTATACTATGCTGGTCTATTCCTGTTCTATTCATGCTTCATTTGGCATGTTCTGTTTCTATCAGGGGTTATACTATGCTGGTCTATTCCTGTTCTATTCATGCTTCATTTGGCATGTTCTGTTTCTATCAGGGGTTATACTATGCTGGTCTATTCCTGTTCTATTCATGCTTCATTTGGCATGTTCTGTTTCTATCAGGGGTTATACTATGCTGGTCTATTCCTGTTCTATTCATGCTTCATTTGGCATGTTCTGTTTCTATCAGGGGTTATACTATGCTGGTCTATTCCTGTTCTATTCATGCTTCATTTGGCATGTTCTGTTTCTATCAGGGGTTATACTATGCTGGTCTATTCCTGTTCTATTCATGCTTCATTTGGCATGTTCTGTTTCTATCAGGGGTTATACTATGCTGGTCTATTCCTGTTCTATTCATGCTTCATTTGGCATGTTCTGTTTCTATCAGGGGTTATACTATGCTGGTCTATTCCTGTTCTATTCATGCTTCATTTGGCATGTTCTGTTTCTATCAGGGGTTATACTATGCTGGTCTATTCCTGTTCCTGACTGGCAAGCATGACAAGGCCAGAGAATACATAGACAGGATGCTGAAGCTGAACGCTGAAAACGGGGATGTAAGTAAGCGTGTAAACAATGATGTATGACGCAATGGTGATGTAAGTAATCGTGTAAACAATTATGGATTCAGTAATACAATTTTGTAAGTAACACAATAATTTATCTTAAAAAATTTTGGTGACGCGAAAGTTGGTTAATGGTACAACTAAAATTTCCCTGAATTAATCTTTTGCAATTGTTTTTAGCAAATTTAAGGTCATGTTAATATCATTGTATAAGAGTACTAGCGTAATGTATATTGTATTTTCACACTGTTAACCGGTAATACATTTTTTATACTCTGCCAAACCTGGCAGAGGGTCAGACAAATCTAAAGCTTAATTACAATGTTTGACAAGCATTTGGGCACTATCAGACACAATTTCTGACAATATTCTGACTTAATTGTAGTAAAAAGACATTGTGTCAGACAGTCTTTTCGTAGGTTTCACTGAGTCTAATATTGTGCTTCTGTGTTCAAAATTAAGCAATCCTGTTTCCATCAAATGGTGGTTGTCGTTTGCAATTTAAGTTGATTGATTTGAGCCTCGCTCTGAGAAAAGGGGGTTTAATGCATGTGCGTTAAGTGCCATCCCAGATTAGCCTGTGCAGTCCGCACAGGCTAATCAGGGACGACACTTTGCGCCTAAACTGGATTTTAGTCAAGAACAGTCTTCCTTTGAATGAAAATACAAGAAAAGACGAAAGTGTCTTCCATGATTTGCCTGTGCGGACTGCACAGGCTGACTTGGGACAACACCCTACGCACATGCATTGAACCCCTTTTTAACAGAGCGAGGTTTATTTCTATTGTAAATGGTGTGTGTTGAACTGTGTTTTGTATGTATATTTAGGGTCTGGTGTTAAAAGGCTGGATCGAGCTCATGAGTGGTAGAGAAGCGAAGAAAGCTTTGAAGTTCTTTGATGATGCTTTAGCGTAAGTTTACCTGTCTTTGTTAGTTAGATAGTTAACCGAATGTCTCTTCTTCCGCAAAACAGACAGCTACAGTTCAGAAATAAATAATGACCTTAAATGTTTTTAGCTCACCTGTCACAAAGTGACATGGTGAGCTTATGTGATTGTGTGATGTCCGGCGTTCGTCCTGCGTGCGTCCGTGCGTCTTTCAACAATTTGTTTGTGTAGACAGTAGAGGTTACAGTTTTCATCCAATCATTATGAAATTTGGTCAGAATGTTTATCTTGATGAAATCTGGGTTGGGAATGTATTTACTCATCTGGGGTCAAAAACTAGGTCACTAGGTCAAATAATAGAAAAACCTTGTGTAGACAATTGAGGTAACAGTTTTCATGAGATCTTAATGAAATATGATCAGAATGTTTATCTTGAAGAAATCNTTTAGTGCATAGAAAATAGACAAAGTTTTTGATGAAATTGTATCCAGAAAACAAGGAGGCAGTAAGAACATTGATGGTCTGTTTGGTAAATCGCGTCACTTTGAGGCGAAGCACAACTACAGCGGAGCTCTGGATGCCGTTAATCAAGTGATTGTGCATTTCCCCACCTTCCTACCCGCTTTGATTGAGAAAATGAGGCTGCAACTATGTCTACAAGATTGGGAGTCGACTGTAGAAACATCTCAAAGGTTAGCTTTCTCAAACCGTTACATAGAAAGTAGATTTTAAGTTTTTAAGCAGTTAGTTAACGATTAAAAAGTCATCATTTATAGTAAAAAAGGTGAAAGTTGCATGCAAATAATTTACAATGTTTTTTCTTAAGACCATGCCTGTCGTCAAAACTGGCTGCCATGTAGGTTAATTTGTGTATAAACTTGCTACCTATTACCACATGCGATGTCACGGTCATTCTCTGTTACTTTTTTAACAAGCTCTAGTTACATTTATGGACCTGACTTGAGATGCCTAAAACAAAAACAGGTAATGTCAGTTAACCGAGGTATATAGTGCTGGTAGGTAAATATTGGATGGAATGTAGTCAAGTTTGTGTGTTTTTCTGTATATATATTTGTTTACACTAAATATTAAAGAAAAATGTTGTCAGTTTATTCTGGTACTCATTACAAGTATGTTGATTTTGCATTTACTGACTGTGTTTGAGTGTGTTGTCAAGGTTTTTTAGATCTCCTCTATAGACACCTAGTACTGGTTCTAGTCCCAGGAAAGGGACTCGACAGCGTTTCAAAGAAGTAGTGAGTACTTAAATACAATTGAGCTTAAATAAAAAGTTTTAAACTGAGTGCCGTATTTGTTTGCCTACAGATCCCTAGGTGTGGTGTAAGTGTTAGTGTAAATGTATAAGTGCCGTATTTGTGTGCCTACAGATCCCTAGGTGTGGTGTAAGTGCTAGTGTAAATGTATAAGTGCCGTATTTGTGTGCCTACAGATCCCTAGGTGTGGTGTAAGTGTTAGTGTAAATGTATAAGTGCCGTATTTGTGTGCCTACAGAGCCCTGGGTATGGTGTAAGTGTTAGTGTAAATGTATAAGTGCCGTATTTGTGTGCCTACAGAGCCCTGGGTGTGGTGTAAGTGTTAGTGTAAATGTATAAGTGCCGTATTTATGTGCCTACAGAGCCCTGGGTGTGGACCTGCACTGTCTGGAGGCCATGCGATACCAGGCCCTTCATCTGCTGTGCAGGGAGGGCAACTATCCAGAGGTCAGTGAACCAATCAGCAGTTATCAGTGACATGAGGTGTGTCATGTGTCGTGAGTGGTTTAAAAGAAGCCTATGCAGTCTACACAGGCTGATCTCGGGCAGCACTTTACTGTTATAGTAGATTTATGTTTTTGAGATACTTCCTTGAAAATGAAATACAATAAAAGCACTAAGTTTCCTCAGAGTGCTCCGACTGATTTTTAACAAAACTTAACAGTGCTAAACTTCTTAGTGCTTCCCATATAGGTCATTGACAATGGCCCTAGTGCATAATCCAATGCTTGAAAACAGTGAGTTATTAATCTCTGGTTGCTTGAAGACAGTGGTTTGCTCAAGTGTTGATCAAGAAATGATATTGCTTAAAATGTATGCGTCTTATAAATTTGTATAATAATTTACATATTGCCTTACGGTGTTTAACAAGATTGGTCCCTTGACCCAATCAGAATTAAGTTTTCTAACATTGACTGGGACAGGCTTTTACTTACTCCTGTATCATCAACAACATTTTGCATTAATCCATTAATGTTGTTACAATGTGCTTGTGTGTTGTGTGTTGTCTGTCTGTATTCATAGCTTATGTTATTATGTTTTGTATATCATACCGACAATAAATAAATATTGATTTGATTTGATTTGATTTGTTGCTAGGCTGCCAGTAAGATAGGAGACATCATCGCCACGCTGGACCGCTTTGAGTCCAAGAATGCGTCCCTGTACTGCAGCATGGCTGAGGTCTTCTGCAGGATGGTGAGTATTATAGACTGCATCTCTTTACCAGTTATTGCCCTTTATCTGCCAATATTTCTGTGTTCTCAGATTGGCATTCCGATCATTCAGTAACCCTTTTCCCCTTAGAGGCAAAATGAAAATGGCTGTATGCAACTAGCCTAAGACCAGAACAGCCTGTGAGTAGCTCACAGTCTGTTCAGGTTTTATGCTGTTTGCTGCTCAACAGTATCTTAGAGTTGAAAATGAAACTTTTTAAGATTTTCTAAGAGACTACAAACGTGTCAAAGTCAGTTTCTGAGTGGTAAAGGGGTTAACAAGCTGTAAGAGGTCGCAGTGTCGTAGTTAATATGGTGTCAGAGTTTTCATCATCACTTAGGAAGCTTTATCAGCTTCTTCTCTTAAAACACTAAGTACAGGTTTTACCCCAGAAATGTACTCGATAAGCCTTAAGTAAATGGGCCAGGCACTCTGTCTTAAGAGGGTTTAATGCATGTGCATGAACGTCCCAGATTAGCCCTTGCAGTCCGCACCGGCTAATCAGGGACGACACTTTCTGCTTTTATTGTGTTTTTTTTTTTTAAGGAAGACTGTTCTTGACAAAAATCCAGTTTAGGCGGAATTTGTCATCCCTGATTAGACTATGCGGACTGTGGTTTAAAGTAACCAGCTTTGACCCTTCCTCTGCCCCTATATTTCAGTGTGGCCGTAATCCCCTGGTCCTCCAGCAGACGTACACACTCATGGAGCGGGCGGTCAGTCTGAGCTCGGCAAACGCCGAGTACATTACAGAGCTTGGCTTCCAGCTACTGCTGCAGGGCAAGGTGAAGGACGCCCTACGATGCTACAAGAACGCCATGAAGATTGACGAGACCAGCGTAGCTGCTTTGACTGGTAAACATCAATGGTTTTCGTAAGATACCCTTTACCATTCAGATACGCACTTTGACGCGTTTGTAGTCCCTTAGAAAATCACATTTAATTTAAGACCTTTCTTACTGGATTTAAGTTTTAAAGCCTTCATTTCCAACCCTAAGATACTGATGGGCAGCAAACAGCATAAAACCTGAACAGACTGTGAGTTACTTGCAGGTGGTTGTGGTTTTATGCTGGTAACATATAGCCTTTTTATTCCCTCGTTTTTTCGAAACGGGACGTACTATAGTTTCACCCATGGCTGGCAGGCGGGCGGCGGCATCCACAGCAGTGCCCGCTCTCTTATTCAAATAGTTCGATCATTCGATCTTCACCAAACTTGGTTAGAAGTTGTATCTAGACAATATCTAGGTCAAGATTGAATATGGATCATGCTGGGTCAAAAACTAGGTCAGGGGGTCACTTAGTGCAACGGGCGTATCTTGTGACAATTCGGCACTCTTGTTCACTTTGCTTCGGTGTGGGAAAGGTTTAAATATATAGATATACTAGGATACATAGGAGTTTAAATTTCAAGGCTTCTAACACCTGATGTGTGAGCCTTGCCATCATAGGGAACGTGTTTGATGTTTTAAATGGGTTAAGTACAGATACCTTTGAGCCACGTGATTAAAACTGGGTCTTATGCCATATGCAGTCATCATAGTTTCCGACCAGCCTGCAAATCTGTGCATTCTTGTCAGGAGCTACCCTGTCCACTATAAAGTCAGGCAAGGTATCATGTTCTGATATGTGGACAGGGCAATTGCGCTGGCTGGTCTTGAGCTAAGCTGGCTGCATGTTGCATATGGTCCACATTTGCACAACTTGTTTATACAATTTTACTAAAGGATGTTTTTTTCAGTGTCACTCAATGTTAAGACGGGATAAAAAAAATCAAGAGATTTCTTCTTTGATGTATTTTGTTAATAGCATTTGAACGGGTCATACACTGTTGTATGCTTATGTTGTGGAATACATTGTTTGCAATTAAAATACCTGTAGTAAGTATATATCCATGTACATCGTCATGAAAACTCCCAATGTTTAAACATACATTTTTGTTCTTTCAGGCATCATCCGCTGTCAGTTACACGAGAACCAGATAGATGATGCTGCACAGCAGTTGGAATTCCTCGGGGAAATCCAACAGAGCATTGGAACATCCGCTGTATGTTTCAGTTATTACTTCAAACTTAGTGTAACATAGTGTTATATCGATTACAAATAGATTTCAAACTCCCAACTTAAATCTTAAAAACAAATGTGTTTTTTATACAAATCTTCTACACAGGTTATTTAAAAAAAAATGTAAAGACAAATTCATAGAATATCTGTTGTAAGTGTGGCATACATGACGTTTCTTATGATCTGTCAAAGACACTAGTTCTGGTTCTTATTAGGACACAGACTAAATAAGTTTGCCTCTATAGTCCAGCTCAAATATATAGAATTGAGGTACGCTTTGAGAAAACAGGGTTAAATGCATGTAGGTAAAGTGTCGTCCCAGATTTGCCTATGCAGTCTTTACAGGATTATCAGGGACAATACTTTCCGCATAAACTGGATTTTCACTAAGAAGAACATTCCTTTAAACGAAAAATACCATACAAGGGGAAAGTGTTGTTTATGATTAGCCTGTTCAGACTGCACAGGCTAATCTGGGATGACACTTTATGCACATGCATTAAACCCCCTTTTCCCAGAGCAAGGCTCAATTATATTAAGTGCCTGGTTTTCTTACAGGACCTGTTATACATGAGTGCAGTGTTGGCCATCAAGAGGTCGGCAGGGCCAGAGAAATGTATCGAGCAACTCAACAACTGCATTGAAACACACTTCAAATCATTGAAGGTAACACTTAGATCATTGGTTGAATTGTACTAAATTCTGGATTAAAGCATTCTTGTTTGGCGGAGGGATATTGTTTTGGCGTTGTCTGTCCATCCTTCCGTGCGTCCGTCCATCCGGCACTTTTGTGTCCGGAGCCATATCTTGGAAGTGCTTTGGCGGATTTCATTGAAACTTGGTATGAGTATATATATGGATAAGAGGATGATGCAAGCCAAATGGCAGTGTACACCATCTGTTAATAAAGGAGTTATGGCCCTTTGTTTCTTGAAAAAATGCTTTTTTCTGTGACAAAGCTCTAGTTTGGCGGGAGATATCAATTCAATGAATTTGCTTGTTTATTTTTTTTGCCGGACAAACATGGGATTGTAAAAAGCGCCGTTTTTAAGTATAGAACACATGGGCCAGTATTGGAAAAGTACATGAATGAATTTCGCTTTTTATGTTCCCCAGTCTATACTGGGGGACATATTGTTTTTGCCCTGTCTGTTTGTTGGTTTGTTTGCACACACTTTAACATTGGCCATAACTTTTGCAATATTGAAGAAGATAGCAACTTGATATTTGGCATGCATGTGTATCTCATGGAGCTGCACATTTTGAGTGGTGAAAGGTCAAGGTCATCCTTCAAGGTCAAAGGTCAAATATATGGGTCAAAATCGCTCAAAAGGGGACATACCGTAATACGTTGTGTATAAGGTGCATTTGTGTATAACGCGCATCAACTTTTTGAAGCAAAAAATCGGGAAAAAAAAAATTTATGCAAAAATTCATGTTGAAGAGTGTTGTTTATTGCTCATTCAGTTCCCAGTAAAATTGACAGGTGACTTTAACGGCTCAAACTTCTCAACACCATTACTGACATTACACGCGATAATTAAACAATGGAGGTGTGATGCCGTTTGCCGGTTCGCGTGTTTTGATAATAGCCCAGCTACACAAAACTTGACAGGTGACGCAAATTACTCGATATTCACAACTCCAATCTTGACAAGACGTATGAAAACGTGTGAACAAACACAACATCAATTTTATTAACACATTTGAAAAGCAATAAAAATAATCATCAATATCGGGAAAGGCCTTGCCGACATACTATTGTAAATCGACAAGTGCCCCCAAGTAAATTGTGTAACCCTAGTACAGTAGGGTATAATATTGTGGGAATAAACAATAAAATTTAAATAAAAATGGCTTCCTTGTTTTTCATTTTCTTCTTCAAATTTATTTGATTTCAATGCTCTGTACGTACCTGAAAAAGATAGAAAATATTAATGTTAACTTTATAACGTTTGTCAATCTATATTCAGATCGTAAATNATTGTTTAAAACAGTGAAATTATCAGTTTTAATTCACTGATATTTCTCTATAAACCACCGGAAAGCATTAAATAAAAGCCGCTTTCTGTGAAAACTGGGCTTAATTCATGTGCTATAAGTCTCAGATTAGCCTTTCCAGTCCACACAGGCGTATCTGTGAGGATGCTTTTCCGCTTTTATGGAATTCTTCTTTTGAAAGGAGGTATTTTCTGAAAGGAAATTAAGTCTGGTAAAAAAGTGTCATCCCTGATTAGCCCTTGGGGGACATCAAAAGCTAATCTGGGTCGATACTTTAACGCACATGCATTGAGCCCAGTTTTCCCAGAGACCACCTTATATTCCGGATTCCAATTAAATGTTGTATTGTTTGAATCATCAGATTTATAAGTTTTGTACAATAACAAGTGTCAAGCAAAATATTGCACATGCAATAAGTACAAGATAACTGATCATCTTGGCAGGAAACTAAGGTATAATTGTTGTAAATGCAACAAAAACAACCATAAATAATAGCAGTCAAACAAAGTGTGCTCCAATTTTGTGATTGTCCATGGTAAAACACCAATGTCAAACAGTTTAAAATTAATCCATTGATCATTCAACCAAGTGGTATAATTTAGCTCTGGAATAGCAACCCATAATTGGGCAATCCTGTCCTTCATTGACCGTTATCTAAAGGTTAATATTAAGCCAATATAACGGATTGATATTCGACTCCTGACAGGTTCATTTATGATTCTTGCTCTGGGAAAACATAATTAAATGCATGTGCGTAAAGTGTCGTCCCAGATTAGCCAGTGAAGTCCGCACAGGCTAATCAGGGACAACACTTTCCGCTTTAATGGTATTTTTTGTTTAATTGAATTCTCTTCTTACTAGTGTAGTCACTGATTAGCCTGTGCAGACCGCACAAGCTTATCTGGAACGATACTTGCACAAAGCCCATTTTTCAAAGAGACCACCTGATATTCTGAATTTCAATTAAATGTTGTATTGTATGAATCATCCTGTATATGCGTAAAGTGTCTTCCCTGATTAGCCTGTGCGAACTGCACAGGCTAATCTGGTATGACACTTTGCGCTAATGCAATAAGCCCAGTTTTCACATAACGAGGTTCCTATGGGTATTGCAGGGCTTTCCTCTGGGACTGCAGTACTTCAAGCTACTCAATCCAGACTTCCTGCTACAGGTCATCAAGGACTATCTGTTGTTTGCTCCTCAGAAGGTTAGTGCATCTTTTACCCTTTACCACTCAGATACGCATTTTAACTTGCTTGAATTAACCTTTTAACCTTTCTAAATAGATTCAAGTTTTTTTGGGTTCATTTCCAACCTATTTACTGATGAGCAGAAAACAGCATAACAGCTAGGTTTTTTTGCTGGTTGCATATAGCCATTTTCACATTGCTTCTGAGCGGAAAAATGTTTACTGTGGTAGTGCATCTTTAACTGTGTAAATGCACTTTTTAGCGTTAACATGAATGGTTACTCAAGGTTTTGCCAACTAATGATATTGTTATGTTAAACAGGAGATTGTTTCCTTTAAATGTGGCTAATTGGTTTAATATAACCACTGATGAAATCACATCCTCAATGTTTTTACTAACTACCAAATCTGGAGCATATTAATACTTCAGCAGCTTTTGATCAGTAGGTTTTGTAGACCTTCTCAAAAGAGTTTGGTTTGCTATTTGTTAACCATACTCATTCAATTATTGCATTGTGTAACCCATGTATTTACTGTTCCTTAGCCTCCAGAAGGGAAACAGGTATTCCCCATGCACTGTTACTGTATGTCATGGTAGCTGCAGGGTAGTTTCCTAGTTATAGGTCAGACAAATTTTCCTGACACTAACTTTTGTGCATTATTTGAGAACCTGATTTTTGCAGATATTTCTAAATATCTGTAGACAAAGAACACAAAAGCATTTTTAAACTAGCCAATAAAGACTGTTCAAAACGCCTGGTCTTAAACGCACTGTTATAAAATACATTTGTAAAAATATTGTCAAATCATGTAAAAAGTGTTGCATGATCCATGTTAATTGCCCAGTAAACAACGTATTGTAGTTTTGATGCTTGGCAATCAAACTATTTGAGCTAACACCGCTTTCATGTAATGTTTACCCATCGGAACTCTTAATTAGCCATTAAATAACCAGAAATCAAATAATATTTCTTATTTATTTATTTTTGGTTACTTTATTCAAAGAGTATTTAAAACATTCCATTTTGGAATTGTAAAAATTACTTATTTGTATCTGAAAATGTATGACATAATTATATCATATACAAAGATATAACATTATTGCTAATTAAGAAGCTGTGATCTAAATTCANTTACGGCAATAAGTGTCGGGTTATTTGGGTTAAGCTAATGCACATACTTGTCTAATGTATTGTTGTCAAGAAAGGTTTGTTTAAGCTATAGGTTTCAAAATCAATGTTGCTTAAAAATAATTCTTTCATTGCACAATTTTGAAGTTTGAGTTTGTGTAAATGTAGCAAGTCCAGGGTGGATGGTTGACCATTTATTTAATAAATGCCATCTAGAGTTTCATCATTCAGTTTTGGAAGGAAACAAACAATGCAAGAATGTCAATGAATCAAGAGAGTTTCTCAAATGTTTTGTTGCATTACTTATGTTTTTTCCCCCATTAATTTACCCTGTGACAAATATCTTCATAGCCATGCCATTTCATGTACTATCTTGGACATATTTGTTTTAAAACAGTAGGTTGGTTTTTCCCACTTAAACCATGCTTTGTGTTGTTTCTACATGCAGAATGTCTAGAATATATATTGTGCACTGTGAAGGTATTCAGTGTTGTTGATGTTTGTGTATGTTGTGTATAGAGGTCCACTCAACATTTTAGCTTTTAATGAAGTCACGTAAATGCTACAGTCTTGCTCTTAAAAACCAAGGAAGTCAGGAATAGTCACAAACTGTTAATCATGGCAATATCTTTTAAAATATCACTTCTACTTATTTCCACTACACAATGAACCTGACACTGGCAGTTAATCTGTGTGACATTTTTTTACTTCAGCTTTTATTAGTGTGTATATAAGTTAATGATATGTACATAATCATGTTTCTTTTAATAATTCTTTTTTTGGTATCTGCATTGCCTTATATAAACATAAAAATGAGCCTTGTTTCTTGGAAAAGTGTCGTAAAATATGCGTAAAGTTTCGTCCCAGATTAGCCTGTGCAGTCCAAACAGGCTTATCAGGGACAACACTTTCCGCCCAAACTGGATTTTTGTCAAGAAGAGTCTTGCTTTAAACAAAAAATAATAAAAAGTGGAAAGTGCCATCCCTGATTAGCCTGTGCAGACTGCTCAGGCTAATCTGGGATGACACTTTACGCACATGCATTAAACCCCCTTTTCTCACCTTGTTTCAGCCTGTGACGCCAGGGCAGGCAGTGAACCCAGTGTTGAAGCGCTGTAACCAGGTACTGGACCCCCTGACCCGGGCTGTGCCAGGCCTGCTGGAGGCTCTCTACCTCATGGGCCATGTCAAGTTCCTAGCAGGTGAGACCACAAGAATAGTGGATAGGCAATTATCAATTGAGAAAATGGGGCTGAATGAATGTGCGTAAAGTGTCATCCAAAATTAGCCTGTGCAGTCCCCACCCTTTTACAGATTGTCATGAAATTTGCTTCAAATGTAGAGGGCATTAAGATGATTTGCAAAAGGCTTCATTCGGCCATGCCGACTCAAAGTCAAGGTTATACTTGACGGTCAAAGGTGTTAGCCCCCATTTTCATGTCTGCTCCATATCTCCTAAACCCTTTGAAGAATGTTAGTGAAACATGACTTGAATATTTATGTCATTGATACTTTGTGCAGAAGGCATGAGTCAGTAATGCCAGGTCAATGTCAAGGTAATAATTCAAGATCAAAAGTTTGAGCCTCCATTTTTGTGTTGTCTCTTATTACTTTTGAAGGATTTTCATGGAGCTTGTCTCTAATGTAAAAGGCATTGAGACGATGTGCAGAATGCATTAGTAAGTCATGCTGGCTCAAGGTCAAGGTTGTACTTAAGGTCAAGGTTTGAGCCCCAATTTGTGTGTCAGCTCCATACCTCCTATATCCTTTGAAGGATTTTCATGAAACTTGGCAAAAAATGTTAAGGTCATTAACACAATGTGCAGAACCCATTCTTCAGTCACATCAACTCAAGGTCAAGGCCATACTTCAAGGTTAAAGGTTTTAGCCTTTATTTGTGTATCTGCTTCATATCCTTTACCTTTTGAAGGATTTTTTATGAAACATGCCTCAAATGTTGATGGCAATGACACAATATGCCGGCTCAAGGTCACAGATGTACTTCAAGGTGAAAGGTTTGAGCCTCCATATCTCCTGTGCCCTTTGAATGTTTTTTATTTAACTGGGCTGAAATGTTAAGGTCATTTAGTAGATGGGCAGAAGGCGTTAGTCAGTCAGGCCTGCTAAAGGTAAAGGTCTTACTTCAAGGTCTAACAACTAAAAATTTAGCCTCAATTTTTGTGTTTGGTCCACATCTCCTATACATATTGAAGGATTTTCATGAAACTTGGTTACAATATTTAAGTTATTGAGACGATGTGCAGAAGGCATGAGTATGTCACTTCAGCTCAAGGTCATGTTTAAAACTTCAAGGTCAAAAGTTTTAGCCTCTTTTTTGTGTTCCGTCCATGTCTCCTTTGCCTGCCTTATAAAATCAAGATATCAAAGGTAAAGGTCACAGGGAGGACTTCGTTGCAAGTCACAGGGCATACATGTTTTACAAAATCTCTTGTCTATAATTGTCATGTGCCCATGTGTTCTCTCCCCCAGGTGAGGTAGAGCCTGCCCAGGCCACTCTGCATTACTGTAAAGAAGTGGAGCCCAGAGAAAACGGCAAAATTTTTATAAGTTAATGTTTATGTCCCTGTTCACTGTATGCCCATATTTTCGCTCAGGTGAGATTGAGCCAGCCCAGTCCACTCTACAGCACTGTATAGAGGTTGAGCCCACATTCTCCGATGCCCACATCCTAATGGCCCAGATACACCTGCACCAGAACAACTTCAAGCTGGCAAACCAGTCCCTGGAAGTTGGCCTTAGCCACAACTTTGAGGTGTGTATGTGTGTTAAATGTTCATAATGCAAAAATGGGTTTTACGCAAAAAACTGTAAGCTTAGCTCTAGACCATCCTGCCTATCTGCACAGGTGGGTCAGGAGCTACCTTGTCCGCTTATGAGACCACTGCATGACTTTATAGCGGACAGGTGGCCCCGGAGCTACGCCGGCCGCATACAACATAAGACCCATTTTTGCATGCGGGGGCTCAAATTATACGTGAATTGCATTTATTTCTTGAATAACTTTATCAAAGTCCAGGTACACCTAGATTTATGTATTTTTGGAATGCAATATCCTGCTCATGAGCTACACTTTAAGTTTTCTCTGCCAATCCCACCCAGTTGCATGTTGTTTAGTGCATTCTTATGATAGTATTTGTGATTGTCTAGGTACGAGATCACCCGCTGTACCATCTGATCAGGGCTCGTATACAGAAGAAGCAGGGCGAGAATGAGGAGGCAGTGCGCACACTTCAGATGGCCATGTCTCTCCCGGGAATAAAAGGTATTGGAAATCACGATATCATGAGAGGAAATGTTGCATTAAATGGTCTCAATGAGGTTTTAAAAATCTGAGGATGGTAATAAATTTCAACTTAAATGGCTAAGCCTCTTCAATGGGTTAACACTCATGATTGTCATTACCTAGACCTAGATTAAACATGTTTTTGAATTCAAATAAATGCAATTACAGTAAAACAATTCACATTTCTTATGTATGGTGACATTTGCATATCAAATATAGACCAGTAGAAGAACATCTAGTGTGAAGTCACTGAAATGTCCAAGTTGTTNCTTCATTTAGATGACTCCTTTAATAAATTCAATACAAAACGACCACTCATGCAAGATCCTATATATGTGATGTGTAAGGTAAATGAGTAGCGCTTTGAGAAAATGGGGTTAAATGCATGTGCATAAAGTGTCTATTGCAGATCTGCAAAAGTACAGTTTAATAATTAAACATATTTAAATAGCTTTCTTGATAATCTCTGAGGGCTTTTTTCTAGAGAAAAACAATGTTTACAACTATATATCTCATAAGTGCTTGTGCTCTTTTGCAGACTAGATATTGACTTTATATTGTTATGTATATTCAGTGTGAATAATTCAAATAACAGAAAGAATGTCATAGGTATATAATAACAAGATTGTTAAACAGTTATGCGTACAATGTTGTGATATATTTGTACTGGTATTCAGCTGGAATACTTAAATTGGACATACGGTATGTCAGCTGTGTACTCATACAAAAATATAACCCTAATATACACAACGCTTTTATATAACCTAATATTATTCATCTCCTTGAAATAAAATATTAGGTATATTAAAATATTGAACATGCAATACTTAAGTTACTTAATTGTGTTATAAATATTCAATCATTCATTCTTATATTTTGTAGTAAACACATTTTTTTACATCATTTTATATAAATGTACACTTTGTGTCCTCCGTCAGCATGAGGCTGCCAAGATCATGCAGGATGCCATCAACGACTTCCAAGGCACGGGCGAGGAAATGCGTATCACCATCGCCAACGCGGACCTGTCCATCGCCCGCGGCGATGTGGAAGCCGCCCTCACCATGCTGCGAAACATTGGCCCCAATCAGCCGTACTTTGTGCAAGCGCGGGAGAAGATGGCGGACATTTATCTGCATCATCGCAAGGACAAGAAACTGTATGCCAGCTGTTACAGGTAAGCGGAGGCAGAATTGCTTGGCTTTGGTGGCAGAAAATCGCTCTGGGAAAATGGGGGTTTAATGCATGTGCGTAACGTGTTGTCCCAGATTAGCCTGTGCAGTCCATAGGCTAAATAGGGATGACACTTTTCGCTGCTATGGTATTTTTATGCCCCCTTTTTAAAAAAAAAGGGGGTATATTGTTTTTTGGCCTGTCTGTCTGTCTGTCATTCTGTCTGTCTGTCCAAAACTTTAACCAATATTAAAGTTTTGTCATAATTTTTGCAATATTGAAGATAGCAAATTCATATTTGGCATGCATGTGTAACTCATGGAGCTGCACATTTTGAGTGGTGAAAGATCAAGGTCAAGGTCATCCTTCAAGGTCAAAGGTAAAAAAAAAATCAAAGCGGCGCATTAGGGGGCATTGTGTTTCTGACAAACATATCTCTTGTTCATTTTAAGGAAGTCTCTTCCGAGTGTTAAATCAGTTTAGGCGGAAAGTGTCGTCCCTGATTAGCCTGTTCAGACTGCGCACATGCATTTAGCCTTGTCTTGCCAGAGCAAGGCTCATTTGTCTTATCTGCTGACTGCAGCAGTAAATTCAGAGTTGTTGTTTTTTTTAATGCGTTTGTTTCATTAGATCAATTTGTTTGATAACGATGGTTATTTTTATGAAGGTCTAAACATTTATTGGGAAATATGCACATTTTTTACAAGACTTATCTGTACAGTAAACTGATTTTCTGAATTGTGAATTGTGAATTAATTCTCATGGAGCTATCCGTTTTGTTAATTTCCTTCTTATAATGCCATAACATTCATCATAAATATATAATGCTGCCATATACAAAGTTGATTATTATTTCATTGCTTGTATTTATTAGTTCATCTGATAAGATGAGCTCAAATTGATCTAGTAATGAAAGTTTCCAATGTTTATCAGGGAGTTAGTTGAGAAGAACCCCAGCCCACACACCTGCCTGTTGCTAGGAGATGCTTACATGAGCATTCAAGAGGTGAGCTTGCACTTTCAGGGGTAGGATATGTCCTCATTTCAGCTGATGTCCTACTTTTAAGTACCTATTTTGTTTGACAAAAAGTTGATTGGATCTGATGAAAAATGAAGAGTTCTGGTGACCCCAGTTATACTGTGTTGCTTCCACTGAGGTTTTTCCAAAATCACACCTCAGGCTTTATATGTTAAAATAAAGTGTAAAACTGTATTGAAAACCTAGTACAATTCCATATGCGAATCATCTTACACACAATTTCTACAAAATATTGCTGTGTTGATGATCTCTAGGACATTAAATTGGAAGCAAATAAATATAAAATTTGTACTTATGGATAGTTCTCACCAAATGGCAAATATTTATAAAGGCAGTAGGTAAAAATTGAAATTTAAAAATGTATTGTTTGGCTTCGTACAGGAGAAATACACAAATTATCAGATTTTTACGTAAGAAAAAAAAATATAGTAGATCAGCTACGCTTGTGGAAAACGGGGCTTAATGCATGTGCATAAAGTGTCGTCCTAGATTAGCCTGTGCGGACTGCACAGGCTTATCTGGGAAGACACTTAACGCTTATGCATTAAGCCCTGTTTTCTCAGAGCGAGGGCTCAAAATAAAATATGTTGTGTGTTGCATGGTCTAGCCTGAGAAAGCCATAGAGGTGTATGAGTCAGCCTTGAAGAAGAACCCCAAGGATGGGACGCTTGCCAGCAAGATAGGACAGGCCCTTGTCAAGACTCACAATTATGGCAAGGTGAGATCAGTCGAGCCTGGTTCTGGGAAAACTGAGCTTAATGCATGTGTATAATGTTTCATCCCAGATTAGCCTGTGCAGTCTGCACAGGCTTATCAGAGACAACACTCTCTGCCAAAACTGAACTTTTGTTTAGAAGAGACTTCCTTTAAACGAAAAATTCCATAAAAGCAGAAAGTGTTGTCCCAGATTAGCCTGTGCACAATTGAAAAGATGGTAAGGTTACAGAAATATTCAGTGAACTTTACAGTAGCGCAGAAGAAAATACTGGTAGTTATTTAGCTTTCCAAAAGTGAGCATTTCATTAGAAAATCCAGAAAGCTTTAATAACTAGTAATTGGCACCATTTGAAGTATTTTACTGCTGAATAATGTTTTTATTTATTCAACTGTTTCATTGTCTTTAATTCTATTTTCCATTCTGAAATATTAAGTTTACAATACCATAGAGAGTGGAATGATATATTATTTACTGAAATTAAGCAATTATTGCACCCTCAAGACGTCAAGCAGTACACTTATATATTTTTATGTTGTTTGATATTTTAAATATTTCGTTGTTAAATGTTGATTGATATTTACATAAGCAGATATGTGTCGTGTTCTGACAAAACTGGGCAAAATGCTTGTGCGTAAA
>VMBQ01000430.1:131784-150397 GCA_007657795.1 Dreissena rostriformis
AATTGTCCACAGTGTACAGATTTGGCCTAAAGTCATGCTAGATCCTTTCAGCAAACAATTCAAGCTCCCTCCAACTTATCTTTATAATTATAAGAATATGTAACGACAATTTAAATTGTACTCCATATTAGTGACTGTTGGGGTATTTCTGAGAATAAATGAAAAATGAAGTTGTCAAGTACGAATAACCTTAAATCTCTCAACATTAACCTCAAATTTGCGAAAAAAAATCATTTTGGCTTCATTATTTTTTAAATCACCCTTAACTGGATTTTCGCTATGGAGAGACTTCCTTTGAACGAAAATACCATGAAAGCGGAAAGTGTCATCCCTGATAAGCCTGTGCAGACTGCATAGGCTAATCTAGGAGGACACTTGAGGTACATGCATTAAGCCAAGTTTTCCCAGAAGATGGTTCCAATACTTTGAGAGTTGTTCTGTCATTTCATGCCTGTGATTTTTTTTATGTTTGGAAATAAGTCAAGCACCCTTAAGTTTGTTAAATCTTCAATAAAGTTATTGAACTGCACATTATTTCAATATTGATTGCACTTGGTACTTTGATGTTTTGTGTGTGCCATGTATGTATATAAATGTTTGAGGTCCAATGCCATATAAAAGACTGTTGTCCATGAATATTTTGAACTCATATGTAATCATGGAATCTGTTTTATCGGCTTAGCTTTATTTTTAGTTTAAACATATTCATTTCAGGTTGATTGCATTGAAAGCCTCAGGCTTAATGAAATGCTCTGATGTCTGTATCCTGGGTAGAACCCGTACTTCGTATCTTTGGGAGATGTAAAAAATGCTTCCGCATTGGGGATCAAACCTGTGACCTCCCAGTCACTAGGTGGAGACCATACCCACTATGCCACGGCAACCTCTATCTGCTTGACATTTGTACATCAGATACATTTGTATCACCCCTATTCTTGAAATGATAGTTTTATCTGTATACTCAATACAAGCATAGTTAGCTCCAATCGATACAAACATGGTAGGCTCCCTGCTTTGCTGCTTTGCAGGTACAAATGGAGGTACCAGGGTCGCCAATATTTGTAATGAAGATGGCACAGGCGGCTCGCCACCTCGAGGTCCAACTGCTCGCGGACGCATACGGTAACGCAATCTCGCTGTTCGGTCGTGACTGCTCGATCCAACGGCGACACCAGAAGATTATTGAGGAGGCTCCAACCACCATCGCATCCAGTGAGACCTTCCAGAGAATGGAGGAGGTATGGGAAAACTTAAAGTGTCGTCCCAGTTTGGCCTGTGCATTCCACATAGGCTAATCAATTATGACACTTTTGTTTTATTGTATTTTTGGTTTAAAAGAAGTCTCTTCTAAGCAAAAATCCAGTGTAGGCGAAAAGTTTTGTCCCTGATTAGCCTGTGCGGACTGCACAAGCTAATCTGGGATGACACTTTACGCACATTCATAAATAATGCCCCCACCTCGATTGCCTCCAGTGAGACCTCCCATAGAATGGAGGAAGTATGGGGGCATAAAATGAGTGATGCCAGGGGTGTGATTTTGTTTTTCCTTTCAGCTGATTTCATCCCTTTTATTGTCAAACAAATTTTACAAACAGTTTTAGCTTTGCTGGATCTCTTCACAAATGAAGAGTTTATTTGAAACCTCTTAGGGGGGTAGGGCATTTTCCTCCCCTGAGGTGGTTCTTAATCACACCCCTGGATGTGGAGAAGTACAGGGGCATAAAATGATTCATGTGGGAAGTATTTGAGCCTTGTACTTGGAAAACTGGGCTTAATGCATGTGCGTAAAAGTGTCGTCCCATATTAGCCTGTGCAGTCAGCACACTGAATTTTCTTTCAGAAGACACGTCCCTTAAACGAAAAAATTCCATAAAAGTGGAAAGTGTCGTCCCTTATTAGCCTGTGCAAACTGCAATGGCTTATCTTGGATGACACTTTAGACACATGTATTAAGCCTTTTTTCCCACATGGGGGCTCATTTATTACTTGGATTGTTAAGATTTTTGCCAATATTTGACATATGGAAACAAAAGAACTGTCTTGCTAACATATGAACATTTTTTCACTGTTTTTGCTGGTGTGTTCCAGGCAGCTGTAAAGCTTGCCAAGATGGTTGGGTATGTGAGTGCAGGAACAGTAGAGTACCTGTACAATGCAGACGACGGAACATTCTACTTCCTAGAGCTGAACCCCCGTCTGCAAGTGGAACATCCCTGTACTGAGATGGTAGCAGACCTGAACCTTCCAGCTCTACAACTCCAGGTATGTACCTCCCCCACCATGCAAGTGGAACATCCCATACTGAGATACCTCCTTCCCCCCCCCCCCACNAAGCCTCAAAACGGATACATACTTGTGGAGCAAAAAGATAATATTCCATTTATTATATACACTCCAACACCTCTACTTGCTGAAAATTTCAACCTTTCTTGTGGTTGTACAATACAGTACACTATGCTTTGTAATGATTACATCATATTCAGAAAAAAATAGTCCTGCTAGAAAGGTAATAAGAGGTAGGAAAACAATAAGTAACATAATACTGTTATTTTTTTTGTATCAAATTGTTTTTCATGGATTGATAAAGCCTGCATTTTGTTAAGATTTTAAACAGGTATATGATGAAAGCCATCAAGTGAAGTTTATTAATGAGATAAATGTATATTAAATTACCAATATCTGCATCATGTTCTGTAGTTGATGACATATGAGCGGCATATTGAGAAAATGGCTCTTATGCCATATGTGGCCAGCATAGCTCCAGATTGGCCTGAGCAGTCTGATCAGGAGTAACCCTGTCGGCTATAAAGTCACACGAGGTTTCGCTGTTTTATAAGCAGACAGGGTAGCTCCTGACCAGACTGCACCGAAGCATAATAGTATGAGGCCCATTTTTGCATGAGGCGAATCATATTTAGGTTTTCTTAATTGATTATCAAATTAATACTTAATTCTATCTATATCTCAAAAATGTATCATTCAAGTCTAAGTGATGTGCATGTATGTTTGATAGATGGAGAGCTGGACATCATGATTGACCATACCAGGTTCATGGTGCTGTTGGCCAAGGTCTATGAGAAGAGCGGCCGCACTGAGGACGCCATTTTGTCACTTACAAAAGCAAGAGAAATGCAGGCCAGGCAAGTACTGCACCTTTTCACGAACACAGTGGAATCACAAATATTCGTGGGGGTCCAATTTTTACGATTTTTGTGGGCCCCACTGTTGCACAAATGTATGTCAATTGCAAATATTTACCTATTTTATCATGAATGAAGGAGTGCAATATTGCCTGTGTCTGTTTGTAGGGTTCTGAAGAGGGTGCAGCTGGAGCAACCTGATGCTGTCACAGCACAGAAACAACTGGCCACAGAGTGAGTAGTGTTATACTGATGTAATGAAGAACACATTTGAGCAACAATCTTGGAAAACGTGGGTCTAACACTTTCAGTGCGGGAACCGAATTGTGAAGGTCTTTGCAAACAGTTTGGATCCAGATGAGACGCCACAAAACGTGGCGTCTCATCAGGATCCAAACTGTTTGCTATTCTGATAGTATTCTTTGAAAAAAATCAAAGAAAACGCTAATTTCAAAAATTCAGCAGACAACATTTTAGCAGACGACAAATTTCCCAGCATGCAAAGGTTAAATGCATGTGCCTAAAGTGTCGTCCAAGATAATCCTGTTCAGTCGGAACATGCTTATCAGGGATGACACTTTCCGCCTAGAGTTGATTTTTTTGTTTAGAAGATACTTCTTTAAAGGGAGAAAAATTCCATAAAAGTGGAAAGTGTTGTGCCTGTGAAGACTGCACAAGCTGATCTCAGAGGACGCTTTACGCACATGCATTAACCCCCATTTTCCCAGAGAATGGCTCATTTATATCACGTACAACATGAGTTGCATGCTCAACACTCGATTTAATGTATTCAACAATTTGTTGTGAATGTTCTGTAGTCTTTGTCTTTAACTTCATAAAAAGTGTTCATATTTGCATCACTTGAATATTATTTTGCTTATATAATCATAGATTAAGCGGACTCTCTGCATCTTAACACCAATAAAACCAGCTGATAATTGTGGTAAAAGCGGTGACAATTATCATCTACAAGTATGAGGAAAAAACACACAAAAACACAAGATAATTCTCGATAAACACTGATAATGATCTACAATGTATTTACCCTGAAATACTATTTTTTGCATGAGATGTCAAACTGAGGTGCAATGTTCACACCGGCCATTTCAAGACCCAATGTCATCTCTGTAATGGGGCATCCCCTGTCACTTGAACTGTCTCCCATAACACATCTAACAACTTTGCTGGGTGGGATACCCACATGGGCTACAATCCTGTTTCACTCGATAATAAATGTCATTAACACTCAAATACATACACAATGTTTGTGTTTGAATATCGCTTTTGTGTGTAATATGTCATCCCAGAATAGCCTGTGCTGTCCACACCGGCTGATCAGGGACGACACTTTCCTTTTTTATGGGATTTTTCGTTTAAAAGAAGTCTATTCTAAATTAAAATCCAGTTTATGCGGAAAGTGTTGTCCCTGATCAGCCTGTGCCGACTGCACAGGCTAATCTGGGACACCACTTTACGCACATGCATTAAGCCCTGTTTTCCAAAAGCGAGCCTCGTTTGTTTTCAGTATTTGCAGCCAGATGGCTCAGCACTGGAATAACCAGCGTGACTTTGAGAAGGCTATCACCCTGTACAAGGAGGCCTTGGTGTACAATGAAAATGATGGCAAGGTGAGGGAAAACATCTGCTTTCCTGGTGTGGAGCTTAATATCTAAGCTGCTTCATGCAAAAATGGGTCTTATGCTATATGGGGTCGGAATAGCTCCAGGCCAGCCTAAGCAATTGCCCAGTCGGATCAGGGGCTGCGCTGTCTGCTTTGAAGTCGCTTAAGGTTTAGTGGTCTCATAAGTGGGCAGGGTAGCTCCTGACAAGACTGTGCAATTGCCATGTTGGTCTGGAGCTAAGCAGGTGGCATATGGCATTAGACCCATTTTTGCATGACATGACTTATTTCACTGACTTATATTTCAAGTATAGCCTCAAATTATTGGTTTGATTGTGGTCTTAACTTATTTTCTTCTTTTAAGATTCAGGTGAAATCACCTTGTTGCAGTTCTGTGCAGTCAGAGACTGTCTATGTTTAACAATTGTCACATGGCTCATTTATAATTGACCATAGTCATGAATAATTACAAATGAAAATTTATGATACATTATCGTACACAATTAGTATTGATTAAAATTGATCAATCAGCGATGGTCATGTACCTCCATTAAGTGTGCCAGCTTCATTTTTACCTTATGACTGTAATTCTTCTTTGCAGTCCACTTAGACTTATCAGAGACGACACTCTCCGCCTAACCTGGATTTTACTTTTATAGAGACTTCCTTGAAAAATTGCATAAAAGCAGAAAGTGTTGTCCCTGATTAGCCTGTGCAGACTGCACAGGCCAATCTGGGATGACACTTGACGCACCTGCTTTAAGAACAGTTTTCCCAGAACGCGACTCATGTTGTACATTTCAGATCATGCTGGATGTGGCAGGCCTGTACCTATCCACAGGAGACCTGGATGCCTGTCAACATCAGCTGATGACCCTTCTCAAGAGTGACAAGGAGAATGATGCAGCCACTATTGTAAGTATCAACCGTAGCCATTCAGTCCTTTGATTATATTGTGATGTTATGAATCTCTTGTTTCACTTGAATGTCAGGTAAACATACACAGGTATTTATCTTATTATAAAATACTAACAAACGTACCAAACAGAGTTTTATAGCTGTCTTTTTTGACCATTCAGTTTTCATGTTAACATTTTAGCAAAGACCAATTCTGTAGTTTATTCTATTGTCCAATTTCATTATGCAATAATTATGCCCCCCTCAAAAAAGTGGAGGTATATTGCTTTGCATTTGCATATGTCCTTAGATCTTTTGTTTTCATGCAATATGTAGAGAACACTTTGACCATAAACCATTTAAATTGGTATGACGGTTGCTTGGGAGGAAAGGCAGATGCTTATCAATTTTGAGATCAACAGGGCAAAGGTCAAGGTCACAGGGGCTTGTCACAGTATATTTTTTACAGCAAGATTGTCTTGACAATGCTTTGAACAAAGACGATGAAAATTGGTATAGTGATTATTTCTGAGAAAGGAAGACGTTTATTGATTTTGAGGTCGCCATGTTAAAGGTCAAGGTCACAGGGTCTTGTAAAAAGACATTTGATTCATCACTTTTTTTATTCTTTGACCTGCAATCATTCAAATTGTTTTAAGTGTTTTCATGTGAAGAAAAGAAGGCGCATTTTGATTTTGAGGTCACCAGGTCATAGGTGCGCACTCGGGCAGGAACGGATTTTTCGAGCGCCCGCAGATGATCATGCCCTCGAAAACATCTATTATCCCTATAGTGTTATATGCTAAAGACCATTAAACAACACAGAAATGAAATCATTTTAACACTCGCTAGAACACCTCATGGAATTGACGTTTTCTGATTCACAGATGCTAGCGGATCTGATGTTCCGCAAGAATGAATATGACTCTGCCATGTTCCACTTTCAACAGCTACTGCAGCTCAAAGCAGGTGGGTAATCGTGTGCATGCTGAGGCCTGTCTTAGTTGTTGGACATATTTAGCTTAAAGTACAAATTCAGAAGAAAAAACATTAACCCTTTGCATGCTGGGAAATTTGTCGTCTGCTAAAATGTCGTCTGCTGAATTTCTAAAATTAGCATTTTCTTAGATTTTTTTTCAAAGAATACTATCAGAATAGCTAACAGTTTGGATCCTGATGAGACGCCACGTTCTGTGGCGTCTCATCTGGATCCAAACTGTTTGCAAAGGCCTTCAAAATCCGGTTCCAGCGCTCAAAGGGTTAATAAATGCTCAATAACAACATCTTGGATTAGATTACATCAGCACTTTAATTCAGTAATCTTATGGTATCTTTCATATATTGATTTCAGAAATGTATTGAAATTGTTATACTGCAAATGTAAGTCAACATTTTAACATGCAAGATTTTTCACAAGACACGACCAAGATGACTAGTTCAAGAAAAAACTAGTTGTTTACACAAACTTTTTTCTAAAAGAACCTGTACTTTTAATTTCAACAAAGGAATGTCCAATAGCTTGCATGCATTTTTAGCTCACCTGAGCACAACGTGCTCATAGTGAGCTATTGTGATTGCCTTTTGTCCGTCGTCTGTCGTGCGGCATCAATATTTACCTTGTTAACACTCTAGAAGTCACATTTTTAGTCCAATCTTCATGAAACTTAATCAGAACATGTGTCCCAATAATATCTTTGACAAGTTGAAAAATGGTTCCGGTTGGTTGAANCGAAATTACGAGCGGGCGAGTGGATTTGTCGAACCCTGGGTGGGGTATGATGATGATTGATTTTTGGAAGGCATTAGCCGATTAACAGCAGATGATTGGATAATGTTTAAGTTAATTTGTAAGGGACAGGGATCACATCCAATCATTAAGCATGTCTCCCGGTCGCTTGGTCTCTCAGCCAATTGTATTTAGTGTTCCATGAAATTTTGCCAAAATGGCAGAAAGCTCGCGTGTATTGTTGCAAAGTCAATGTTTTAACGGAAAAAGACTCCAAGTAAAACAACTGGAGGAAAGCATATAAACTTGATCTTGATTTTAGTGTAAAGTGTTGATATCAAATGGAAAGGAATGTGATGAAGTTTTAATTTGCGATAGTTTTGTTAACGCTGCCACTGCTGGTCGAGTGTTACATCATTCTGTTATCACTTCTAAGGTTATTGACAAAGGGTCTTATCTCTTTTTTGAGAGCACATTCCTATGTCGAAGACCAATTTATAGGCCAACTGCAATAAGACACGTGAGATAGGGCAATGTAAATAAGTGACATATACAAGTTTGTATTTTATTCACAAATTTTATTGTCAATAACAAGCCTTCAGAGTACAAATAAGGGGCTATGCATGATAAATATATCTCTGTATGATGCACATGTTAAAAAGCTGCGTAATTATCAGTTATATACAATACGAGTAGGCAACAAACGACCACTTGCTGATTTTAAAAGTGGCTGTTCACTGTCCTGGGTATGCTTGAAATATGAAGAACTTGGTTTATTTGTAAAATTACAATTTTAATCACCTTGCAAATCATATAAGATAAAACCCAGCATAGCTTGTCACAATTTTATATCGTAAATGCTTTTAATAATAAAAAATGAACAGTTATGCTGGGTTCCATCCGGATTTAGTCACAATTTCAATCATTTCTGGAATAGATAGAACCTAGCAGAATCGTTACATTTCAACTCATACATGTTTTTATTCCTTATCCCCGCTTCTACATGACATGTGCTTCCTCTGCAGGGATTCAAGCCCAGTTCCGGTACTGTGCAGGAGTTGAACTTCCGGAGCAGCAAGAATGTGTGGGGCTACTTCAGCGTTACGGCGTCCGGTGGACTGCACGAGTTTGCAGACTCTCAGTTTGGGCATTGCTTCTCCTGGGGGGAGGACCGGGAGGATGCTAGAGAGTAAGTCAGTTTGGTCATTGGAGTGAGTCAGTTTGGTCAATAGAGTGGGTCAGTTTGGTCATTGGAGTGAGTCAGTTTGGTCAATAGAGTGAGTCAGTTTGGTCAATGCAGTGAGTCAGTTTGGTCACTGCTTCTCCTGGGGAGAGGACCGGGAGGACGCTAGATAGTGAGTGTTGAGGTTACATTCCACTAAATCATTTTGTATCCATCCTGGGTCCATTTGTTCCTGTGTCTAAAGAGTTTCTTTTCTCTTCTGGTTTTAAAGCCATTTAGCGATGCCTTTTGTGGTTATTTCCTATATCCAATGTGTGTTTGCATCATTTTGGTGCATTTCATCGAGGACTACGTTCAAAGAAAAACGTTTGGGGTGGCTGATTGAAGCACTATGATTATCAGGAAGGACACTTTCTAGCAAGAGTGGATTTTTGTTTTTAAAAGATCTTCTTTAAAGTAAAAATTCCATAAAAGCGGAGAGTATCGTCCCTGATTAGACTGTGGAAACTGCACAGGCTAATTTGGGACGATATTTTTTGCACATGCATTAAACCCGCTGCTCTCAGAGGGTAAATGTACTCTATAAGACACTGAGTACTGGTTCCACCCAAGAAACATACTTGAGTGTTAGACAATAAACCTAAGGCTTTCCATGTAATTGAGCTGAAATGAATCGAGTGTACACAAAATAAAAGCGGTTGTTAGCATGCATTTTTATGCCCTGAAGGTGGGCATATAGTGATCGCACTGTCGTTCTGTCTGTCTGTCTGTCTGAAATTCCGTTACACTTTGCGTTTAGGTTTCGAAAAATGTGGAAAAACACTTAGCGTTTAGATTTAGAAAAATATGGAAAAAGGGGGCAAATGTCATCCTATGGTGACAAGCCTTGTTTTCATAATGAATGCTCCGTGGATGTCTTAGGCTGTTGTTTGATCAAATCATGCCTGTGTGTTAGTGCTGTGGGAATATTAAACTCCTGTGGTTTCTTTTGTTGAAACTATTGTTAATATAACCTTTAAGACATACTAAATTGCAAAATTTAATATATATCTAATTCAATTGATATTATTTTGGGGTTCACAAGTGAACACAGTGAAAACAATAGTAAAATGATACTCAATATCAGAATGTGAATATCAGTTTGATTTCATCACATTATTAAAGATTTGCAAATTAACTTTGCGTATGGAAAACCAGGCTTAATTCATGTTGTTAAATATCGTCCCAGATAAGGCTGTGCAGTACACCACACTTTTATGGATTTTTTTTTGGTAAAGGAATTTTTTTTTGAAAAAAGATCCAGTCTATGCAGAAAGTTTCTTCCCTTATTAGCCTGTGCAAACATTTAACCCGTCTTTTCAAAAGGCCAACCCAAAAGTCTAATTTTTCTTCTTTTTCATGTGGTTATAACAATATCAGATGTAGAGTTAAAATCTAAGTGGCTAGAACCTGGGAAGGTCTGATCACAGGGCTATTGTGCGTATTTCAGGAACATGGTTATAGCGTTGAAGGAGCTATCGATCCGGGGTGATTTCCGCACAACGGTGGAGTACCTGATCAAACTGATGGAGACGGATGAGTTCCAAAACAACCGCATCACCACTGTCTGGCTTGATAGACTCATTGCTGAGAAAGTACAGGCAGCCAAGCCCAATACCATGCTAGGTGAGATAGTGTTTGGCATTCTTCAGTCATCAGGTCTATACATTTTGCTAAATAATTGTTTAACATGTATTGATCCCATTATGCTTAATAAGCTCGAACCTGAAAAACCCTGGTCATGACTTTCTTATAATTCACAGGCTAATCAGGGACAACACTTTTCACATTTATTGATTTTTTCTTTTACAGGAAATCTCTTCTTAACCCTTTGCATTCTGGGAAATTTGTCATCTGCTAAAATGTTGTCTGCTGAATTTTTTAAATTAGCATTTTCTTTGATTTTTTTTCAAAGAATACTATCAGAATAGCAAACAGTTTGGATCCTGACGAGACGCCACGTTCTGTGGCGTCTCATCTGGATCCAAACTGTTTGCAAAGGCCTTCAAAATCCGGTTCCAGCGCTCAAAGGGTTAACAAAAATCCAGTCTAGGCTGAAAGTGTCATCTCTGATTAGCCTGTGCTGACTGCACTAATATGCTAATGTCGGACGATACTGTAGACGCATGCATAAAGCCCAGTTTTCCCAGAGACTAGATCAAACGCATGAAATGGGAAAACTGAGCTGAATACATTTATGACAGTGATTTTTTTACCTGTGAGTCCTGCGTCCTGGACTCACAAAAACATCTGGGGATGCAAGGTTTCGAATTATGTGAGTCCCAAAAATGCATTGAAATTTAAAAAAAAATGTATCGTTAAATATTTGGACTCGTTATTTCAATTCATGGACTCAAAGATTTGCAAGCTATCAAGTCCCAGGACTCTGATGAGAAAATTTGTAAAAATATCACTGATTGATGTGAAGTGTTAACCTAGATTAGCCTTTGAAGTCTACACAGGTTAATCCAGGACAACAGTTTCTGTTTTTATATGATATCTGATTTAAAGAAGTCTCTTTTAAACATGAATGAAGTGGAGGTGGAAAGTGCATTTCTAGATAAGTTTGAGAAGTGTTTACAAGTACAGTAAGCCCTGTTTTCTCAAAACACTTGTCAACTTTAAGCTCTTTTGGTAGTGCACTTTTTAAACGATTTTGTGAATTGGACCGGCACCCGTTGGATTGGGAAAAATGGGGTTGTTTATTCTCTAAAATTTGGAATTGGGTATAATTGTGTTTTTTTGGTAACAAATACTTAAAATTGAGAATAAAAATGTTTTCAATAAGATACTTAGGTTCAACTTATATAGCTGGATGGAGAAATGAACTTGATGTTGAAATTTCTTGAAAACAAAAATATTTTGTATTGGGGAAATTGCAATTCCAAATTTAACGCTGTCATAAGGGAACATTCTGTATTTTGAGTCTGGGAAAGGGGCTGACATTTTTTCCAAAGTTTGATAAATAAACCCACCACTTCCAAATGTGTCTGTGTTTGCAGGTGTTATCTGTGGAGCGCTGCACATCGCGGACAGCAAGGTGCAGACGGCTTTCAATGACTTTCAGGTGTCCCTGAGCAAGGGGCAGATCCTGCCCTCGAACTCACTGAAGAGCGTTGTGGATGTGGAGTTTATATATGATGGGGTCAAGTACTCTTTACAGGTAAATTCAGCAAGGGGCAGATTCTTCTGTCTAACTCTCTGAAGAGCATCGTGGACGTCGAGTTTATATATGAGGGGGTCAAATACCTGCTTTAGGTACTGGCAGAGCTTAATGCATGTGCTTAAAGTGTCGTCCCAGATTAGCCTGTGCAGTCTCAACAGGCTAATCAGGGATGACGCTTTATGTTTGTATGTTATTTTTAGTTTAAAGAAAGTCTCTTCTAAACGCAAATCCAGTTTAGGCAGAAAGTGTTGCCCCTGATTAGCCTGTGCCTTGACTGGATTTTTGTTCAGAAAGGACTTTATTTAAAGAAAAATTTCCATAAAAGCGGAAAGTGTCATCTCTGATAAGCCTATGCAGAGTACACAGGCTGATCTGGGATGACACTTAACACACATGCATTAAGCCCCCCAGTTTTCCTAGAACCAGGCTCTTGCAGATCCTATTGTTGAGTTTTTTAGAGGACTTGTGGAGTGATAGGTCTATGAAGAAATTTGAAATTTTTCAGTCTCATACAGGTAAACACACTGCAGGCAATGGCATGTCAGCTTTTGAGTTTGCTTTTTCTTGGAAATCAGTGGGTTTCATATCTAGAATGGAAATGTTATCTCGTATTTTGATAATTATAATTTATGGAATAATTGTGTATTCGTTAAATAAACATGTGTGCAACATTGTTAATGTAGTGAACATAAATAATGAACAATGGTGCTTACTTAGTTTTTTAGCTCGGCTGTTTTCGAAGAAAACCCGAGGTATTGTCATAGCCCTCTCGTCTTCCGTGTCGTCGTGGTCATCGTCGTTTTCGTCCGAAAACTTTTACATTGGCCATAACTTTTGCAATATTGAAGATAGCAACTTGATATTTGGCATGCATGTGTATCTCATGGAGTTGCACATTTTGAGTGGTCAAAGGTCAAGGTCAACCTTCAAGGTCAAAGGTCAAACAACTTTTTTTTTTTTTTTTTGCTTTTTCATTTGNACTATGAGGCGCTGGCCAGACTGGTTGACCTCATGAGACGCGCAGGCAAGCTGGAGGAGGTACCCAAGTTCCTGGACCTCGCAGAAAACGCCTCCCCTCGGTCAAAGATAGAGGCAGGGTTCAACTACTGTAAAGGTCTTTATGAATGGTGAGAATCCCTGAATTAATGGTTTTGATATTGTGGTTGTCAAGAGACCGCACTTTTTGCAGAAATGACATTTAATCAAATATATTGTATTTTGTTTAATACTGGTTTGGAAAATAAAAGACAAGTAAAGTACCCAGGTAAAATAATTAGACTGGTACTCATTATTGTGTATGCCTATAAAAATTTTATAATATGTATTGACTCATAATTAAGTACATTTTAAAACATGTGTTTTGTTTTATCACGCGATCGTTTTGTCTTGATTGAAATACCACAATTTTAATGTGCATCAATATATAGCCCTATGCCATACGGTTATGGACAAGAAGATTTTTAAAGTTTGCACAAAATAGGCCTTATTTAAGCCTATGTTCATTTTTGTGATCCCCGGGGCAGGGTCAAATTTGACCCCAGGGGCATAATTTGAACAAACTAAGTAGAGAACTATTAGATATCACTACAAACCTTTAATATAAGCCTTGTATATATAGGTACATGTTAAGGAAATAAATATTGTATATGTAAATACATTTCTACGAAATAAACCTAGTATACAAAATTACATAGATACATATTTTTTAAACCTGTATACATAGATACAAATCTTTCAAATAAGCTCAGTATACATCCGTACACCCCTATGAAATTAACCTTGCATATGTCAGTTCACATTTATGAACTACACCTTGCAAATGTAGGTACACAAAGAAACCATGTAAATGTTGGTACATATCTATGAATAAATACTGTATATGTTGGTACATATCTTTTTAATAAACTTTGTATACATGGGTACATATATATTTAATAAAAACTGGTCCTGTATATGTATGTTCATATCCATAAAATGAACCTTGTATACATACGTATTTATCTATAAAAAAGCTCTTTAAGTAGGTACACATCTTTGAAATAAAAACCCACCTTGTATATGTAGTTACACATTATGAAATGTACAGTGACTAAGTGAGTACACATATATATGACATACACCTTGTATACATAGGTACACAGGCAACCCTACGGCGGCCCTGAAGCTGTTCAACATGGCCCGTAAGGACTCGGACTGGGGCCACCAGGCCACCTACAATATGGTAGAGATTTGCCTGAACCCCGACAGCGAGACCATTGGAGGCGAGGTGTTTGAGAGCGTGGAGGGAGAAGTCGCGTAAGTGGCACTGCAAATATGTCAAATACACTGGATAGTGTGCAACATTTTCAATCAAGATATTTTTACCCCTGCAGTTAGTAGTTAGGTCGAGTCACTTAATTGGTTAGTTTATTTGGTACTTTTTTTTAAATCCCTAGTGATCCATACATTCCTGAGTTATTTGCCCTTGAACATATCTTACAAAGCAGTGCTGGTATATTAGTCATGTGTGTGATGAAGTTCTCATTTTGTTTGTTTTGTTTATAAACC
The DNA here is from genome assembly GCA_007657795.1 of Dreissena rostriformis. Classification (NCBI taxonomy): domain Eukaryota; kingdom Metazoa; phylum Mollusca; class Bivalvia; order Myida; family Dreissenidae; genus Dreissena; species Dreissena rostriformis. The sequence goes on from VMBQ01000430.1 coordinate 146,104, forward strand.
TGCATTTGGCTGTTTTTCGCCATTATTTATTAAATATCCAATGAATTCTAGATCTAGTTTGTTTTATTTTCAATCTTTATTAATCAGTTATAATTTCATATTGAAAAGCTTTCGAAGTTGTGATTCTGGTATTACTGACAGTAAGATGTAACAGTTTTAATACCATTGTAAGGGTCATTAGGTATTTAATGTATTTCCTGTATTAAACATACATATGGTCTCTGAAATGTTCATCTGATATGTCTGATAATACAATACTTATATCCATTACTAATAGTACAAGTGAAAGCAGAGAGAAGACAGACAGTGAACAAATGGCCGTAAGAACTGCGGAAAAGCTTCTTAAGGTTTGTATATTGATAGAATGGAGGCGATTTCTCAATTATTTTGCAAATTTGCACATGTCTTTGAAACATCATACTGAGCATTGCTATAGAAAAGTAAAATTTGTGTTGGTATAGTTTAAGTTTGCCATGAAAAAAAACAACTGAACATCATATACCAATTTTTTTTATTTTTTTTGTAATTGTGATATTTTTTGTTAAAGCAAAATCTTTAATACATAGCATGCACACAAGTACTGCACCAGAAAGAACTAATAAATATAAAGGCTACATCTTTTCTTGGTTTTTATGGCTGTTCTTTGGCACCAAAATCCGTCTATAGAAACAGTTATTACTTGGCTTTTGAGTTTCGTTTTGGAGAACGGGGCTTAATGCATGTGTGTAAAGTGTCGTCCAAGATAAGCCTGTGCAGACTGCACAGGCTTATCAAGGATGACACTTTCCGCCTAAACTTGATTTTCACTTAAAAGCGACTTCCTTTAAACCAAAAAGCGGAAAGTGTTGTCCCTGATAAGCCTGTGCAGACTGCACAGGCTTATCTGTGTTGACACTTTATGCACAGGTATTAAGCCCAGTCTTCCCAGAACAAGGCTAATTTTAAATTTACAATTTGCAGGATTTGAAGCCGAAGGCTGGTGATCAGCGACCGACCTACCTGCTGAATATGGCCCTCATTGCCACAAAACAGAAGGCCAATGTGGAGAAGGCAATCAACAGCTTCATGGAGATGGTCTCTGATGAGGTGAGTACGCTCTCATTTTGTCATAACATCATACAGTTAAATGTTATGCCAATAATACATTTAAGTTGTGCTGGGAAAATTGGGCTTAATTCATGTGCGTAAAGGTAATTCCAGATTAGCCTGTGCAGTCTGCACAGGCTAATCAGGGTTGACACTTTTCACCTAAACTGGATTTTTGCTAAACAGATACTTCTTTTTTAAACAAAAAATACTATAAAGCGTCAAGTATTGTCCTGTGAGCCTGTGTGGATTGCACATGCTAATCCAACACTTTACGCTCATGCATTAAACCCCTTTTTCCAAGAGCAAGTCTCAATTTAAATAGCTGTTTAATGGTCAAAATGGAGTGCCCATTCAACACCAAATAGTTGTATTTCACAATGATTAATTATTATATTATTATTAAAATTGTTATGGACATTAAAATTAAAATGTTCATATGATGAACAATAAAGATATTGTGCATATGATCCGTTTTTAAGTGTGGTTTTCCAAAATTAGGACATATTGGCAGTACAAAATAATAAAATGATTTAACAGAATTGCTCAGGTTATTTAATTACTTGTGGACAGGACCGGTATTATAGAAAACGCCAAGCATATAATGATTGTTCAATAAATAAGGATTTGTTTCTGGCATATGTGCAGCTTCTACAGTATACTTGTGGGACTAATGTTTTATCTTATATACTCCTAACAACTAGGAAAATGGTAAAAAAAAAATGACATTGTGTTTTCAGTTTCCTTTATGATTCCATGTTTACTAGGTAGACTAGATAGACATGATTTCATACTGAATGTCTGTCAGATTTTCCTATTTTGCTTATTTGATTTGATCTGATTCTTTCAGAAAGTAAAACCTAAGGTACATGTGACATGTTTATGTTTGACAAAGTTTGTTATTTCTCTATTGCCTTGATGCATGTTTTACTGTGTATCCCTTTTTGTGTACGTTTAAAATGAACCCATCGTTAGATTGCATCATACAGATGATCGGACATAATCAAAGTGGCACTATGAAGTAATAATTTACCATATCTCATGTATCAGAATACGTTGACATCAGAAAGTACATCGTTTGAATTTATAAAGCTACCTCCTCAAATAAATATACTTCGTACTTATTGTTAACCTTGTATTTTTGCCTTTTTGTGGTTTTAGAGGAATTAAAAACAAAGTAATTTTATGTCACAGAGTTCTTCCATTTTTTTTAATAATAGGGTAACTGTTAAGAAAAACTTGTTTTACTATGCCTCTCAGTTAATTCTAAGTATATATTCTCATATTTTCCTCATCTGAACTATGCATGCAAAATATATGGCTGTATACATCCTTTCATAATAGTAAGCTTAGACATCAGTATTATCTTGTGTAACACAAAAATATATTCACAAGCAGTCCTAATAATACCAAATGCATTACAAAACTTTTTGTTTGAAATATATTGTTTGTTTAATGTTTGTAAAAGTTTAACCAGTTTGTTTGCAGTTTGTCTGTATTCTGAATGCATTCATGAAATCTAAATATACATGCTTGGATGATTATATGTGGGCATAATGTGACATGGATTTTGTGATTGCGTAAAACATACATGTTGCTGGGTGTTGTTTTTATTGACAAAACTTGTATGTATCCATTTTGATAGTTGACGTAAGCGGTTTGTTACCAAGACAACATACATTACAGCTCCTGCCTTTCTCACAAACTGGCTTTTATACCAATTATTATTTTCGTTATTATACTGCCTGTTATGAAGTAAATAGGGGAAATGAATTTCCATGGATGTCTGTTTGCCTGTCAAATTTTGTCCAGTGAAGTTCTCCTGCACTTTTAAACATTCAACCTTGCATGGATTGTTCCTTTTGATATTAAGTTGTGCATGTACAAAAATTATTATCCAATGTTAAAAATATCAAAATGTTTGCCCCTTTTATCAACTTAGAATTTATGTAACAATATTATTGTTACTATAGATTTTATAATAACAAATATAAATCTTAGAAACTTCAATTCTCCTTTGTAACATCATATATTTGCCCTCTACCTAGTTTCATCAGATCATGACACTGCAGTCAAAACTGGCCACAATCAGAGCATCAAATAATTTCTATGGACTTATCTAGCAAACTTATTAAAAAAAACACTTATTTTCTGAAACTTCAAGGCCCAAAAGTTTAGAATTTGCTCTGTTATATTGTATTGTTGTCCACTACAAACTTATTTTTAAAATGAACCAGGGAGTCAAACTAGCCATCCCCCAGGTTTTTTATTGTCAAAACTTGCTAAATATTTCTTCATGCAGCGTTATGCCAGGGGGTATTTGCCACTACTGTTACAATATCTAGTTTCACTCTCCTAGTATTGCCTGTATCTGCTCATTAATCACATAAATCAATAGCCAAGTTTCTTGTCAGGATGGTTACCAAAGTTTACATTCACTCATACAGTTTCTTGTTACAAGTATTTGAAGTCTACAAGCGTGATGACTTTAAGTTTGCATGTATCAGATTGTCAAAGGAACAATAAAGAAAAGTAGTTAAATGTCAAGACGTGATATGGTAACAATGCGATAGAATACCTTCGAAACAATCTGTTTATTAAATGTTTATAAAACAAAATCATTTACAAAACATATAGAAACAGAACTTTACCTCCTAAGTTTAGTTTGAAGTTTATTCCTCACCATTTTTGTGTGGTGGCATAAAGGGGACTTAAGAGATATTTTTATTAAGCAGTATCTATTATGTGCGGGCGCAATAGTTATTTCATGAGCGTGCGATAGTTTTCATATGTGCAGATGATAGCTATTATGTGCCCCATGCTATAGTTATTACAAGGCCACTCAAAAGATATTATGTGCGCACATATTAATTTACCTATATAATCTCATACTTATTCTCTTGGTTCAGGTATCGTGTGGGCACATAATAGCTTTTGAGTGCATTCGTAATACTATCATGTGTGCAAGCTATACCTATCATGTGTGCAAGCTATACCTATCATGTGTTTAAGCTATACCTATCATGTGTTCAAGCTATACCTATCATATGTGCAAGCTATACCTATCCTGTGTGCAAGCTATACCTATCATGTGTGCAAGCTATACCTATCATGTGTGCAAGCTATACCTATCATGTGTGTAAGCTATACCTATCATGTGTGCAAGCTATACCTATCATGTGTGCAAGCTATACCTATCATGTGTGCA